>OY770006.1:93081069-93588569 GCA_963669245.1 Quercus cerris
AAAAGAATATGGAGTCATTGTATGCCTTTTATGTGAAGGATATGCTCATATTTGGTATGAATATGAAAGATGTATGTGAAACCAAAAAGTATATTTCTTCTATGTTTCAAATGAAAGATTTAAACGAAGTAGATACTATTTTGGAAATCAAAATTAAAAGACATAGTGAGGGATTTGCACTATGTCAATCTCATTATGTTGAGAAAGTGTTTCAAAAATTTGAACATCTTAATATAAAGGAAGCAAATACACCTATCGATCAGAGCATAAAGTTGAATGAAAATACTAGAAGAGCAATAACACAGCTCGAGTATGTTAGTGCTATTGGTAGCATGATGTTTGCTATACATTGTACAAGACTAGACATATCATTTTCAGTGGGCAAACTTTCTAGATTTACAAGTAATCCAAGTGCGGATCATTTGAAAGCAATTGGTAGAGTTCTTGATTATTTAAAGAAAACCATAAGTTTGGAACTCTTTTATTCTAAATTTCTAGATGTGCTAAAAGTTATTCGGATGTTAGTTGGATTACTAGTGTGAGTGATAACAAATCCATGTCTGATTCGATATTCACTCTTGGTAGGGGTGCTATCTCTTGGTCATTAAAGAAACAAACTTGTATTTCTCACTCCACCATGGAATCAAAATTTATAGCCTTAGCAACAGTAGACAAGGAAGCGGAATGGCTCAAAAATATGTTGTTAGACACAGAGTTGTGGCCACAACCAATACCAACCATTTCAATGTACTGCGATAGTGAAGCCACCTTGGGTAAAGCATACAGTAAAATGTATAATGGTAAGTCTAGACATATAGGTCTAAGAGATGATTACATAAGACAATTTATAGAATCTGATACCATTTCAATTGTCTATGTAAGGTCAAATAATAATTTGGTAGACCATTTTACCAAAGTAGTGTCTCGAGATATGGTTGGGGTAACATCCATTAGAATGAGACTAAAATCCTTCTTTTAAGAGAATCACCAATAGTAGGAACCCAACCTCGAATTGATTTTATCTAAGAGGTTTAAAGGGTAATAACAAGCTATTGATATGTGATTAGTAAAAGCACTATTTTTGTGTCTCATTCATGATGGATTAGTGCAAACTGTTACGATGTAATTGAGGATGAGTTTTACACTCTTAATGAAGTTCATAAAAAATAAATGTCTGTGCAACAAGGACATAAAAAGGAACTTCACCTTTGTGAATATAGAAATGGTGTCACTTCTAGCAAGAGTAAAGGGTTTTCTCTTGTAAATGTTCACTAAACCAGGAACAACACAAGGCCATAATAGTGCTAACAACAGCGGATTTCTAAATGTGTTATGGATATTCTCATATGTGTATTGTTTCCGATTTCAACACATAAGAGTTTTGGTTTAAGCACCAAGCCACCATTAACTCTATTGATTTTTGAGCAATTACACTAAAGGGGGGTTTAAGTTGAAATGCATCTTCCATTATGCATGATAGAATATCAATCAAGTGAGACATATATTATTACAACCTAGTGGGGGATTGTTGTATATATAGGTATATGTATTGATAGGTTGTAATAATGATGTTTATGTTTGGAGAAAATGGTTTCATAAAGTGAAAATTCAAGTTCTCGAATTTTTTAAGTGAAAATTCAAAAATCAGTATTTTTGATCAGTCGAAACTTTGGCTCGATTGATCGAAAATGGTAAGGAAATAATCCTGGAGTCTCTGAATGTCTCGATCGCTGTTCGATTCCTGTTCGATTGATCGAAGAGAGCACTTGATCGATCAAAAGTCGAAAATCATAATTTTTTGTAGAATTTTTCTAGTGACTATTCAGAAAGGTTGAAGAGGTTTCAAGCCTAATGAATGGTTTTATGAAACATGTTGACTCTTCATACGTGTCTTTTGATGAAATATAATTCTATGAGTATAAATAGAGGCTTATGTTCACTTGAAAAATAACTAACTCCAAAAAATAGTAAGTTAAAGAGAAACACGAAATCTTATGGCCATTCTCCAAAATTGTTATATGTAGAACCCAACATCTTGATTGTATCATGAGGACAAATTTACGATAAACCTTTAGCAACAATAGTGTGGGGGGAAAATATTGTCTAAGGAAAACAATATTGTGCTTCCAAGTTGTTTATTTTCTATTTGTCTTTTGTGTTAACTTTGTTCTTCCATTATTACTTTGTGTAATATCCCCGATAGGAGTCTGAGATATACTTTTATTCCTAGAATATGAATTTATTTAGTAAAGATTTGACTACAATTCTTAAGCTTAACTTTAATTAATAAATCGAGCATGATTATTTTTTCAATTTTACATGTTTATTTTATGAATTTTCAAACCTACAAGTATATTTATTTACTTTTTTATTATACATTGCAGTTTGATCGGTAACTCACTGGTTAAACCACCCAATGATTCAACTTTTAAATTGGGTTAGCATCCAATTCAAGTATAATAACTATGGTGCTAGGTTCAATACCCTACAATTTCTTAGCCAAAATAAAACTTTACTAGTATCAAACACAAATTTAGATACATTTAATGGAATTATAAAAGACTATAGTGGATACTCTTTCCATATTTTCTAATAATAATATTGTAATTAAAAGATACATGGTTGAATAGTAAAAATAGAAAGAAAAATGATTATATGTATGATTTATTTTCTTACAATAAGTGAGAGGTACATATAGATTAAGGAAAAATTCGAACTTGACTTGAGAAATTTGGGCAATACTCAAACTTGACTCTAGAAATTTGATTTTGGGGGAAACCCCAACCTAATTTTCTTTGCCCATAACAAATTGAGTAATATTTGACAATTTTGTGCCTAGTCGGGTTGGGTACCCATTAGCTAGCGGGTTTTGACATCCCTAATTGTGGTGGTGGTGGAGTGAAATTTGGGAAATTTTTCTAGGGTTTCTATTCGAGTTTGTTTTCTAATGGAAAACAAGGCAAATTACTGATTGGATTTTTAATTTGAGCAAAACTTAGGTACAGTATTTAGGTGTTATTTCTTAGACTCTGCTTTTAAAATTCTGCTATGTGGATTTTTCTCATAAGATGGAAGTGCATTTTTTAGTTAAGTAGCCACATTGTTAAATCTTAAGAGGAGAATTAAAGGAACAATAACTAAGGTAGTGAATCTAAATTTTGTCATTTTAATTTAATGTATTGGGTCCGTTTGGATTGAACTTATTATTGCTGAAACTGAAAACTGAAAATACTGTATCAAAATAATTTTTAAATGTGTAAATAATACCGTGTGACCCATTTTTAATATTTTTTAGTGCGTGAACAGTGATAAACAGTGCATGAACATTATTTTTTGTCTCTTGTACAGTAAAATCATGTGATTTTACTGTTTACTTGCCAAAAAAAAAAAAACGCAAAACGTGGACTCAGCTGAAAGCTGAGTCCAAACGCCCTCATTGAGTCCTGTTCACACGGTGTCGTGTGTGATGCAAGTGATAGTCTTTTCGTTAGAGTTGACAACAAAACAAACGACAATAATGAATAAGTATAAAACGGAGTTATAACTTTGGGAGGGTGTTTTGATAATTCTGCAGGGGTGAAAATGAAAACAAAAAAAGAGTTGCAAAAAAGTGAGCTAGAGTGGAGTGTTACGGAACTCTAAATATGTCTGAGTCACACACACTGACAGCGAAAGGGGACAAAATAATGGATGCAAACACGAAAGTCTCTTCCCCCTAACTTTCTGTAGGTCCCACATAAAAAAGAAAAAATTGAACAGTCACGGTCACCCACTTATTCCAAAAGCAAACTTATACTACGTGGCAAATCATAATTCGCAGAAATTCGAACCAATAGTATTTCTCCAAGCCGTACCTACTCACTGTAACCACGCTCCCAAGTCCTAAAACACACACACGCGAGTAAAATCAAAGTTTTAGGGGGTGTTTGGTAGAGTAGTTTGAAACTTGTTATTTGTAATTTTTTGAAATACGTGTGGGTGAAAAAGTGTGTTAAAATACGTAAAATACTGTTTAAAAACTAAAAAATGTTGTTTGAAAACACAAACCAAACAGGCCATTAACTTTTAACCGTGGTAAAAAAAATGAGTCCCACTGTTTGGTCAGGTTCTTAACCCAGCGCGTGACTTAACTCAGCTCCAAATTCAATGCACCATTTCTAGAATCTCTCCTATTTCCGTGGGTTAGTGTCTTTTCTATTTTCTTTTCTTTGCCTACTTCGCCTATCAAATCTAATCCACATGGTTCTTTTCGTCTAAATCGTCAGCTACTGATTCTTTTTTATCTTTTTTTTGGTTAATAGGAATTGTCAGCTACTGATTCATTCTATGTATAGTGGATATTTCTTAAAAGATTCAAACTGTATGTAATCTGATTTTTTTGCCAAGCTCAGCAACTTTCAATAAATGATAAATTGATGTTTTATGGTTTATTATTGAATTTTAGGTCAATTATATACTTATTATTAGTTATTAGTTATTTTATGCATAATACATTTTATGTTAATCTAATATCATGCATTAATCATCCACTTTTTTGAGATATTTTATTGAAAATTAAAAAAATTATAAATAATTTTTTCATAATTTTTTTTTTTTAAACTGACTCACTCATGTAAGGGCATACGTTAGTAAAACACTTTTTTAAGTACTACAGTTTTTTTTTTTTAAACTATCATGCATTTACGTAATCCAAATGAGAATTGTTTTTTAATAAACTCAATAAGGTCCTTTTTTTTTTTTTTCTTTTTATACAGATATATATATAATAGTTGTTTTTAATAGCAAATCAAAAAACCAATATATATATATATATATATATATATATATATATATATATATATTGTGTAGGTCAAATTCGAAAGTATAAACTTTATCAATTAAGTTTTAAAAAAATAGTAAATCAAGATTTCAAATCATATTTAATCTAATTTTTGTCAAGCTTAATCACTTTTTAATTAAGTTGAAAATTTAGCAAGTTTATTGAATACTTGTTATATGAATACTAAATTTCATGTTAATCTAATATGATTCAGGATCCAATCCTTTTTTTGAAAAGAATCATGAACCAATCCAAATGATAGAATATCAAAATATGAAAACTATAATTTAAATAAATCATTATTAATACCTAGTGCTCTTACTATTTGGAATGTAGTATGAAAAAATAAATGATTTTTTTTTTTATAAATTTAATTGGATTTGAATATTTATATCATAATAATTGTTATTTATCATCATGTAAAAATATTAATGAGTTTCTTCTATGTAGACTGTAGAGTGATTATAATAAATTTTATAGCTTAAATTAGAAAATAGAGAAGATATTTTATTTTTACTAGGAAAAGTAAGAAGTAATTTTTTTCTTTTGAGATTAAATTCTATAAGGATGTGGTGTAAAACTTATGTTTTACTCCTCAAATCCCAATATACAACATAATCTTATAACGTATTTAAGAATAAGTATAACCACACCTAATCAATTTTAATATCTATATATAAATCCAACAAAATTGAGAGTTTATTAATATGTTATTAAAGTATGGTAGGATGTATTAAATTTCAAGTAAAATGCTAATGTGACAATCTTTTATTGAATGGTGTAAAACATGGGTTTTACATATTGTTCTTACCAAATTTGGATTATTTTCTTTTTACTTACCAATAGTAAAAGAGAGAAGTTAAATCCATTATTTGAAAAAATCAATGCTTGTCCCGACTCTAGAGACTTATAGTTTAATTAGCACATTCCCACACACAAAGTTCTTGGAGGTTAAGAGAAAAGAAGGTTTTTTTTTTAGCTTGTTGCCATATATTTAGCATAAAATGATAAAAAAAAAATTATACATTTTGATAAATACTATGTAAGCAATAAAAACCACAAAACACCCGGAGACCAAGCAGATTCTTTAGCGTGTTCCAATTAATTTAATGGATAAAATCTCTATTAGTCAACAAAGAAGCGAAGTTGGAATTGTGCCTCTGCTAAAAACCAAAAGGTGCTGCGTCTATTTATTTATTATTATTATTCTTTGAAAAGAAATTCAATAATTTTTTTAATACATCCAAAAATGAATGTGATATAGTACTTATCCGGCCCTCAGGCGAAAGTTATTTATAATTTATCCCACATAATTCGTGCGTGCGAGAAAAAAATCTGTATTTTTATTTTATATATATAATTTTTATTTTGAAAGTTTAATTTATAAGTAGATAAAGTAACTTGAAAATCAACAAGAGTATAACTCAATTTTTTAGGTAATATTTTAGTAGAAATTATAGTTATATTTTTATTAGATTATCTTTTAATTTTATCTCTACTTAAACATAAGCGTATAAAGAAACTTTTTTTTAAACCAAAAAAATAAAGATTTCAAATAGGAGAAGTCTTTTAAATAGTAGTATAGATAAATAAAGCAACTTGAAGATCAATAGAAAAATAGTCTTATTTTTTAGACAATATTTGAATGAGAATTATAGATATATTTTTATTGGATTGACTTTTAATTTTGTTTTTACTTATAAACTTTTTTTTTTAAATAAGGACAATATAAACAGAAAAACCCCTTGTATTAAAGATTATTACCTTACCTACTCATGTTCTTCCGAGCAGTACTAACTTATATTCATTTCTTTCTCATAATAGAAACTTATATTCATTTCTTTACATTATCTTTAAAAAAGATTAAAAAAAAAAAAAACTCACATTTATTTCTCTTAAAATATCTCCTATTGAAATTTCCAGTCCCTTTCCTTTATAAGCCCACTATGACCGCCCAACTTTTTCACACACCCACCCTTTCCTCACAAACCCATCTCTCTGAAAAATAGTTCACAATCGCAGAGAAAAAAAAACAGGATGGGTTCCTCTAGATCATCTTTGATCTTCTTCTTGTTCACGATTTTAGCGGTATCGACAGCCTTGGACATGTCGATCATCGGGTACGACCAAACCCACGTCGACAAATCGAGTTCGAGGACCGACGAGGAAGTGATGGGTCTGTACGAGGCGTGGCTCGTGAAGCACGGCAAGGTCTACAACGCCTTAGGAGAGAAGGAGAAGAGGTTCGAGATTTTTAAGGATAATCTCATGTTCATCGACCGGCACAACGCCGAGAAGCGGTCTTACAAGCTCGGGCTGAACCGGTTCGCTGACCTGACCAACGAGGAGTACAGAGGTATGTACCTAGGTCTGAAGAAGAGTGGTCTTAGGAAGCTCTCGAAGCCTAGGAGTGATCGTTATGTGCCACGTGTCGGTGATAAGTTGCCCGAGTCGGTTGATTGGAGGAAAGAAGGTGCGGTTGTTGACGTCAAAGACCAAGGGAGTTGTGGTAAGTTTCACACTTTGATTGCATATTTTTTTACCTTTTTAAAAAAATTTTAATTTAATTATTCCTTCTAATTTCATCTAGTCTTGTAGAGTTGTAGTTAATTTTAATATTTTGTTTCCTAAATCATTTTGGTAGACTTAATATTAGAAAAAAATAGTAGAAAATAAAAGATTAGTAAATGAGATTGTAAAGTTCATTCTATCACACTATATCGGTCTGTGGAGTTCCCGAGATGTTTCAGGGTTAAAAAGTAAAATAGTCTGAGAAAAAGCTGAGACACCAGGTAAAAGATAAAAGATTAGAAAAGTAGAATGATCAGATTCAATCCACTACACAACGGAGTTTTCGAGAGATGTTTCATGGATAAGTAGAATAATTTAGCTAAAGAGAAAATAATAGAGGGTTTCTTTATAATTTAAATTTAATAAGCTTGAAAAAAAGGTAATTTGACTATTAATAATTTTGTTTTAAATTAATATATTTTGGTGGGTGGAAGGGTAATTTTGGGAAATTTGCGGGGTTTTAAAGTTGTGGGGGATTATTGTTTTGAATGTTTGTCTTTTCTTGCTAAAGAAGTTATAGAGATAGCTGAACCTTATTAATCTTTCATCGTTTCACGAAGGTAATAATAATTAATTTAATTGTTTGATGACTAGGTCAAATGAAGGAAATTTATTGTTGTGATGATCAATTAAAGAGCTTGCTTTATGTGATGATTTCAAGGATGGTATAACTATTTGTATATCGCTATGGCTATGATCGTAAATCTCACAGTAATTAATATAATATAAGATAATTCTAAAAAAAATTGGTGTAAAAATTAAAACATGCAAGGGAAAAAAAAATATGGACCTTGGAAATTACGGATTACCCTTCTGACACGTGTGAAGACAATTTTGTCGGTGTTACTGTTCCAGGGTATGCGGGTCTTAGACAAGCTAGTTTCCAAAGGTCTTGTTGGCAAGACAGTTTTGTTTATTTATTTAATTTTCTTAAATGTAATACCAGGCATAGTCAGTCTGTATCTGGACAGGTTTTTGTTTATATATATATATATATATATTTTTTTTTTTTTGGTTTTTTGTTTTTAAATTATTTTAGATTATTATTTTTATATATATACAATTTTATGAAGTTTCTTTTTTCCTTAGATACAATCTTACTTTAACCAATTTTTAGCAAATAAGCAATAATCAATCAGTAGAAAGCTAAACGATCATGAGACCATGATTAAGATCAGCTGTCAATTGTCTTTAGTTCTTAAAGTCCTATTAATCCATTTGAAAGCAGTGTATTGAACTTTTTTTTTTTGAAAGGGGTATTGAACTTTGTTACACATGTAATTTACTGTTTTAATTTTGCTATTCATTGAAATTATTGACGACCTTACAAATTCCAATTCACATATCAAAATGGATAAATAGAATTTTAGAAATTCTATTGTGGAGTTCTGGATGATCCTCTAATAATTTGGCCAAGCATCTTTGGCAGAACATGCTGTGGCTCTCACACTGCCCGTTTTTTCAGTCCAAATTCATAAATTTTTTAATTCATGATTTGCCTAATTGTAATTAAATATTTTTGGGCCTCATTCTCCAAAAAAAAAAAAAAATTGGGCCTGGAATCTGGATAGAGGTTACATTCTTCCTCAGCTCTCAAAGTGGGCCCACTGGATCTGGCATTTTTCACCTGTGGGCCCGGCTGCTTAAAAATTTATTTTCTTAGATATTAAAATGGTCCATGGGCCGGTTCTGAGACCGCATTTTTCTCGCCAAAGAATTGTCCCATTTAACTCGTGTGAAGTAGACTATGTTGTCTGTTTGGCAGTCTTTGTCATTTATACAATTTAAAGTTTGGCTTAGAATATTTGTGTTTGGCTGTCAACTAAGAGCATTCGCCAGTGGAGCTAAAAATTTGGCTTTTTAGCTCCACCAAAAGTTACTTTATTTATTATACCTAGATGCTACAGCAGTGAATCTATTTTAACTATCAACGCAATAAAATAATATAAATATCACAATAAAATAATATACCCCTACAATAAAATAATATCTTTCATAACCCAAAAAACATCCCAACACCGACCACAACCTCCTCTACAATCAGTCACAGCCACAGCCACCACTACCACCACCACCAACATAGACAAAATCAAACCCACAAACAAAATAAATCCCCAAACAACCATCATAGTCACCAATCTACCACCACAGCCACCAAGCCCACAGGAAAAAAAAAATCAAACACCGTACCACCAAACCATAGCCACAACAACCACCATCGCCACCACTACAGTCATCAAACCCACAAAAGAAAAAAAAAAAATCGAACATCATTCCACCACCATAGCCGGTGGATCGACAGCGTGGATTGATGTGGATCGAACGGCGTGGATCGACGGCGTGGGTCTGGCGGCGAGGATCGACGGTGGTGTGGGTCGGCAGTGTGGGCTTGGGCTGGTAGCGATGAGAGAGAGAGAGAGAGAGAGAGCTGAGATGATCAGAGCTGTGAGAGAGAGAGAGAGAGAGAGAGAGAGAGAGAGAAGGTTAATATTTTAATCAGGTAAGGATTAAAATATATATATATTTTTTTAGCTCTCATGAACAGTGCACATTTATAAATAGATGTGCATTGTAGCAATGGAGCTAAAATTTTTAAATTTAGCTCCACTGCTGCAGCAAGACTTTTGTGTTTGTAGAGCTAAATTTTAGCAATATAGCATTATACCTCCACTGCTGCGAATGCTCTAGTAGAGCTAATAAAGACTTGGTTATGTTGCAATTCTCTTTCAGTTAGTATCTTGCCTTTAAGATTGAGTAACAATGGAGACAATAATATGGGACCCTTTCTAACTTTGATTTATAGAAAATTATTTGGGGAGAAACAGACAAAGTGAAACTTAGGTATTGCTCTTTATGTGCTGTGCTTTAGGTTTCTAATTAAATTCAACTATGTGCCTATGTTGCATTGATTAATACAATCACATGGTTTAATTTAATTGGGAAAGTTAAGGTACAACACGGAAGGAGCAGTACATAAGCCAAAAAGAAAAAAAAAGAAAAAAGATTTTAATCTTAATCATATGGTTTCACAGGATAGGGTGGAACAATGTAACAGTTGGTTTCAAACTTTAGCAACTATAATTAATAAAAGACATGTGCTTCTGTTCCCATTATATTTAAGTTGGACAAAAATCTTACATCATTTGTTTTGCTTTGTACAATTTGGTACGTGATGGTGTTTTAACTGTTTACTTTGAAATAAAGGGAGTTGCTGGGCATTCTCGACAATTTCGGCTGTGGAAGGGATAAACAAGATTGTGACTGGCGATCTGATCTCACTATCAGAGCAGGAATTGGTGGACTGTGATACATCATACAATGAAGGGTGTAATGGGGGTCTCATGGACTATGCCTTTCAGTTCATCATCAACAATGGTGGCATTGACTCTGAAGAGGATTATCCTTATAAAGCTAATGATGGCAGATGTGACACATACCGGGTTGGTAGCAATTCTCTAGGGAAAAAAAATTAAGAAGCTGAATTACAACCTAAAAAAAAAAAAATTCTTATTTTTGCTCGTCTTTTGTTTTGTGCAGAAAAATGCCAAGGTTGTTACTATTGACGATTTCGAGGATGTTCCTGTTAATAACGAGAAAGCACTGCAAAAGGCAGTAGCTAACCAGCCAATAAGCGTTGCCATAGAAGGAGGTGGCAGGGAATTCCAGTTATATGACTCGGTATGATTAAAATCTCAATCTGATTACAAGTAGATGATTTAGCTCTTTAGATGATATTGTTCTTAGTTTGGTGTATTGAGCCCTTCCATCGCTATTAAATTACTGTAAAAGTTTCTTTGTCATGATCTAGTTGCATTTAGCTCATGACCTTTGCCCAAGAATTATATTATACGCAAGCCACTAAAAGCAAGATGACACTTAGTTTCTACCTAAGAACAATATTTTATGGAAACCAATCTAAGGACCCAGACACTTAGCATCCCATCAGGTGAATTTGTTTGTGAAGGCAGTTGCATTGCACTAGCTTGGATGCTCTGTATACTGTTCTTTTCAACTCCACTATTGAAGCTGGGACTTGACTGATAGCTTCTAATTTGTACACAAAAAATTGACCTCAAATCCTTAATTATCCCAATATTTTCAGGGTGTATTCACAGGAAGATGTGGGACAGCACTGGACCATGGAGTTACTGCTGTTGGGTATGGCACAGACGATGGTGTTGATTACTGGATTGTGAGAAACTCATGGGGTGCAAGCTGGGGAGAGGCAGGTTATATTAGGATGGAGCGCAATTTGGTTGGCAAAGCAACTGGCAAATGTGGAATAGCAATGGAGGCCTCCTACCCTATCAAGAAAGGTCAAAATCCTCCCAACCCAGGCCCATCTCCACCGTCTCCAGTAGTGCCCCCAACTGTCTGTGACAACTATTACTCCTGTCCTGAGAGCAATACCTGCTGCTGTCTTTATGAGTATGGAAGATCTTGCTTTGCATGGGGATGCTGTCCACTTGAGTCTGCCACCTGCTGCGATGACTATTATTCTTGCTGCCCACAGGACTATCCCGTCTGCAATCTTAAAGAAGGCACCTGCTTGACGGTAAGAGCAACTCAACTTTATTACATTTTACTTCTAGGGAAAATTTTAAGTACAGTTTCTTAGGTGTTGTATCTTAGGTTTCCCAATTGAAGTTAACCGTGTGGTTGTGATAATCAAATGCAGCAAAACCAATGCCAATGAATGTGTTGGTCTAATTGAACCTCCCTAGTACGTAGGGAGTGTTTTTTTGGGCGGGGGCCGGCCGGGGGGTGGGGGGTGTTGTGTGTCTCAGGTCTGAGACCCGGGGTTGGAGTATATTAGTATTTATATATTTTTCTAAACTAAGCAAAAAAAACAAAAAAACCAAATGCAGCAATACCAATGCAATCTTTTCCGAGAAGAATTAGATTCAACATTATTGTTGCAACTATATGGTTGAATTAAGTTAAGAAACATAAGATATTACACCTAAGGAACTGTCAAAATTTTATGTGTCTAATCTATGAAACTCATTTTGTTGATGACTTCCCCATACCCCTCTGAGAATATTAACATCCCCTTATGTCTTGCTTACGTGTATTGCCACTTGCAACAGAGCAAGAACAACCCATTCGGAGTGAAGGCATTGAGGCGAACTCCTGCTAAACCTTATTGGGCAATTGGAAGTGACAGCAAGAGCAGCAGTGCTTAAGCAAATCTTCAATCTGGTGGATGACATGTTAAAAAGGAGTATGAAAGAATCATAGTAACGATTGATGTTCTCCTCCGTGTCATTCTACTTGCTACCCACATTTCCATCGTTATGATACAGATTGATGCTCCGTTGAAGATTATTTAGATACTGATTATGTATATAGTACTTTATTTGTTTCTGCTGCATTTGAAAAACCAATAGACATTTTATCTGTTTCTAAAAGCCACCTGTAAATTCAGTCATTCAGCGGTGTCTTTAATGAATTGCTATATCATTCCAGTGCTACTTGTAGTCTGTTTGATACTATTATCATCAATCTTTTCTTTCCAGCTAGTCCCTAGATTATAATGCTTGAAGATCAGAAGTCAAATTGTGGCTAATGATATAATATCACAACTTCAATTCAAATCCAGAGCTATAAATTCTTTATCCAATTTGGCTTATTTGGATAGGATTTGTTTTGGTTGTGATGGCTGTTTTTAAGATAGAAAAAATGAAAAGAGAATTTGTTTTCCTTGTGTCAATATGCTCATAATGCCGCAGTGTATGTTATAAACACTTTGGAGTGAAAGCCTCTGTGGCTCTGTCCATGTCACTCGAGCCACTTCTGGTGTGTTTAGGTCATCACTTAAGCTTTGTAGTTTTATGTCTTTTGCGTTTTAAGAAAAACCGCGAAGTTCAATATAAAACTGCATCCTGGAACTTAAAGCTGAAATTTCTGTAAAAGATGAACAGGTAGACTGGTAGAGGCGAGGTATTGAACCATAGATTTTGGTTTCTAACTTATGAGTTAACTGCTCATGCAATACCTTGTATGTAAGCTTGCTAGAAGATGCTCAATACCGGTCTAAGGTTTCAAGTTTGTGCATTAATCGCACATGGTCAGTTGGTGTCTAGGTTCCTTAAAGAGAATCATGAAAAAGGTACATCACCCATGTCGTCTAGACCTCTCACGTACTGGTTTTTTCGAGGATAAAAAGATAGTTTGGTAAGGACTAAATGAGTCTCCACGATATGCCACTCTCTTACTTTTCTTCAAGCTAAAAAAATTCTGAATAAAGATACGAGGTCGAAAGTACATGCTGCTTTTGTCAAAGTTGAGATATCTTTGTATGATTCCTCAGGTTTTTTTCCTTCTGAATAATTCCTCTCATGGTTAAAGCAGAGGAACACATGCTTTGGGTTATTTTTCAAATCTTTGTTGACATTATGATTTTCATTTTCATTTTCATTTTTTTCACTAGGGTGACACCAATTCCTCATGCTTACCCCTTCAACCTTGTACCATTTTTTTAAAGGGAAAGTTGTAAACTTTATTTAATGTGAAAATAGAAAGTACGTCTTCTCTGCTCAAGTAATGTTTGTTTTGTATGTGTATATGTTTTTTATTTTTTTAAGTGATGACTGTACAGTCATCACTTTTTTAAAGAGGTGTGAAAGAGGTGGGACCGTGGGAGAAAAAAAAAAAAAAAGAGGTTGAAGCATAAGAAAAAGTTTCAGTTGTGTTTGTCAAGTATGTCCCACGATTTTCAACTTATTTACAAAAAAATGCCACTTAACAATGTTACTGGAAAACTAAAAACTAATATAGATGAGTTCTCAAAATACATGTTTTAAACACCCAAATTTGAAAAATGTAAAACAGTTTTTTTTTTTTAACCATAGTTTCTGAAAATATGCTACCAAACAGGTCCATAGTTATCAATGCTCAACGCATATTTTGCTAATAAATGTGCTGGCTTGTTTACTTGTCATCCACATGTGAAATTTCAACCTTATATACCATTTGTTGTACCCTACTGGCAGATAAACAATTAAGAAGGGCAACAAAAAACTGCATTGACAATTTGGCATATAACCTTGAATCAAATTAGATTTAGTTTTGAGTCCTAATAGTTTCATTTTATGGATGAAGTATGTGCCAGTTGTAAAAAATAAAAGGCATGGTTTATATTCTTCTTTATTTTTATGAAAGAAAAAGGCATGGTTTCACTCACCCATTTTTGTCTACTATCCCCACTGACGCACTGCCTCATTCAATTGATTAATAGTTATCAATAATTGAGTTCAACCTCACCACCACGGCCACTACTGTCAGATGATAAGTTTGGCAGGCACAATTGAATGAAGTTGTGGTGCTTCTCCAAGTTGTAAAGTCGCACTGTTTAATAGACCCATTAGGCCCATTGAGAACGTAGCAGCATTTCCTTGTAGCCATAAGTTTATTGCCGAAAATAGGATTCGGTACCAAAAGATTTCCAAGTAAATGGGACCCAATTGTAGTAAATACCAAAACCACATTAAAAATATCAGAGTTTCATCAAAATTGATCAGAACCGTTTAGTTATTATTGGGGTAGGATGTTGAATTGTTCAACATAGATAGAAACATATATCAACCACAATAAATAACCTACAGGCCACAAGGGCAACAAAGTGGTCCACTTCAACTGGATTCCTTTTTAGTGCATTCTTCCTGCAATCATAGCTCTGCCTAGGGTTGTTAACTGTAATAGGAAATTAGAAAATAAAATAAAACATAATAAGTAAACTTAGTGAAGTTATAATCAGGTTATAGCTTCAATCAAAGTTTTGACTTTGGTCTAGGTGCTTTATGATATAGCTATTAAAAAATATGGGTTCAAGGTCTGCTCCAATCCAAACTGTATTAGTAGTTATAGTCCCAATTGTACTAGTAGTACTATGCATGTATTGTAACTCTATGTGTTAGCTATGAATTAGCCTAAGATTAGTCTTACCAAAATACTGGGCACAATGCAATAGTACAATATTTAATCTTTGGCCAAAATCTAAAGAACAACCTTGAAGTAATTTTTGTTTCTAAAGTGTATTTTTTGTCATTTGAATCCTAAACATTTATGTAAAGTTACTATTTTCGTCTCTAAGACTTTTGTAAACCATGTGGTATCACATACGTGAAAAGTTGAAGTTTCATGAATAGAACGGTTAACTTGACAAAAATATTTTAAGAACCAAAATAACACCCCCCCCCCTCCCCTCCACTAAAAAGAAGAAGATAATTTAGCAATTCACCCAAACTTAATGGGTAGTTTTTATTTTTCAACTCTTTATCTCTACAACTTTTCTTTCAATAGTGATGAAATGATGCAATTACACATATTTGCAGATATATATCCTCCTAACAAAATGGTGCCACATTTTTGTTTGATTACAAAAATCATAGACGTTGATGTCACCAAAAAAAATTGGGGATGGGGACCATCCACTCTGTCGGGGGATAGATACTAAATGTAGCACACAACAACTTGATCAAGACTCAATTATATCTGTCTTCTTTCTACTCTCTCTCGTTTGTTTCCGGGACCAACGCATATGGTGTGGACTATTACTAGCCGATGGGACACAGACCCTTGGAGCCTAGAAACCCCACATTGCCCACCCACTCCGTCCATCAATGAGAGGCATAGCATTGTCATCACAATTGGAACAGTCAATGACAAACGAAATGCTGGGGTTTAACTAGAATCCATGCAATTATAAGTATAGATTGTGTTCGGATGGGAAGCATAATATTGTTTTCATTATATCAATCATTGAAAACTATTGTTAGTGTTTATCAATAAAATAGAAAACTGTTATTAGTTTTTTGCAAATAAAACATGTTGGAGTTTCACGTGTGATGGAATCCCACCTCAAAAAATTGAGTGCTATCCTTGATTTGTATGTATAATAAGTGTGAGGACACAATATTTTCTCAGAACTACTTGTTAGAAATATGTTGTTAAATGATTAAATTTAACATATCTCAATAGTTTAAACTTTTAAGATAATTGATAATTTCACATGGTAGGAGGTCTTGAGTTTGAGCCTTACCTATTAAAAGTGAGTTTGAGCCCACACTAGAGGAAGAGTTCTAGAAATATTTGATTAAATGATTAATTTTATCATATCTCAATAACTTAAATTTTTGGAATAATCGGTAATTTAACACGGTTATCATATCATGTTATGATTGGTATACGATAAAAATTGTGTCAATAACGGATCAACATTTTAGTTATGTTATTCCAATAACAATATTTCATGTTAGTAGGAATAAAAAATGTTATATCTCTAGCATTGCTCTTTGTTTGTAATATGGTCATAACAAAGAGATAAGCCGCAGCATTGCATGATGCTACGATAATTACGTATATAATACTAATGCTTTAAAAACAATAAGGTACAATGGTGCACAATATCAACCAGCCAACCAAATTAAGCTTAGTATTGTCAAAGACTCAAAACCACATCTTGGCCATGGCAATAAAAGCAACTTGGTTATGCTAATTAATTGAGATTTAATGCACTCTCTCCATTTCTTAGAGATCTAGATCCCAACTCCCCCACCAACCAATTTCCTAACTGTAAATTATGGTTTATGGAAATTGATTTTTCTTCTTGCTTTATATCAGTAATCTGAATTCCACCATTGTCAAACTGAACTCTCTGGTTTGCGCTATTGATGTTGTTGTTGTTGAGCAGAGTTGCACTGTCTGGAGCATCAATGGCATTATAAGATGGCATCACAGAAGGTAGTTTTGCTAGCAGTGCTCCAAGGCTACAAGACACGGTGGGCAAAAGAGGTGGAATTGACCAAATGGGTGGTCCTGCAATGCCATTTTGTGGGGTGTTCCAGCCCAAGTTGATAGACTTAATTGGAGAATCTTCGGGTTTTTCTTCGAAAAGCCTCTTCATTCCAGTTAATTGGCGCTTGTCATAGAATGTGAATGATGTTTCTTGGCTTGGTTTGAGGACGTATGGATGTTGAATTGGAAGGTATGGCCTTTGAATGGCAAACACTCCTGGAATGCTTTGGAGATAGCTGAACTTCCTTTGTATGCTTATCACCAGATTGAGATCTTCACCAATCTGAAAAAAGCCTATTAGCCTTTTGATATAGATTTTGACAAAGAAAAGGAGAAATTGACAGATTAGATACCTTTTCAAATGAGCCCAGTTGAACTATGCCTTCTCTAACGGAAATGATAGCAATTGTCTGTCAAAATCAGATAATATAAGTTCAAGTTTCAGTGTGACAAACTATCGTGATGCAAGACATTTTGTTTGATACCATAATAAATTATTAATTATTCTAAAAGCTTAAACCATTAAAAAATTGTGAATTTA
Source organism: Quercus cerris (assembly GCA_963669245.1). Taxonomy (NCBI): domain Eukaryota; kingdom Viridiplantae; phylum Streptophyta; class Magnoliopsida; order Fagales; family Fagaceae; genus Quercus; species Quercus cerris. Next base: position 93,098,799 of record OY770006.1, read on the forward strand.
ATAACTTAACCATTATTCTAACACCATAGGCTTAAAGCTGATAGTTTTAGTGGGAATTTTATCTTCTATTTTTGGGTATCTAATGGCACCAACCTGAATGCCTGAATTGAACTGAAATTCCCATGCTCTTGGTTGCTATAGGAAAAAATACAAAAGAAAGTCAGGTTTAAAGTGGTGGACTTTACATGTGAACTGAACGTTGTGCACAAAAATTGTAGTGATTGCCTTACAGGTTCAATGGATAAATTCCATGAGGAGATAAAGCTAGGATCACCATCACTAGCAGCGTCGCTAAACACCCATTTGTGACTATTATCTGCTGCAACTTTCCCCACTAATCTGCAAACAAACCATACGGCTTAGTCATCAATTTTCTTCAGCAGCATTCTATCATTAGACTTTTCTTGGTAAATATATACAAGCTCTCACCCTTCTCCAAAACTGTACACCTCATGAGACATTTTGAAGAAGACATCAGCTCCAAACCTCCCCTTTATGTAACCACTCCCAGTTCGTTCACATTCACAGAAATCACAGAACCCATCTTCCCACACTAGAATCCTAGAAAAAAGAAAAGAAAAAAAAAAAAACACTTAGCAAGTAGAACTGCGAGATGGGTTTTTTCACAACTCCCTTGTAACTTAATTACCAGTTCCTCTTGTTTCCTTTGGAGCGATCAAGAGCACTCCCTCCATATTCCCACCTACAAGAAAGCAATGTGATCAAGAAACTGTTAAAAAGTTGTTCGAGTGACCGAGAGAAAAACAAGAAAAACAGAAACAAGAAGGTAGTTTAGCCTGATGACCTACGTCCACGATAGAAAGGGCCCTTACATTAACAATATATGAGCATGTAACATGAACTTTGATAAACTAAATTATGCATTTGGGCTTTGATATTTGGTTTCATTATCATATTTTCCTTACTTAGGAGGAGGGTAATTCCGAGGAAGTATCCTCCAGAAAACAGCGTAAACCCACTTTGAAGAATTGGAAGAATCTGAACATGAACACAGGCTTCTTAGTGTGTGCTGTAAGAGACAGTTAAGCATGGGAAGTCCACCTTCCATTGTCACAGACACAGAGTGGGGGGAACATAAACTAACAACGACTATATATCTGTGTGTAGTCCTAGTTTCCATCACAATTAAGAGGAAAAGGGAAAATGGGAAAAAATTATTTGGGGCACTCGCACTATGGAGAGTGTAAAACACGCTCCAACCAGCTTCTTTTAAGAGTGCATTTGCAATGGAAGCTAACGTAATTGGGAGAGACAATTTGCACTCAAATGTCATATGGAAGTGAGGGTAATTTTACTGCTTGAGTCAACTAACCCATTTAAAATTTGTGTCAAAGTCCCTCGATCCTAACCCAACCAAATTATTAAATCGATTGACAAGTCACAAGCCACGGCCCACCTTACACGCTATATAAAATTATAAACAGTTATTGGATATGACATAAACACAGTCCATTTCAAACTATTAAATAAATATCTTGTATTGTGTTGACACAAATACACCCTATTTCAACTTATATATATATATATATATATATAATATAACCCACAATGATTAATGTAGGGAGTGGAATAGTTACACCTGGGGACTGAAGCTCGAGGAGAAATTAGGTCACGGAAAAGAGTTGAGCCTCACTCATGTTTGGAAAGCTTCGTGTGTAACGCCCCATGCTAGGGGGATTGTAAGGTTATTCCAAGCATCACGAGAAAAATGATTGAGGCAAGAGATTAATTTTTGTTGATAGGCCACAAACTAAATGATCTATTGTGATTTAAACCAATTAATTAATTAGTCAAGTTGTTAATTAATCAATTAATCATGCAAACGCGTGAAAGCACAAACAAATCACCAATAAACTAAATAAGTAGCGGAAAATAAATAACACGGTAATTTGTTTACGAATGGGGAAAACCCTTACGGCAAAAACCTCACCGAGTGATTTTCAAGTTACCATTTCCGAAACTCCACTATTATCAAATCAAGCGGTTACAAGTAAAGGAATCTCAAGTACCTTACCAACTTACAGTTGAACCCTTACCCCAATACCTAATTGGACTTAATCTGTAGTGATAGTTCCCACCTTTGATACACGGGTCTCAAGTACATGACTAACCAATGCGCGGATCCCAGTACGCGACTTCAAACACTAACTTAGAAGGAGAGGTTGGCTGCTGTTAGAAATTTGGGTTGCTTTTAATCCAACCCATAAACCATGGCCCATGGATCGTCCACATGGCTTATCTGATAAGTAAGTTTAAATTTAAACTAACTGATATTGGTATGAGTTATCAATATCAGTAGTGGGGTAATTTAAACTTAATAGATATTGATATGGGTAATCAATATCGGTGGTGGAGTAATTTGAAACTTAAAAGATGAGATCTTTTAAGGATTAGATATATCTGATAGTAAGTGAATCTCTACTAGTATTTAAATACTCCTACATCAATCAGATAGAGGTTAGACAAAGTATACATATAGTTTTGAGTGCTCTCTCAAAATAAGCCATCTCTCTGGGACATCATCTACTGTTCCCTAGAATTTGGAGCGTGAAAATTAGGAGAGACTCTAGTAGTCTTTCCTGCGACTTGGAGGTGTTCCACAAAGGAGATCGTGAGGAGTTCGTAAAGCAAGCAAAAAAAAAGATCCGGCAATTTGGTGATCTGTTCCACCAAAGGTATGTGTCTCTATGACTCTAGTAAAGTATATGTTTATTCAACAGCTGCAAAGTTCTTCAGTTCATCCTATACGATGAAGATCAGGAAGATGCTTGGTCACAAAACCCTTTGGTGCAAAATACACAGCAACTTCTTCAAAGAGGATGAACTAGGTCAAGAACTTCGTCTTTGATCATAATTTGCTTGAATAGAGATTACTCAATACTTTTGCAACTTGTGTACCATTTAACGGCTTTTAAAACAATCATTTAATATGTTTAGGGTTTGGAGAAAAGAAGGCTCAAAAGTATATTCATGGATCCCAAGAAATCAGATCAGAAAATCTGATTTTATAATTCTCGACAAATAGCAAGTATCGAAAAGCTATTGAGAATGTGTCGAGATTTAATGATTTTGCACTTCAACTTATTTTTCTTAGACAGACTTGATGACTTCAACACTTGATCTTGAAACCTTATTTCTTAAAATATTAAAAACACCTAGAATTACCCAATTACAAGTAGAATGCGTTTTGTCAAAGAATTAGCCAATTTACATAAATAAGTGACATATGTTCTTAACAAGTGAAAACACATATGTCCTAACAATCTCTCCATTTGACAATCCATGACAAAACCATAACAAACAAATGAACATATAATAGAAGTCATAAATCACTCAACTCATACTCACTTGTTGAATACAATAAAATCTATCCTAACACAAACTCTTGAAAATTTTGCAAGAAAAGAGTTTATGGCAAGTAGACTTTGATAACTTGTATTTTTGAAACACTTTAAACAAAACTCATCAAGGTATCTTGTGTGAAACAGAAATAATAAATTGCATACAAATATAATGAACATATGTATAAAGATAGAGAAGAAACAACACATGAAGAGAGAGGTGAAAGAAACATACATCCACATATAGAGAAAATAATTACAATGTATGTAAAACTGGTCATAAGACCTCATATACAAGATCAATGTATCTATAAAGAATAGAAAAGAAAAAGATACATCAAAATCTCATTACATCCCTCAAAATATCAACACTTCCCTTGTCAAAAATGTCCTGTACTAACTCTCCCCCTAAGATGACTACTCTCATAACCCTAAAACTACTTCCCCTTTTTATCATGAGTGACAAAGAATAGAGTGTCATGTAGACATCTCATCAGTAGAGCTAGCATCTCCATCATCATCATCCGAAGCGTCATCATCATCACCATCATCATCATCATGCTTAGAGTCTGAAGCCGCTGGAGAAGGTGGTGAAGGAGTAGCCTCAGGAGCAAAACCACCCATAGTCGCCGGCCGTCATGCAATACGACCAACATGAACATTCACCTGATACAACTCAGAGGAGAGTGTATCAAGGCGAGCATCCATGTGCTGCAGCTGCGCCATGATGTCTCCAAGAGATACATCACCCGTAGAGGGAGAAGGAGCAGATGTATATGGAGCAGATCTGGATGAAGCTGAACGGGAGGGAGGAGTAGAATCCGTCTATCGCGACCTAAACTGAGCCTCACTATATTTTACAGTAGATGCATCTATGGCACAGATGTGTGTGAAGTGGTCGAACATAGGAAAAGAGATAGAAAAATGGCGTAAGATCCTCGTGATAGCGGAAGGAAAGATGAGCTTATCACGGGACGCCGAATCTAGATGAACATCTATGATAGAAATGATAAAATGAGAAGGAAAATCTATAGTAAGATGCTCAAGAAGAGATAACAAAAATCGAGCACGAGGCTCTGTGATGGAGTTGTAGTGAGAGAGTGGATGGAGTACAAAAGTCATCACCATATTTAGGAATCTAGGACTTTTAGCAAAAGGTCTACATGATGTGTACTAATGCTCACCCCAATCAGTTGGGCGCTGACAAAAAGCAAAAATGAACTCATCTTTGGACACAGTTTTCAGACGCTCACAGGAAGGACAATCAAGAAACTCTATCCTAGAAACCCTAAGCACATCCGCAACTAGCTACGGTGTGACAGGAATCCCAAGTAACATGGTGATTTGTTTAATCCTTTGATGAAACGTATAGTTGAACCCTTACCCCAATACCCAATTGGACTTGATCTGTAGTGACAGTTCCCACCTTTGATGCACGGCTCCCAAGTACGTAACTAACCAATGCGTGGATCCTAGTATGCGACTTCAAACACCAACTTAGAAGGAGAGGTTGGCTGCAAAGTTTTTCAGTTCATCCTACACGATGAAGATCAGGAAGATGCTTGGTCACAAAACCCTTTGGTGCAAAATACACAACAACTTCTTCAAAGAAGATGAACTAGGTCAAGAACCTCATCTTTGATCACAATTTGCTTGAATAGAGATTGCTCAATATTTTTGCAACTTGTGTACCATTTGACGGCTCTTAAAATAATCATTTTATATGTTTAGGGTTTGGAGAAAAGAAGACTCAAAAGCATATTCACAGATCCCAAGAAATTAGATCAGAAAATCTGATTTTATAATTCTCGACAAATAGCAGGTTTCGAGGAGTTATCGAGAAGGTGTCAAGATTTAATGATTTTGCACTTTAGCTTGTTTTTCTTGGACAGACTTGATGACTTCAACACTTGATCTTGAAACCTTATTTCTTGAAGTATTAAAAACACCTAGAACTACCCAATTACAAGTAGAGTACGTTTTGTCAAAGGATTAGCCAATTTACATAAATAAGTGACATATGTTCTTAACAAGTGAAAACATATTTGTCCTAACACCTATGGAGATCACCAGAGTATTCCTAGAACCATGGGAATATTCAGGAGCATGCAAGAACGTTGAAGATCTTTACCCTCCGCCACAATGATGAGGTTCTTACATCACTTTTGCCACATTAAATGCAAGGAGACAGCCTGAACAGTAACAATAACCCCTAAAAGTCAGAGTTCTAGGATAAAGGAGGAGAAATCCAATAAAGTGAAGAAAAATATCCCTGAGGTTCTAATGAGCAATGGGATAGCTGTAGTGATAAGAGCAAGGATTGAAGCTATAAAAGGGCAAGGGGGGGGGGGGGGGGGGGGTAAAGTGAAAGGGATAAAAAACAATAGCACTAAGGGTGTCACCACAGGAAAAGTATAGTTTCTGAGTTTAACACTTGTAATTGTAATCACTCCAAAATTGGTGATAGAAATCCATTGTTTGTGTTTCTCATTGTGGAGTATATATTCCTTGTTAATAGTTTAAGTTGTGTTGACTATTGTTGTAGAGATTTGAGATAACCTCCCCGAAGTAGGGTATAAAATTTGTGTCCCTACAATTAACATATTTTTATTTTTTGTGAGCATATAAATTGTAATAATTATAAACAAATAAAATCTAAACCCGAAATTCTAATTCATAGTAACATCAATTTAAGTACTTTTTTTAAAATAAGCATCAATTAAAGTGCTAATAGTATATGTAGGGACTCAATTTGGATTGACCCTGAATATGAATGGGTTTTCAGCCCAATCCAGCCCAAACAATAAATTTATAGAGAGTGGGTTAAAGGTTTAGGCGCTGGCCATTGATCACCATGCATGAACTTTCCTTATAAAAAATACTAAGAGTTTCTTTACAAATGGGGGGATGCTCCTCGGCCTGTGGCCGAGGAGACCTTGTTGTTCTCTCTTTCCCCCCCCCCCCCTCACTTTACTTTACTTGCTTTTCTTATATAGTTTTCATCTTCCTATCTCCTTCTTCCATCTGTTGATCATCTATTTGTCTTTCTTTTGGGCGTCCGTCCCATCAGAGGCCTTATCAGTACTCAAGTGGTTCACTTTGATCAACGTTATCTTGCCAAGGGGTTGCCTCCCCATTAATGCGGCCAGGGGGGTTAGTTGAGTGCATTAAATGCGAGGGTGACAACTTACTTTGGGGTTAGTCTTTCCCAAAAATCATCATTGTCAGGCCGAGGACAAGGAGGTCCTCGGCGTAAGTTGGGAAAAGAGGCTTTCCCCAATTTAGCCTTGAATGGTCTGTGCTCCTCGGCATGGGCCTTGGGCCTGCTACACGATGGGCCGAGGCTATTAGGCCCACGGGCCCCACAATAGCCCCTCAAAACCCTGCTGCACGTTCCCTCGGACGGGGAGGAGGGTTTTGATACCTGCGGGCCCTCCAAACGAGTTGCCCCACTTCGGTTTGTGTTGATGCTGGCGGCTTTTTGACTGCCCGATGCGCGTTTTTAGCGTCTCAAGACTTAATGGGTGCCCACATTAAATTTTGGCGGCACCACGTTTTCCATTTTCAACGGCATGATCTTTAGCGTTTATGAGCAAGCGGTTACATTTGGGGAACCTAAGGGGGAGTATAAATACCTGTTTGAACCGCCTGGTTTCATCATTTTCGCGCTTACAATTATTGATGCGTATGATTTGAATCTGGTTCGACTTGTACACTATCTGAAGAGTATCGTCATACTTCTGTAAGTCTTCTTTTTCTAGCGACCCCCAAATTTCCTTGATTTTACTCCTCCTTTTCTTCTTTTAGAACTTTTAGTTGTCTTTGGGGAATGGGTAAGTTTAAGAAGTTGGTCGAGTCCGACGAGATGATGAACAAATTCATTGTCGACTATGGAATACCCAATAATGTGAGTTTGAAGTACTGTGAAGAAGGAGAGTGGTACCTTAAGAGGAGAGAGGGTGAAGTTGTGATCCCGATAGTTGTTTTCGTAGAGGGAGGGATGAGAATCCCTATGAGGCCAGTGACCCTCAATTACCTTAGGCATTTTCGCCTGGCTCCTACTCAGTGTGCCGTGAATGTATTTAGGATATTAGGGTGTGTAGATACCCTGAATGAGAAAATGGGGCTGAGACTGACTCACCACGACGTGAACTGGTGTTACAACCTTCACCACCTGAGGGGTAAGACGTACTATATGAAGACAAGGGACGATAGGGTTCGTCTTATCCAGTGTCTTCCTGACTCCAATAAGGGGTTAACCCAAGATTTCCTCATAGTGTCGGGAGAGTGGCACGACGGCTTTCATTGCCCAACAGTAGAGGGGGAGCCAGGTAGGGCATCCGAAGTACAAAACAATCTAGGTTTCAGTATTTTCAAGTTTTATACCTGTATATTCGATTTGGTTGATTAACCATAGGAATTTCGCTTTTCTCTTCGCAGATCCGCACGCCTTTGCACGTCATTTCCACCTGGTTAGCAAAGCGGATTTGGAAACCGTTCTTAGGTCGGACCTCTTCTTGAACGAACCTGATAACCAGGTCAGAGCTGCTCATCAAATCCTCGGATGCGACCCAGCTCAGAAATCATTCCCAGTCCCGAAGCACGTAATTAGAGCTCGTGACCCTCGGCTTACGCAGATTACCGTGGTGGAGGACGGTTTTGCTTTTACTGAGGGATCTTATATACCTGAAGGCATTCCGCTATCAGGCCCTTCTTCATCCCAGCGAGTAACGGTGGCCGAGAAAGGACCATCTAAGAAGGCAAGGGAGGTGGTTGAACTGAGTTCCTCCGAGGACGAATATAGTGTGTTTGACCTAGCTGATCAATCCGAGGATCCCTCTGGTGATCTAGGAGACCCTCATTTGTCCGAAGCCGATCTCCAGTCCCTAAGAGTTGGTACTCAGGCTGAGATGAGTTTAAAAAGACAGCCCCAAACCAATCTTCTTGACTTGCTCGAAGGCGGTTCCAAGAAAGATGTACCAGGGGAGTCGCAGCCCCAGCCCCCAGCACCTCAGCCCCAGATTCTAACCATGCAAGCCAGGTCGTCCTCTGTTCCTACAGTAACAAATCCTCCTACCGAGTCTCATGACCCGAAAAGGAAAAGACTTTCCAAGGGTAAGGAGCCAATGGATGGGAGCAAATCTCATTCTTCGCCCAAGGAGGGTAGGTTTCGCAGGCCTCCGAAGCAACTGAAGCGTGGTGATCAACAGAAGAGTAAGAAGGCCACCCAGCAGTCCGAGGCTCAAGCCTGGCTGCCCGCTGCCATGCTCCATGATCAGCCCCTGATGGATAACGCTTCGATGCGGGATTCTCAAGGAACTGAGGGGGCTCTCGTAGCCGAGGCCCTGGAGAAATCTCTTCTTCTTCCCATTGACATGGCCGAGTTAGAGAAAATGAGTGGGTCAGAGGTTGTCCTCGACCTTAAGAAATATCTAGGCATGGTAGGTCCTTTGGCACCTATTCGCTTTATTCAAAGTTTGCCACTTAGTATCTTTCTTTATCTTTACGGAGTTACTTGTTTTTATTGGCAGGCTATCCAGGCCCTTTTCAGGTTAGGCAAGGAGGTCGATGACCATAGTCATGCCTTAGCACAAGAGCGGGACAAGTTCTTGGAGGCTGCCAATACTCTTAAGAGATCTGAGGACGACCTAAAAAAGGCGACTGATGATCTGACAGAGATGACGAAGGCCAGGGATACTGCTGTCTCTGACCTAGCCGTGGCCAGGAAGCAAGCTGAAGATCAAACTAATCGCTTGCAAGACGTCGAGGGTCAATTACAAACTGTTAAAAAGAATATTACTTATATGAAGGAACAGTTGACCAAGGCAATCCATGAAAGAGGTGTTGCCGAGTATGCCAGGAACGAGGCTGTGAGAGCTAAAGACGAGGCGGTATTTGCGAAAATGGACGCTGAGCGCTCTGTGGAAAAGGCAGAGGAGGATGCTTTCGCAGAAGGGGTGGCTAAGACTGAAGCCACCCTTCGGGCTCAAGTTCCTGCAGTGTACAGGCATTACTGTTCTCAAACCTGGCATGAAGCCCTCAACCAAGTAGGGGTTGATGCCTCATCTGATCTTAGAAGGGAGGACAGGGTATATTACCCTACTGCCATTCGCGAGGTTGTACCTGCTGCTCCTAAGGAGGGATCCTCATTACCATCGGTTGAAAGTCAAGATAAGACCGCCGAGGATGCGCCGTTAACTGATCAACCATTCGAGGAGGTTGAGCCCCAGATAGCGTTGGGGGAAGTTGTAATCGAGGGTCAGGAAATACCACAAGATGCGACAAGTCCTCCGACGGACCTTCTGGGATCAAGCCCTTAGGCCTTGGTCCAAGCCTTTTGATTTGCTTACTGACTTAATTTGCCTACTGAGTTGAGGAGACTAGTATACGATATAGGATAAATTTGTTTATTTTCTCTTTTATCTCATTTTGTTTCTTGCCTCAGTGGCGTTGTAAGGGAGTTGTATACTTTCTTTTTTAATCGAATACTTAATACTTCGCTTCCAACTAATGATATTTTCTTTTCTTTTGTTTGCTTTACTATTGTATTCTACTCAATATTCGTATTCTATTTTGGAGTTAGCCTCGTGAAACCATCTGTTATCCTTCGAATATAAATCTAAAGATCGTAGTATAGCTTGATTCTAAGTAACGCTTTGGTTTTTCTCAAGATAGTTATTTTCTCTAGGGGTTTGAGTCCGAGGACCATGCAATACCCTGGTTATGCCCAGTACTTCTATTTTTCTATAAGTATTTAGTTTTCCATAGGCTTGGGTCCGAGGACCATGCAATACCTTGGTTATGCCCAATACTCAGATATAATGGTGTGTGTAGTTTTACCATAGGTTTGGGTCCGAGAACCATGCAATACCTTGGCTCTGTCTACCACTTCTATTTTCCTGTAAGTATCTAGTTTCCCCATAGGTTTGGGTCCGAGGACCATGCAATACCCTGGTTCTGTCTAGTACCCAGATATAATGGTGTGTGTAGTTTTACCATAGGTTTAGGTCCGAGGACCATGCAATACCTTGGCTCTGTCTACCACTTCTATTTTCCTGTAAGTATCTAGTTTCCCCATAGGTTTGGGTCCGAGGACCATGCAATACCCTAGTTCTGTCTAGTACCCAGATATAATGGTGTGTGTAGTTTTACCATAGGTTTGGGTCCGAGGACCATGCAAGACCTTGGTTCTGTCTACCACTTCTATTTTCTGTAAGTATCTAGTTATAATGGTGTGTGTAGTTTTACCATAGGCTTGGGTCCGAGGACCATGCAATACCTTGGCTCTGTCTACCACTTCAATTTTCCTGTAAGTATCTAGTTTCCTCATAGGTTTGGGTCCAAGGACCATGCAATACCTTGGTTCTGTCTAGTACCCAGGTATGATGGTGTGTGTAGTTTTACCATAGGTTTGGGTCCGAGGACCATGCAAGACCTTGGTTCTGTCTACCACTTCTATTTTCTGTAAGTATCTAGTTATAATGGTGTGTGTAGTTTTACCATAGGCTTGGGTCCGAGGACCATGCAATACCTTGGCTCTATCTACCACTTCAATTTTCCTGTAAGTATCTAGTTTCCCCATAGGTTTGGGTCTGAGGACCATGCAATACCTTGGTTCTGTCTAGTACCCAGGTATGATGGTGTGTGTAGTTTTACCATAGGTTTGGGTCCGAGGACCATGCAAGACCTTGGTTCTGTCTACCACTTCTATTTTCTGTAAGTATCTAGTTATAATGGTATGTGTAGTTTTACCATAGGCTTGGGTCCGAGGACCATGCAATACCTTGGCTCTGTCTACCACTTCAATTTTCCTGTAAGTATCTAGTTTCCCCATAGGTTTGGGTCCGAGGACCATGCAATACCTTGGTTCTGTCTAGTACCCAGGTATGATGGTGTGTGTAGTTTTACCATAGGTTTGGGTCCGAGGACCATGCAAGACCTTGGTTCTGTCTACCACTTCTATTTTCCTGTAAGTATCTAGTTTCTCCATAGGTTTGGGTCCGAGGACCATGCAATACCTTGGTTCTGTCTAGTACCCAGGTATGATGGTGTGTGTAGTTTTACCATAAGTTTGGGTCCGAGGACCATGCAAGACCTTGGTTCTGTCTACCACTTCTATTTTCCTGTAAGTATCTAGTTTCCCCATAGGTTTGGATCCGAGGACTATGCAATACCTTGGTTCTGTTTAGTACCCAGGTATGATGGTGTGTGTAGTTTTACCATAGGTTTGGGTCCAAGGACCATGCAAGACCTTGGTTCTGTCTACCACTTCAATTTTCCTGTAAGTATCTAGTTTCCCCATAGGTTTGGGTCCGAGGACCATGCAATACCTTGGTTCTGTCTAGTACCCAGGTATGATGGTGTGTGTAGTTTTACCATAGGTTTGGGTCCGAGGACCATGCAAGACCTTGGTTCTGTCTACCACTTCGATTTTCCTGTAAGTATCTAGTTTCCCCATAGGTTTGGGTCCGAGGACCATGCAATACCTTGGTTCTGTCTAGTACCCAGGTATGATGGTGTGTGTAGTTTTACCATAGGTTTGGGTCCGAGGACCATGCAAGACCTTGGTTCTGTCTACCACTTCAATTTTCCTGTAAGTATCTAGTTTCCCCATAGGTTTGGGTCCGAGGACCATGCAATACCTTGATTCTGTCTAGTACCCAGGTATGATGGTGTGTGTAGTTTTACCATAGGTTTGGGTCCGAGGACCATGCAAGACCTTGGTTCTGTCTACCACTTCTATTTTCTGTAAGTAGAGGTTTGTCCTCAAACCGCTTCACTGGAGATGATTCTTCTTTGGGTCAGATTATAATCTTTACACGTGGCATTGATCTCGCCTCCAACTCGAGGCCCCATCTTTTTCATTTATGAAGCGCCCTTTGTCTGTTCGTGTTCCGCACTAGACGCCTCGGTGCGCGAAACGCGCCTTCATTAATGTCTTCGTGAATTAACACGAGTCCAACGGTCTACGACCTTCTTGGAAATTGGCAGCTTCATTATTAGCCCAGCTGATGATTCTCTTTTCGAACTCTGCATGAATTAATTCTCACCAACCCCCATCCCCTATATAAAGTAAGGAGATGGTTCCTCCACAACCCATGAACCTCTCAACACAAACAGAACAAAACACTTTCTTCCAACTTTCCATGCCCTTTTAACAACCCCGCCGGAATTATTACCGGGATTGACAAAAACCGGTATGGCCGCAGCCCCCACTGGGCTTTCGGTGCAGCAGAGTCTAGGCGTAACCCTGATGGCGCCCTTCGAGGTATCCCAGAGGGATGTTACTAGAGAACCTGACGTCTTTCCTCGGAGCACACCCCCGACGAGGAAGGCGTGCGAATTCACCTCATGGGCGGTGCTCGAGTGTTGCCGTCTCCACCGGCCAACACTCGTGAGGATCGGAGAGAATCGAGGGAACATCATGGGGGAGGGTATCCCGGAGCCCCTGCATCTGCTCCTTTCTTTGTTCCAGCTCCACCTGGCCGAGAAGGGAGTTGTTGGGGGCCTGGAAGCATGATTGCCCTTCCCCTTCTCCGCCTCTTGTCAAGCTCTCCCATTCTCTTTATACCAATAAAGGGACGGCTTGACACTTTCCACCGGCTAGTTTTTTCTTAGGGCGGCTCCACCTGGGCCTCTGATTGCAAACATAGCAGGTGGCATTAGCTTGTAAAACAGGTCTGCCTGAGCCTCTGATTGTAGTATGTAATTTTTCTATTCATGAAATAATAATATCAAGATCTTTCTTTGTTTTTTTTTTTCTACCGTCAAATCTTCTATATACTTTTTTTTTTTCTCTTTTTTTTTTTTTCAACCTACTGTAAAACGAATACTTAGAACACTCGCCTGGTGCACCGGCTAGCACCCTAATCCTTCCCAATAACGGCGCCAATTGTAGGGACTCAATTTGGATTGACCCTGAATATGAATGGGTTTTCAGCCCAATCCAGCCCAAACAATAAATTTATAGAGAGTGGGTTAAAGGTTTAGGCGCTGGCCATCAATCACCATGCATGAACTTTCCTTATAAAAAATACTAAGAGTTTATTTACAAATGGGGGGATGCTCCTCGGCCTGTGGCCGAGGAGACCTTGTTGTTCTCTCTTTCCCCCCCCCCTCACTTTACTTTACTTGCTTTTCTTATATAGTTTTCATCTTCCTATCTCCTTCTTCCATCAGTTGATCATCTATTTGCCTTTCTTTTGGGCGTCCGTCCCATCAGAGGCCTTATCAGTACTCAAGTGGTTCACTCTAATCAACGTTATCCTGCCAAGGGGTTGCCTCCCCATTAATGCGGCCAGGGGGGTTAGTTGAGTACATTAAATGCGAGGGTGACAACTTACTTTGGGGTTAGTCTTTCCCAAAAATCATCCTTGTCAGGCCGAGGACAATGAGGTCCTCGGCGTAAGTTGGGAAAAGAGGCTTTCCCCAATTTAGCCTTGAATGGTCTGTGCTCCTCGGCATGGGCCTTGGACCTGCTACACGATGGGCGGAGGCTATCAGGCCCACGGGCCCCACAGTATACAATCTAAAGTTCCTTAAAAAAAAATCGGGAAAATTATATTTTATTTTAAACCCTATAGTTTAGGGTGTAACAAATTAAATCCACGAAGTTTCAAAATAACAAATTAAAACTTCAGCCAATTAAAAAACTCCAAACCCAATGCAGATGTTTAATCTGTTACTTTTTAAAACTTTAGGGTTTAATTTGTTACTTTCAAAACTATAGGGTTTAGTTTGTTACATCCCCTAAACTATAGAGTTTAAAATCTAATTTACTTAGTTTCATTTCAACCCAATTAATGAATTTGTCCAAATTTTAAAATACACAATCTAAGTAAGATAATATAAAATGAGAGTTTTTTTCTTCTTTGTTTTGGGTAAAAGGATTAGGTACCTTAGAGTTTTAATGAAGAATTTATTCTTTTAATAACTCAATTTTATATTTAAAATTAAAATTTATGTTGAATAAAAATAACATTTATTTATACGGATTAAATGTGTTCTTGTCAACCTATCTTGAAATGAATAATAAACCGGGTCATTTCAGTGTTAAGCATGTCAACATGAGATTAATCCATTTCTTAATCACATCAAAGTGGGTCAATTCATTATAACATAAACCCATTTAAACTAAACACTAACTTATAAAAAAAATCGTGACATGTTCGCGAGTCATGTCAAATATTAACTACAAGTCTACAACCAAATAATCTATGAATTCTCTTGAAATGGAAAGATATTCTTTTAAGGTGAATATTTAGCCTTTTATATATGATGCCATGGTGTGAAATTTTTAGTAAAATTTTCTTCTCATCATCACCGGTGGGCGTAGGCCAATGGCCACACTATGTAAATCTTTAATATTTGTTTGTGGGATCTTTCTAAAACCCATAACAATTTTCACAATTAACCTTGTATGAGAATGTTGTTAGGAGGCCCATTCCAAACAACAAAATTATGTATTTCATTATATTTGTTATCATAATCACAAATCTCATGGAGAAAGTCAGAAAACTATCATTTTTGGACAATTATAGGTCGCATAATAATTCTAAAGATTTTTTATTTTTACTGCTATGGGTTCCATAAAAACCATAGCTGATAGTTGTTGCAACTTACAAGTTACAACGGCCATCCAAAAAAAAAAAAAAAAAAACAAAAAACTTACAACCCCAACCTATCCCTCGAGCGTTCAATTTTTTGTCTGAGTACAAGTATTTTTTTGTCTGAGCACAAGTATACACTATACAACACTATAATGAGAACAGAAAAGGACTATTGCCAAGGTTGAAGCGTAAAAAAGTGTGCTCATGTGATGTCACGTAGCCTTTTCATTTGCAAGAAGGCATATATTGAAGGACAATGCCAGAGTCAAACTCTAATTATTGCTCTTAAAAATAATTAAAAGTTTAATTATAAAATTAGTTGTAACCTTAGTTTACCATTTTACTTAATATTTTTTTATTAAATTTAAATTTTGACAAATTCATTGTTGATTTACATATTTTTCATATAACCTCATACTTACAAAATTTCTAGATAATTAAGGATCAATAGCTATGTCATCAATAAATTGTTTAAATTGCAAGTTTTTATAGTTTAAAATTATGCATAAAATATAAGGTTATAAATTATATAGTAAATAACATCCGATTAACATAAAAGTTAACATATATATTAAGAGTATAAAGAACATGCAATTCAACTGTTAGATTTTCAAAATATGTAGTAATGCTTATTTTATTGAGTAAGGTTGTAATTTTATACTACAACCAATTTTGTAGCTAAAATTTGTCATTTAATCTTTATTCTTCACAAGCTCAATTTTTACTTTCAAACTTCCATCAAAGTCGAAGGTTAATTTTTTTTTTTTTCCAATGGTTGAGATTAAAAATAACTTTTGAAACTTTCAATTTAATTCATGAACATTGTTGGTTGAGGCCTAATAGCCTAAGGGACATAAAGTCTATCTCTATGTGGACATGGTTTTTGTGCCATAATTTTTATCACCGACTTGTGCAACGGTAAGTGGTAAATCGATGTGAAAGTAATGGTTGATAAATTACAGTTGCATATACTATTAAAGGATTTCCAAAAGGCACCCACTAACGAGACCTATTATTAAGTTGTGGTAAATAATATGGTCCTAAAAGTACTGAACTACATGTTATAAAATTCAACGTGAATATGAGTGTAACCATTTATGAACTATTTTTAATCTTTTTTTGGGCTGAAATTTCAAATTTGTGAACACAGTAGTACTTTTGTCTTACAAAGGGATATATAGTCCTTATTCTGAGCTGAGAGCATCCACAACAGTGAGCTAAATTTTTAGCTTTTTAGTTACATAAAAAGTCACTTTATCTATTTTACCTTCTCACATCCTATAGCAGTAGAGTTATTTTAGCTTTTAACACAATAAAATAATATAAATACTACAATAAAATAATATTTCATTCAACCACTAACACACCACCACAACTAGGGCTGTCCACGAAAAATCGGTACTCGACCCACTCGCAATAACCATCCGATCCGGCCGAACCAATGCTGGTGACGGTCGGCAGCAAGTCTCTGCCTCCAGAACCTGTAAACAGCGGGTCGGTTGGCGGGTTTTCTCCCCCAAACCCAAAGAAACTCGACCGAATCAGCGTTAAGGAGCATTTTCCGGTGAATTTTTTTAGATCTGGCAAGATCTCTGCCAAATTCAGGCGAGATCTTAACTAGATCCTTGAAATCTCCACCGGATTTGGCAAGATCTCACTAGATCTGGCGAGATCTCACCGAATCTGGTGAGATTTCGTCAAATCTGGCGAATTTCCAGCGATAATTTACAGACGAAAATATCACCAAAATTTTGCCAATTTTGCCATTGACTCGGCTGATTTTTCGATCTCGGTCTCTAACCAAACCGACCGCTGTCCGTTAAAGGTTGGGTCAGCCCGATCTAATCAACCACGCCGGTTAACGGTGGGTGAAACTTTTGAATATCCAGTCTAGTCTGGTCGGGTCAGTTCTGGGTTGGGCAAAAACCCAACCCGAATTGACCCGTGGACAAGCCTAACCACAACCACCATCAAACCCATAAAAATCACTGCACAACCACAACCCCACTGTGCCCATCAAAACCAATGAAGAAGAACAAAACAAAAACCCAGAAAAATCAACACAGCCAAACCAAAACCCATGCCCGATACTCTGTCTGATTCGGTTCCGGCCGACGAGACCTATGCCAAGGGGCATGGTTTCATGGTCTTCACCGATGAATCGAACCCTAACTGATACTGACTACCCGACTTCTTCGCCAACGGCATGGCCCGGTCCTTCTCGATCAAAACCAAAGCAATGCAGCACAGTGGATTCATCTCAACTCAATCACTCGAAACAAATAAAAACGCTACCGAAAATTCCACTGCATATATATCATCGATCAGTGACCATAGACAGTGATGATGAGTGCAGAGCGAAACGAAATGCTTCGATTTGAGGTGGATTGAGTAATGTGGGATCCGATTGGAGCTAAAAACGAAGAGAGAGTGAAAACGAAACATATCAGAAATGACATAAAGAGAGAGAGAGAGAGTGTGTGTGAAAAGGACGAAACGGGGGTTAAGAAGTGAGAGAGGAAAAGTGGGGAGAGAGGGTTCTGTGTCAGTTAGGCTCGTGCAGATTGGTCTGTGAAGGAAGAAAGAAGGGTCTGTGGAGGAAGAAAAAAGAGATGGAGAGGTAGTGAGGAGAGAGACACGGAGAAAGGAGAATGAAATGCAGAAAGAATAATAAAAAAAAAAAAAAAGTAGTTTGAATGTAAAATAATTTTTTTTTATTTAGCTTTCAGCTACAATGCATAGCCATATATAGTTGTGCACTGTAGCAATGAAGATAAAAATTTTACACTTAACTCCACTACTATAATATGAATTTTTGTGTTTTAATGTAACTAAAATAATTTTATAGCTATTTAATCACATTGCTATGAGTGATATAAAGAATTTCTTGCCATTAGACATTAGCAGCTACGTCACCATAACCTTTTTTTTGTTATGAATTGCAGTGGTCCTCATAGCTGATTAGTCCCATCACTTTAAAATTACACCAAACTTTGTCCTTATAATGGCCCGCCATTAGCAATTCTTGCCTATTGCTTGTCTCACTCTCAACCTCCTTTTTTTCTTTGCTATAAATGAAGCTGCCTAGTACCTTCACTTAACATTAATATTCACTGAAAACGTCTAGATGATATCAGATATATACATCTGTCGAAACCTGTCTATAAGTTTCTATTTGTTTATGAAAACCACTACAAGTTAATGGTCATCAAATAAATTGGAGTACACACTTTGTCCCATTGATTGTAACAATTCACTGCTCGGTTTGATGGCTCATCATAGCAATAGAAGAAAACAGAGGTATATCACTAAACAACTAAGACCGGGGAATCCAAGTTACTTTATAGAGTTGAGATAAGAAATGGAAGGACAAGTTTATTTTTAGTAAAAGGAGAAATGGAGCAAAATATTGTTAAACATGTATTTAAGAGTGAAACAATTCTCACCAGTTTTTAACCACAAATTAAGTGTTTCTTAATGGCTAACAATCATAAACATTGGAAGGGGTTGATATGGCGCTTGAACGCCAAAATATGAGTTTAGGCCTGAAGAACTCGTCTTGGGTCTAGGCTTCTGGACATATTTGTGCTCTTGGCCAGCATAGGCCCAAGCTCTTAGATTGAACCTCCTAATGACAACGGGATGAGGTAAGGTCGGATCAAGGATAAAGTTCCACTCGAAGCAGGGGAGTAGGTTGGATGTATACATGTACTAGGCTGAGCAATGTGAGCAAATTCCATCCTTGCCCTACCACCTTTTTGGGTGGAGAAAATCGCGTGGAGTAGGGCGGGTCAAGCAAGGCAAAGATCTTTTTCCATCTCTACTTGTGATGACCTTAACTCAACTAATATGGGAGCCAACCGTGCACCTCTCCTCAGTATCAATTTAATGGTACGAAATGTTGACCTACTAAAGGAGCTTGCTCAGAAGGCCAGCATGAGATTTTAAATTGCTCGACAATCGACCATTCACAAACTCAATGGGTGCATAAAAATATTGTGTCATTATGGGACTCAGGTGAAAATGAATTTGCTCTTGACCATGTTAGTAGTTGTGAAAAACAATGAAAAATGTTGTACCTAATCTCTAGGATTATGCTACTTCATCAAAAACTCATAGCTACGTTAAGACAAATCAGTCTCTGTGGAACATAGATTAACACTGAATGCCAAAAACAGCAATACATAATTTGTAAGTATATGGTGACAGAATATGAAGTCACTTTTATTTGCCAAATTTCCATGGTAGTAACAAGAGAATGCTGGTCCAGGTTGTAGAGAGCACAAGATAGGGATGGTGCACCCCGCGGTGGAGCCAAGTACAAAGAGATTGAAAGCTACAAATAATAGGGCAAAAGAGCATCCCACACTTTTGCAAAGTTCATCCATAGCATGGTCCTCCCATACCCTACAATTTATCACCCTTCCCTTCCTTATCTCTACGGATAGAACATTCTAACCCAAAAAAATCTTCTCCATATGTGCAAACATATACCTAAAACCCATCTGATGGGCATATCCAAATTTATGTTAATCACCTTACAATTTGCTGCATCCCTAGCCTCAAATTGGAGCACTTGATTTTGTTACATTAACATCATTGCTTACACTATATTAAACATGTCTCATCAAATCTTGGATTTAAGCTGTTCCATTAATGACACGATTGGCTGATAATTGCCATCAAATATGTAACATATTACATATGCATGCTCTATCCCCATCAACAAATCCAGAAAATTTCCACCTAAAACTACAAATTAAAAGGATGCATAAAGGCAAGAGTCTTGTAGTTTAACTGGTTAGCACTTTTTGCTCCTGATGTTTCCAATAAAAACATCTAAGATTTAAATATCTCATTTCCTAACTGTGAAATTATATATTGTAAAAAAAAAAAAAAGCACAAAAGTTAGATAGAAGATTACCAATTAGGCGGTAACTACAATAAAATACTAGTGTGTCACGTATGCAGCACTTTGGAAGCCAAGATCAATCATTGAAATTGGATCTTTGGAATAGGAATTGGATGCTTTAATTCTAAAGCTACACTCGTTGCTTTTAAAACTAACGGATTTAAACTTGAGCTATGGACATGGGTTGTCCATAATAATAGAAACCATATAAAGTAAAAGAAAGGTGTCCAGATTCCCTAAAATCGGCATCGCAAGTCAATTTCAAGTGTGTACTATCCAACAAAGCATAAAATTTTAAGATTAACAGTACTTGGGCAAACATGATTTTGCAGGGTGTCTAAACATCTTTTTTTTTCCCCAGTTTTTTTAGTTGAAAACATCAGCTTTGTTTTATACAAAATAAAATGATAAACAAACTACTTTTTCCCACGACTTATTAGGATGATTATTCGTTACAATTAGAATAATATCATTTCTATATGAACCTATTTAATATTAGTTTTATAAGTTTTATTATACACAAATCACGTCATATCAAAATATGAAATTTTTGTATCACTCTACTAAAATTATAACAACCCACACACAAACATTGATTCATTGCATAGAATTTAAACACATTCTCTCTCCAATAAAAGCACAAACTTTTCACAAACACCCACACAACAAAAGCCTTAACTAACGTTAACAAAGCAAAATACAAATTGGATGGCCATTAAAACAATAACTAGGTAACTAAATATAATCTCATAGTACTTAAAATTTAAATTATCTCTCTCAAAAAAAAAAAAATTTAATTGTCAAGATTTGTACAGAGAATCATATGGGAAAAACTTCACTCAATAAGATCTCAAAAAATGATTTTAATCATAGTTCTTTCTTTGCTAAATAATTGAAAGAATCCTAGACACTAGTCAAATCCCACCCCCTAAAAAAAAGTAAATTATGTATATGCTTGAGCATATATTTTTTGTTATTATAAGTTCCTATTAATAAAATATTTTGTCGTCGAATAAGAAATTCTGTATCCAAACTTTCTAATGCGAACCCATTTATGTTTAGGTTTGAAAGAAAGAAAGGTTTGGGCTAGCATCTGGCCCAAGCGAACTGCACCTTCAGTATTCAAATGGAGTCCATCCAGCCCAAGGGGAAGTCCCCAAGCATCAACAGTCCTAACATTTTTTAGACGTAAAAAAAGTTGGGCCTGTCTTACAGTTGTTATAAGATCGGAGTGATACCCTGATGCAAGTGCGACCTGCACAATAAAGTCCACGCAAAAAGACATAATTTGCTAGAATTTAAAACAGTTGACACAAAGTCTCTAGGCAAAAGGGAAAAACTTGGCTAAACTTCAATTTTTTACGCCCTTAACTTTTACTTCAATTTTTAAATTAGTTTTTAAAATTTAATGTTTGTCAATTCAATTTTTCACTTTGTAAAAAATAGGTCATAATAACAAATTAAGTCAATCTACTTTTTTCGTCTAAATATGTTTGGTTAACATTCGATATCATTTGTCAAAAGTTTTGTAACCCAATTAATTGGCATTTTATGGTATTTTCAATGGAGACAGTGTCTAAATCTCATCTCCCTTGTTATAACAATTGAATTATAATTAAAAACATATATATTTAAAAACATAGGATGCCATTTAAAATTTCTTCTTCTTTTTTTAAATTAAAAATTTAATTGAAAGCGTTCTTAAAAATGTGTCATTAAATAGATCTTATTGTTTAATGAGTCTTATTTAAAAATTAAAAGATAAAGCTTAAATAACTTCATTAGCTATCAGGTTTGGATAGAATGACCATATTAACCAATTTGAAAAAGTAAGGGATTAAAGGCCCGTTTGGATGGAGGGGAAGTAGGGTAAAGTTAGCTGAAAATATACTAAATTTACTCCACTCTACTCCCCCTCTCTCTCCCACAATACAAACGGACTATGAATTGACAAACATTAAATCTTAAGCACTAAAACTAAAAAAATCAAAGGGCTAAATTGAATTGTAACCAAATTTTTACAAAAAAAAAAAAAAAATCAACATAGATGAGAATTGAATGAAGTCAAATCAATTAGACAAAAAAGCCATACCTGGACTATTGGCAGATCAGGAAGATGCAAGTCATCTCGAAGGTCATTGAAAAACTTTGGCAATCTTGTCTGGTATAAAAGGGCATCTTCTGTGCTATTTGTATCTGTTTCCCCTTGAAACCAAAGGAGGCCTTTAATTTTCCCACCACACTTTGTGGATGCATAGGCCCTTTGTACCAAGTTATCATAAAGCTTAGACCCACGAGCCCATTGCTTTAGTCCAGTCCCTCCTCTGGCACAAGGCACCAGACCAATCACGCCCATGTTGGGTTCCATGGATAGAACTGTTTTGGCAAAAGACATTCCAGGTCCAATCCCACAACGTTTTCCTTCATCAATTTCCTTGTGCAGAGGCTCATGGGCTTCGAACCATGTGTGGTTTAAGCCGAGTTGAAGAATGTTAGGGCTACTAGGAGTGGCTTGACCAGGCATGATGACTCCACGTCCAGCCATGTTGGATTGGCCGGCTAAGAGAAAAATACTATTGGGGAATTTTGGTTCTTGGGCCATCATAGAAGGATTAAGGAGGACTATGAAGACTAAGAAAACTAAGAAGAAAAACATGTTGAAAGTTTTGATATTTCTCATGTTGAAAGCAATACGAAGGTGGGGGTTTTATTTGATAATAAAAAGTGAAGATGGCTTTAGAGAATTAGGTTTTTCTCAAGTGGGATCGTAGAAGTACTAGGTTTTTGGTAGTGTGTTAGTTATATAAGCCTATGGGTACATTGGCTAGTTCCTTTAGGATTAGGATTAATTATCCTTTCTTATTTCATCCAACTAAGTAGATTTTCAAAATTTAAAAAACTCACTTTCGTCCCTATATTTTTACGCGATTCTCACTTTGGTCCCTGTTTTTTATTTTCACCGTTTTTAGTCCCTAAAATAAAAAAGGCAATCTCGTTTTTGTCCCTACTGTCAATCCCTAGAATGTTTGATATTGATTTTTTTTTTTTTTTTTTGTGCGCGCGCACGCTTGACGTTTCATTATCAAATTCAATATTTGAATATTTTTTTTTTAAAATCAATATTTGAATCTTCTTTAAAAAAATAAAATCAATATTTGAAGTCAAATAAAATATCTAATTCAGATTCAATATTAATTATAGTTTTTGGAAATCTTGTTTGATAGAATTTCAGATTTAGACTTAATCGTTTCCTCTTTTATACAGTTATCACCGCAAACAAAATTTTGGCAAATCTTTGGGTTTTCATGAAGCCTTGGACTACTCATCTAAGTTCATACTTCTAAACATATT
This sequence comes from Quercus cerris, assembly GCA_963669245.1. Taxonomy (NCBI): domain Eukaryota; kingdom Viridiplantae; phylum Streptophyta; class Magnoliopsida; order Fagales; family Fagaceae; genus Quercus; species Quercus cerris. The sequence continues at coordinate 93,122,033 of OY770006.1, forward strand.
TGTGAACTATAAGATGACCGTGGGACGGATTAATTTTAAAATAAATTAAATATTATCAAACCACTTTATTACATATATATATATATATATATAGGAATTTCTGATAATAGGATTTTAGTTAGAACAAAATTCAATTATCTTCATCACAATTTAACATAATTACGTTTTTACTATTTGTAATCAAGATTACTACTTTTTCTTATGGCCTGTATGGATGAAGGGGGGAAGGAAGGGAAGTGAAGGGGAGTAGAATAGTGTTGGCTAAAAATAAGCTAATTTTGTGCTAAATCTACTCTACTTTACTCTCTCTCCCTTCCCCTCAATCCAAACAGACCATTAGGAATTCCTTGCAACAACTTTCTCTTAGGAATCCATGCAATAAAATCCCGCCTTAACAACCTAAATCCAGCATCCTGAAAATATTTTCATAAATTTTTTAGATTCACAACTTATGGCAATAAATTATCTACTTAACAACTTATCCTGTTGTATTCATACTGACGGCTAAACTTGTAATGGAAGAGACCTATTATAGAGGTTGTTTGCAGACATCAATTTAAAAGTTGCCTATCTATCCAATTATCCTTGCAATTACATATATGATACTATGATATATATGCATTATTCAAGTGCAAATTAACATCTAAAAAAGCCAGTTTTTTTTTTTTTTTTTACCAAATTTGACATCTATAAGACAAATTATAACCAAACAAAGCAACCTGCTGCTTATGGATAGCAATAAAAATAACACATGCATATTAACAAATTTGCATAGGCAACTCTCAATACTTATAACTACATCAAGAAGATTCTAATTTTGGCTTCAAAAAACACACCTAAGAAGCTTCCAAGTTAGCCTCAATTTCAATTTTATTAAAATTAAGTTCATGTGGGACTCATCTATAACTTCTACTATATATAAGATTATTATGATATCGTATCAAAAGATAAAGACATTCTCCAACTCAAGAGAAAACGAAACAAAGAAAGAGAGAGAACAAAAGAAACAAGTAAACGATACATTTACACTTTCTTAAAGTTATATACTTTTCTTTTGCTTTTATCTAATATATATTTTAATTGTGTCTTGACTTCATAGTTTATACTGCCATTTCTTTTTTGTATTTCTTTCCTTGTTTTTTCTAAACACGTCCATACTAAAATGTTGCTTTCTAATTCATATAGTCTGTGTCATCCCATGGTTATATTACCCATATTGAAGATTATATATTCTAGGCACATAACTGTACTAATTGCCTGGATTCCTGAGAGAAACTTGTTGCAAGAAATTCCTAAGAGAAAGCTGTCATCTTTACTACCAATGGTAACTTCCAGTGTGGATTAGGGCAGTACGTACATGATATTTACTTTCGTTATTGTTAAGAATCATATGATGATGTTTCCTCAAGTATAACCCCACAAGGTAGACGCAGTCCGTGTGGAAGCCATGGTGGCCGTAACATAGAACCCTATGAGTCTAGGAGTGATCGAATTAGGGAAGCCGTGTTAATCTAAAGCACCTGTGAGGTATGGCCTGCTTGGGTTATGAGATAATGGAACAAGAAAATGGATCTTATTTGTCAGTCATAGTTTAGCGCTGGATACAAAACTCTTTTTTTTTTAATAACGCAATTAAATTCAATTATATAATTTATTAGTCAATACAAGGGAACCTAAGATATGATCGATGAGACACAGACAGATATCAAAATATTTACATGAATGAATAGTAAATATCACCACAAGTTGATTCAAATTATACCAATTTCAAACATTAGGAGTGTTTGCCCAACTATACTTATACCACCACTGAGTTGACCCAGATGGTACCTTCCTATGCCTTAAGTGCATAATGAAGCACAGGTCTCCGTTTAAGCTTGGGGAGAGATGAGGTATTTATGTAATAATATTCTAACCAATTCAAAAAACAAAAATAAAAACCTGCACTGAGCATTTATGCTGGTGCATATCTCAAAATATGACATTTGCCCAATGGTGGGCTTGGATTCTCAAATGTATGAAGGCTTCTTTTTCAAGGTAGCATCAACACTATATTCTATATATATACATTCCATTAATGAAAAAGAAGAAGAAGATATAGCAAGGAGTAATTCAGACTCCAAAAGAGTCATTTGCAAATTGTGTCTTAAATATAGCAACAGAAAATTTTATAATATCTTAAAAAGCAATTGAAAACTGATATTAAAGGGGAAAAGAAAGAAGGGGGAATATTTTCCAATGACTTCCTCAGGCCCAGGTAGTGGGTGGGGAAGCTTAGTAGGTGCCAAAAAAGAAAAAAAAAAAAAAGTAATGAGATCCATGAGAAACTCTGATTAAGCTTTACTATAATATAAAGGTTTTAATGCAAGGGGAAGAGGACCTATTTTCTTTTTCTAATTTTACAATTCATTTAATAAACAATAAGAAAGTATCAAATAGAAGTAGTTGCTAACATTTGTTTATGCATGCCCCACTCGGAACATCCATTGATACGTTTGAGTTCAGCTACACTCGAAGAAAGATGACACCTTAAGTACTGATGAACTTGTGAAGTTGGCCAGTTGCACCACCTGCTGAGGGTGACAGATGACACCGCATCTTCTTGTTCTACTTCTTTTTCTTCTCTTCTGTGGCAGGAGCATTTCGGTACAAAATTATCTGACTCAAGATGGTACCATTGGTTGCAATACCAATTGCAGAGCCAATAACAACTTCAAAAGAATTAAGGATAGCAATTGGTTTATGCACAATAAGCAAAAAAACTGCCATCAAAAGCTTGAGTAAGACATAGAAACCATTAGTGTATGTAGTGTTGATAAACAAGAAATGGGTAGGGGAAGCATAAATTAAAATACCCAGGGCACGTTTGGTAGACTGTAATAAACACTGTAATGTAATAGATATTCCTATGGTATAACTATTCGGTTGTTTGGTTATATTTTTATTACAATGAATAGTTATACCTTATGAATAGTTATTCTTCATTTAATGAAGAATAACTATTCCTTATTAAAAGTACTGAATACCTATTCCTTCACTTTATGTAATAACTTTTTTTAAAAATTTCCTAAAAAACCATTAGTTGTCATATCTTCAAAAGGCAAGAAAATAAATTTTCCTTATTGTTAATTATTAACTCTATTTTGAACACCCTAAAATAAGTGTATTTTAGGAAATTTGACTTAAAAATGATTTAATTACATTTTTTTTATACTATACTAAATTGTGGATGCATATTCAGGATTATATTTCTAAATGGTCATCAAACTAATGAATAGTAATACCTATTACATTCCAACTTAATATATTCCTTGTAATACTTATTCCTATTCCTATGTAATAATCATTACATTGTACCAAACGTGCCCCCAGTGGAATGGAGCAAGAATTTTTGAACCAAAACAATCCTCACGTAGACAAAATCATACCAACTGTTTTATTTAGCATCTTTTATGACACCAAAGTTACTAGAAGACTATCCTTTTCCACATAAAATTGAATTTTATTAGGATGCAATAATAACAACATAAAATAGTTTTTCTTATATGAGGGTGATCAGTGATACAATGAAATCTGAAACAAGCCATCATAATACCCTTTTTTTTTTCTTTTGATAAGTGAAACAAGCCATCACTTTTCAAAACACTAAGACCAAAAAGGCATAAAAATTAAATAAATAAAAAAAACAAAAACAGAAACAAAATTTCACTTTTGTTCCCTTTTTTGCACTAGGTAAATATTATTGCACCCGATGGGATTTGAGCCCCCACCACCCCATTCTTATGGGGGATGGATGTGCCATTTAGCCTTTACAAAATGAGTAATGCTACATTCATAGTATTTTCACAACAATTTCATAAAAATCCTAAGAGATAAGTTGTTATTAGTGTGTAAAAAGTAATATAAGTGGTACGAGTAGATTAGAACCAGTAACAACTTACCACTTAGAATTTGATGTGAAGTTATTTGAAAATGTTGTGGATGTATCATTACTCTTATAAAATATTCCAAAACAATGAAATTTTTTTTTTCATTAAAATCATCATTTTTAAGAATATAATGCTAGAGGCTCCTAAGTTACAGTGGTTATCTTCTCAAATCTGAAATTCATCATCATCATTGTTTAAAAAACTCATTAGAGATATTCAACAAAAATCACATTTAAGAATATAAAACAAGGATACCACTTATTGGTGCTTTTTCCTGGAGACTGGTAAAAACTCTCACTGCAAAAGAAAGAAGTAAGTTCAGAACTTCTCTAAATAAATAGGTAATACATTAACAGCACTATCAATTAGAAAGATAGATTTACCAATGGAACCGGCAAAATTCATAAAACATGTCAAGAAGCTGAGCTCGCCTGTACTTTTATTCTGCTCAGAGAAGGGTTGTTCACCAAAACATGAGTAAATAGGCTACAAACATGAGTGATCTCAAAGTAACTGAAAATCAACAGGCAAAAGATTGTATAAATTGCTCAGTAAACAGAATAAAATGGGAACACAGTATTGCCTCTTCCAGAAAGTGATCCAATCATCCTTTAATCTGCTCACCCACAAACTGGAGTGCATTTGTAGCTTACATGCACATTGCTGGTTCCAGATTCACTCCAATACAAATTTACACACATGATATATCGGTGTATTTATTAAGATTTAATGAAGTTACAGACTGTTGGGTTTGAGAACAGAGTGGGCCTGAATTTTCATATTAGTATTTAACAAGGAAATTTATAGAATCCTTGCAAAGTTTGAAAGTACAAAATGCAGTTAGAAAATTATATGAGAGCTCAACAAGTAATAACATCCAATCTAACAGCATAATAGGGCTTTCTTGAATTAACTTACCGAAAAGTTTGCCCATATCTGCGGGATCCTGGCAAAGAGAAAAATTGCATGCTGAGATGCCTGTAAAAGATCTTTCCGCATTAGAAAAACTTCATACATAGATAGCCTTAGAACTCAAAGGAGAGAAAAAGGTGTAAACAAGCCTGAAGATTGAAATGCATGTTTTAATGCAAATCAATAACCCTATGAAGACAATGACAGAAAAATGCAAGGGAAAAAAAGAACAGAAAGAAACTCTGACAGTTTATGTTCAAGTACAGAGTAGAAGGGGGGGAAAATGCTACTCACATATAGTGCTTCAAAGAGAATGGGATCAATTTGACCAGCCAAGATGGTAGGTGCTACAGCACAATATCTGAAAAGCCATCATATTAAGAAAGAGGTTGACCATATTTTTGGTATTCCAGAATGCAAATTAAAGACAAATCCAAAATACTATACTGAAAGCAAGAAGGATACAGTAATGCCCTGATCCATGTTGTGGCACCCAAAGGTTGAGAATAATAGTAGATTATGGCAACCAAAATTATAGCTGCAACAGACAAGCAGAAGAGGAAGTTGTTAGATCCTTTAAAAATTTATATTAGCTTTTCTTATTACGATAGTAATCTCATCCAAGGGGTCCAATAGATCAAACCAAAAGCCAGGTTTTTGCCTGACAGTAGAATTCAAGCAAAATAACTTCTTAAATATGGCAATTTAGGTCATTTTCTAATGCACCCACTGCACATCACGAGACAATAGAACTAGCATAAATCAATTTTGGGAGAGAACGTAAGGCAGCAAGATATAGAAGGCAACTACAAGATACTAAAGACACAAAAATGTAAAATATTTGTTATTAGTAATATATTAGGGACAAACTAGTAATAATAATAATGTAATAGAATTAACATTTTTTTCATGATAGGTAAGAAAAATTTATTGAAAGAGAAAGAAAGAGACTACTTCATTAAAAGGATGAAATGGCAAATACGGTATCATAGCCAATGTATTCCTTAAACTGCCGCCCATCATAATTGACCCACATCGACCACCACGCATCAAGCATTCAAGCCCTCTAATATTCCGTCTGTCACCACACCTAAAATGCCTCATCTCCAATCATCAGCAATCACATTTTACCACCATCACATGCGATTCCAACGTTACCTATCCCTGGCAACCACACAAATTGAGTCACCTGACTCGGGTGACATTGTTCCCAGTTCAAAACACGTAAGCCATTGTCAGCCCCCACCATAACCATGACTCTACAGAAACCCAAATTCAGCAGCCACCGATCACGCGTGACTTGTTATAACTCCTAGGGTGTCAATTCAACCTTTTATTGGTAAGTTACACACTCACAATGGGTATTAAACGCAAGCCCTCACCCTCCAACCATTCTTGCAGGAGGAAGAAGCATCTTTTTTGCCAGAGTCATTAGCTAAGCAGGATCAAGTCTACGGGCCAGACAAGAACACATACAGTTCTACGCACACTCATGATGCAAGCACAGCTCATTACACCCACCCAACTCACAAGCACGACTTTGTACCTTGTTTTGGATACCTACATTACTGCAATGCTTTAGATTGACAGCAAACATAGAATCGCCAACATACCTTGGACCAAAAGAAACGCCAACTCCCCAAAAGCTGAAAAGGGAAGCCCTTGGTGGAGACAATACGCTAGTGCAATGGTGTAGCCGACTACTTCAAGCTCAAAGGCCACAACACTAAGGCCTCTGACACTTCCATGCTTCAAAATTTTCAATATCTGCAAATCTCAAAACAAAAACCACCATATCACTACCGACATCAAATCAATCAACCAAAATCATTTCTTATAACATGTTACATCAGCAATCCATTAAATTCCTATGCCACAATAAATAAATAAAAAATAAAAAATAAAAGAATGATAAGTTCTCCAAATTGCTTTTCATAATTAAAAATTATCAATTCAATAGGATTTGAACCTATTGTCTCAAAACATGGGACTTAGGATTCGACGACAAGAGACATAAGCAGTTGAGCTAACTTTAAACCATAAAATGAGTTGTTGGCCATAATTGATGAAAATTGATATCACGTGTTCCTTTGTTCGAGTCCTAAGCATTCCCTATGATTAATTTTGAATGTGACAATCACAATCCCCAAATCTCAAGCACTGATTAAGTCAAAACCCTAAATTAGCAGTGAGATATGAAAATTCAAAGACATGATTATTCAAATTTAAAACTAAACTAAACATGTATTTGAATTATGTATGTAGAGATACGTGCCTGGGGGAGTTTGACGGTGGTGGAGGCGGCGACGATGCAATAGCCGAGGAGTTTGGAAATGAGAGGCAGCAAACAGTCTTTCTCTGGGATTTTGCCGTGGCGGAGCGAACCCAATGCACAGCTAAAATCAATCCCTAGATATTCCATTTTCTCTATTTCTCCGTTTCTTTGACCCAAATGAAAATAAGAGGGATTTCAATTTCAAGGGAAAGAAACTAGCTGTAGTATTTTGTAAGTAAGAGCAGCTTCAATGTTTTTATTCTTTACTATAATTTAAACCCAACACGTTGTTCTTTACTATAATTTCCCTGTTTTCTGCTTCTTTTTTAAGATTTTTTTAAATAGCTTTTTTAGGATAATTAGGATCCTAAATGAATTTGATCTGTTTTTAAAACCACTCCACTTAAGAAAAATTTTGTTTGTATTAAATTTTTTTAGCAAAAAAGTCAAGTTTAAGACCAACTTTATAAGCCTTTTAACTTTTTTCTTTTTTAGTTGAGAGAGCCTTTAACTATTAAACAAACTAAGTTTAGATATAATATTATATTAGCGAACGACCTCATAAATTTATATAAAAGGTAATCCCTTATCAAGCCGAATGGGTGTATGATAGAATAAGTTTGCTTTATAGGCTACACTTTATGCCTCAAATGTTACTTAAGCCTTTTGAGTGTGGCATGTCCGCTCGGCTAGTTTATTACCCTACTAATAATTAGCCTGTTTGCTTGAACGTTTCTTATACATCAATACAATAGGGTTTTTTTTTTTTTTTTTTTTTCCAAAATAACCAAATCCCTCAAACGATTTCATTAGTTAGTAATGTTTTGAAACTATTTAGCAATCTAACAAATCGAGTCCATCATTCTCGATTTTGCTATGGTGGAAATCGAGTGTCTAACACTCGAGTTTTATACTCGAGAGTTACACACTTGAGTTCCATACCCAAATCTCCCAAAGCAGAGCAAGACAAACTTCCCAAATCTCCCTACAGCCATGCCCTTTGATCTTCCTCATGCGAACCCAAACCCAAGCGGTGGCAAGGCTCCTTCTTCCTCATGTGAACCCAAGGTGAACCCAAACCCAGGTGGCGGCAAGGCTCCTTCTTCCTCATGCGACCCACGCCCTCTGATCTTCCTCATGCGAACCCAAACCTAGGTGAAGTTTCTGATGAAGTTTCTTGCGGGGAAATCAAGTCATGGAGACTCGAGTTCCATGGAACTAGACCTCTTCACACTTAATTTAGCACAACAAAATCAACTACTCTACACTCGATTTGTTAGATTGCTAAATAGTTTCAAAACCTTACTAATTAATGAAATTGTTCGAGGGATTTGGTTATTTTGAAAAAAAAAATCCATACAATAGGCCATATATTAAGGGAAAAAAAATATATTGTATCTATAGTTTATTGATTTATTTATGTAATTTTAAACTAATGGTTTCAATCAATAAACTTACTAGGTTTTTTGGAGAAGGAAGTGTTGTTTGAAATGGTAGGTTATTGGCTCTTTACTAGTCAAGTAACACGGATGTGATATCAATATCTTACTTTCTTTCTTTCTTTTTTTCTTTTTTTTTTGGAAACCAATATCAATATCATTTTTTTATTATTAGAATGAAAACTACTCGTTTAATTAATCAAAGAGGCCAAATCAGCCTGAATAACATGAGAAATGTCTAGTGGTACATCTTCTATCAAAACAGTTAAATCAGGTGAATTAAAAACCCACCAAGCCAAAGCATGAGCTTCATTATTTCCTTGTCTGCGAACATGAGCAAAACTAATGCAATTAAAAAAAGAAGCTAAAAAATTAATATCTTGAATCAAATGCCCATGTAATGCTAGAGATGGTTTTGAACTAGTAAGCTCCTTGAAAATAATGTCCAAGTCACCTACAAAAGTAGTAGAAGTGATATTGATCTACAAAGCAAACTCAACTGCTAGAATAGCTACTAACGCTTCTACCTGTGCCACTATTATTGGGAGAGGAATATCAATACATTTGATTTGCCATAACCTAATAAAATTGCAAGTTAGTACATGTAGACTACAAACAAAATAAACGGTGATTTATAGGGGGAATTACACTTTACCACCCTAAACTATACTCCAAATTATACTTTACACCATAAATTTTTCAAGTGCACATTTTGCACCTTAAATTATAACTCTTATTACATTTTGCACCTCGACGTTAAGTTTGCCGTTAACTTGAATGGACAAGTATGATATAATGTGAAATGACCTAATTGCCCCTATTCTCAATCCGTTAAAAACAAAGAAGAAATTATACTTTACCATCCTAAACTATACTCTTGATTACACTTTGCACTATAAACATTATATTTCCATTCAAGTTAATGGTAAACTTAACATTAGAGTACAAAGTGTAACAAGGATCATAGTTTAGGGGTGCAAAACGTGCATTCAAGAAGTTTAAGATGCAAAATGTAATATAGAGTAGTAAAATGTAATTTTTCCTTATTTATATGTCCGAGTTTGGTTTTACATAGTTAAGAGTTGATTGGTTGGGAACCATGGGCCTATGGCCAGAGCCCCGGATCTAAAACTGGGCCTACTGAAGTCTATAATCTATACGACTACACCCTTAAACCATGGCTTTGTGGTCCATCTCTATTGGACCGCAGATAATACACATGGCATGGGAGACTGGGACTCTTTGTACGATTTGCCTCTACCAAGCTGCTTCATTTTGGCAACCCTGGCAGTTCTCTGGCTAGATAATTAAGTGTGATTTTGAAATTTTTGATGCATGCAATTAAAGCCATTTGCTATTATACTCTTCCTTTACTCTTTTTTTCCCCTTTTCTGTTTCCTCTCACTTTGCATAAGTATAACCATAAAAAGTCATTTCTAAAGCGTTCCCCATAGTTGGACATCTTTTGCTCTTACTGGTTACAGCTCATTCGTGTTTCTTTGGTTTTCCCATTTCTTTCTTTCTTTTAGAATAAGCAAAGCACTTCACCATTCCACAGAGAATTACATAGTGCGTGGTCGCATGAGGGCCAATGAAACTGTTGGTCATTCAGATACACAAAAAGAAAATGGATTGGTCATAACTCACAAACAAAAGGGTGTGGTCAATAATCAATATACCCGTGCAATACAAGTTAGGCTGCTTCTGTTCTGTCTGTGACTTGTGTTTAATGTCTAATATGTACGCGAGCTGCCCGCTCATCCACGCTTGCTTTGCGGCCAAATCTATAGCAATTTTTGACTAATCACCATCCTACTGGTATTATGATTTATGATTCGGTAAAATCCGATTTTTAAAATATGGAAACTTCTAACTTCTTCAGGAATCTCTATCTAATAGTCAAGGTGACAAAAACTTAGAAAGCAAAATGCCAATACAGCCAGTGACTTTTTAGAAAAAGTAGATATTACATGTTCATACTTTCAGAAATAGTACACGTGAAAAAAGTAACGAAAAAAGTAACGCATACTAAAATGCTTGAGCTGTAGAGCAGAAAAGAAATGATTGGCCAAAGCCAAAATAGAAAAATGTAAAATATTGCAATATTGTTACCAAATCATATAATACGTTTTAAACTAGAAATTCAGGGCACAAGATTCTAAACTAGATTTCTGCAGGGAAAAAAATAGGATATTGAACCAGATTTACTCTTGCCCATGGCGTTTGATAATGATTATGTGGATTTCAAGCTTATTGCGTGCTCGAATAAAGAACATATTATGGGATAAGTTCAAAACACAGCAAAAGCCAATTGTAATAATAGTCATGTTCATGTAGGCCACCACGCCATTTATGAGATATGCTAGGCTGCTATGACTCGGTCTGATCCTGTTGAACAGTCTCTAGACAACTTGTCCAAAATCTTTGCTCAAGGTCGAGGGTTATCATCAGGTACTTTTACAAAAGATGTCAAAAATTTATGCAGAGCCTAGCAAAAAGTTCTGACTGCATAAACTTCACCGCACACACACACACACAGTGGGATCAAATTATGGACATGCTTCAAAGGCTGTAGCCTTGTGGGGGGGTGTGTGTGTGTGTGTGTGTGTGTGTGTGTGTGAAAGAGTGCGCTATCTTGAATAAAGATATGAACAAGATATTGTAGACCTGTTATTGAACAAGATATTTTTGTTCTGAACAAATAAGTAGTTAAGTGTCCAATTAAATTCTCTAGGTTGCAAAGAAAACATATCTCAAAGCTGCAAATCAAGCCTTAATTAAAATACAACAGTTATCTTTTCTCATCAGCAATCACCACTCAAAAATTCAAGGCCCTTTTAGTTTTTTTTTTCTTCATAATTAGATTTGAAAATATATTCAGGAATAGATATCCCAGCCTCCATAGCAGCCATCATTGTCACACATAACTTCACATACACACATAAACATTCCTCAAGGGGTATGTTTGTGCGTGTAGAGAGAGAGAGAGAGGCAGAGTACCAAAAGTGAAATTAAACCCTCTCCCATCCTAAGAATATGAGTTCAACCCAATTATTGATTCCCCAAAAACATCATTATCATCATCATCATTGCTGCAATCAAAAACAATTACTTGAAACCTTAAGACAAAATTTTACTCAAATGTGATCAAGTTAAGCTTCCAATATACTTCAACTTCAACAAGAAGATTTCAAAGAACAGTAACATACAAACAGAGATCATAATGCTTAATTAACATGTTAAGCACCTTTACCTAATATAAAAAGACCATTAATATGCACAAACAAACACATGCACATGAATATTAACAACCTTTTCTAAATTTTCATTTTCAGCTGAAGTAATCACAAGAAGCAGGCCAATCAATCCTAGTATTGATAAACACAGCAACTCACACCAAATGTGCCCTTAGATTGACAATGAAGCCCATCAAAAAGTTGAAGCCAGAAGCCATTGCATACCTGAGACTCACAATGACTGGCCATTAGTCGTTAGCTGCTCCCTTGGCAAACTTCTTAGTTCTTCCGCCATGCATATCCTGTTCATAACTACCTCTTAGGCCCATTGGCAATACTAAAACAAGCCTTCTGACTATTTCATCATATGGCAGGAGTTTCATGACTTTCTGTGCCTCACCGAACCTGTAAGCTAGATGGATCAAACCCCACCAGGCCACCAAGGTCTTCAACCTCAAGAAATCATAATGTCTTTGACATGCACCTACTGACCACAGAGAAAAGGAGAGAAAAACTGGGAGAAAGGGAGAGTAGATATCAACCATATGGTACACAATCAATATCAATAACTAATAGTTTCGATTACTGAAAACTTTATCTGATCATATTACTGGAGAGCATAGAAACAGAATCGGTTCTGGGACTTCCATACAAAAGTTTGGCTACTCAACCTAGATTGTTCAATAGACATCCAAATTGGTAGTAATTAAAGATTAACAAAAAAAGCTAATGGTTGATTTTACATTTCCCACTAGATGAATGGAAACGCTACACCAGAAGCTGTCAATAACTTCAAGGATGTAATGCATGATTGTGTTTGTGTGTGTGTGTGTGAGAGAGAGAGAGAGAGAAAGAGAGAGAGACTCTCAGAGTATGCAACCAAAAGCAAATAACAAGTTCAAGGATCAAAGAAGGATGAGTACTCGATATTTGCAGATTAAATAAAAAAAGTATGACTTGTCACTGGCATCCCAGTGGCCTCAACTGAGCTGAGTCAGTTTTTTATATTAAGCGAAATTCGTATTACTTATATAAATTCCACTATCCAGTTGACTGTACAAGACTCATCTCCTATAAACATGATCCAACCATATCCACTGCACTGGTCAAATTTCCTAAACATCATTGTTTCTCACCAAATGAAAACCAAAAATTTTAAAGCACACAACCAGAAACCACAAATAATTTCTGGAACAAAGCAAAACATAGATTGAAAGAACATCAGAATTCAAACCAACAATTCAGTAGCAAGACTGCACATTAAATGGTATTAATAGTTTGTCTGAACTTTTCATCCTACCATCCCATTCACTTAAATTTAGGAAATAGTTGTGCTTTTATCATCTACTAATCGATAAATCATTTTTTCTTTTTCAATGGAAGAAAAAAAATTGCAATCCTAATAAGACATAAAACCCTTTTCCACCTTGATTAGGTCCAACTTATGACTTCCCAGCCTAAGGTAACTGATAAAACCCTCTCTAGATACCAACTGAACATATATGACGCCTAAGTTTCTACCAAATAAATCAAAAGAATAACTAGACACCAGAAGAAGTTTCAAACTTTTTTCTTACAACCAAATGAAAAAGAATTAAAAAATATTAATCCCCAGGTACTATTTGCAGACTAGAATTGCATAAATCAATTAATAGCAAAAGAGTGTTAACAAGTGAGAATTTACTGAATAAAAAAAAAAAAAAAAAAAAACAAACTCAAATAAAAAGAGAAGTGAGAAAAGTATGATTACCAATTGCAACAGTGAAGATTCAATTCAAAATAAGCGCAATAAACAGAACACACAGAAATTAAATTAAATACATTAAGATAAAGAGAGAAAGACAGAATCAGATCATACAACACAAAACAATGTAAATTAGACCAGACATCAATCTAACTACCCCGAGCATTGCTGTTAGCACTTGACCACCTTCTCAAAGTACACACGAAACTCCTCCCACTTAATAGCCCTAATCTCCACTTCATCGAGCTCGAACGGCTCGTACTTCTCGCCATATTACTCGCCGCCACAGCAGCTGCCCCGGCCACAGCCATTTGGCTAGGCACTGCAGGGGGCGGGAATTCGGCCACGCCGCCATTTTCTTGTGCTCCGTCACTTGCACTCGCATCCTGCTGCTCAGTCTCACCATTGTCCAAATTCACAGCAAGGGATTCTCTATTATTTTTCAACCATTCAGCGCCTTCCGAAGTTACTGCTCTACATTTCTTGAGCTTCACTTTCACCAAACTAGGGCAGCCATTGGCTAAGGCTTCGAGGCCTTGATTGGAGACAGGGCAGCTTTTTATACAAAGCTTCTTCAAGGCGATACATTTCGCCGCAATGCACGAAATCTCGGGGTCACCAACGGTATCGCTTCCACATAAAGCTAAGCGCTCTAGATTCTTGCAATTCGTAGCTAGAGATTCCAAGCTTTGCTTCGTTGGATTCACACCGATGAGAACCAATTCCTGAAGATTACCACAGTTTTTCGATACCGCGATTAAGCCATCGTCTCCGATTCGATTCGCCTTCCAACCATCAATGTGAAGCTTCCGCAAGTGCTTGCAACGTTCAGAGAGAGATAAGAGTCCGATATTTGTGCACTCAGGCGTTTTCACGAGGTGAAGAATTTCCAGATCTGAACAATTCGAGATCGCCAAAAGACCGACATCGCTGACTTGAAGACGCTCGAGGTGGATTTCGATTAAGCTCGTAACGTGTTCTGTGACCGATTGAAGAAGCTTATCCCAATCGCCGGAGCACCGATATAGCTTCAAAGTTTTCAAGTTTTTTGATCCCGTAATTAGGGGACCGAAACACTGACCGTTATAGAGTTCCTTCAAGCAAATAGTTTTGAGAGACAAAGCCGCCACGCCGGGACCGATCGGCTCAGCCGCGGCTCCGTCGGTGATGCCACGTAAGCGTTTCACGGAAAGTTCTTCAAGAGACGAACAGTTTTCGAGCACGGCGTTCATACCTTTAGCTCCGAAAGTACAGGATCCACACGAGAGCTTCTTCAAGCCCTTGCAGTTCTTCGCAAAAGCTTCCATCCCCGCGTCGGTCAATTCGCGACACGCGCGGAGCTTGAGGCGCGTGAGGTTCCGGCACTTGCACGAGATCTGCACAAGCGCGTCGTCGCAGATACTCAGGGATCTACGGTCGCATTTCAAAGCGAGCTTCGTCACGGAATCGAACCGCGAAAACAGAGAATCTATCAGTGGGTAGAGATCCGAGTGTGCGTTGAGAGAGAGTCGGTGGCGACTCTGCCCTTCGATCCGAAACCACCGGTGACAAACCAGAGAGCAGCGTTTCCGTTCACCGGAGCTCAGAGACTGAAATATATAAGCCAAGCACTCATCAGGCAGCTCAGAGATATAGTCAGGATCGCCGCCATCCATAATCTCGTAGTCGTCGTTATCTTCGAGGGGTTGCATCGGGCAGATCAGGGCCGTTGATTTCGACTTAGGTCGATGGCTGTGATTGATTTCACGGCGGCTGGAAATGGCAGCCGTCGAAGTTGACTGGCCCATCCAGATAGACGGTTGAGATTTAAGCTACGAGATTACAACACCATGGTGAAGCTCGGAGCCACTCAAAGAAGAAGATCATTTTTTTTTTTTTTGGGTGTTCTCTGCGTTCTGAGACGGACTTGAAATTAGATTTCAATTTGGTTTTTGTGGAGTTAGTTTGTACTGTTTTTGTTACTTTTTTTTTTTTTTTTTTTTTTTAAGCTTTTGAATTGAATAGTCATGGTGGGCCCAGTGAAGAAATTAAAATTAGAATATTCTAAACTGGGAGAGAGGATAAGGAATGGGCGTCCTCATGCTTGTTCCATGAGCTTAAGCACATTTCTAAGCGTGATTTCTGTTCGAAAATTCAAATCGCACGGGTTGGTTTGATGGCCTGGGTCCCAGAAACAGATGTTTCAACAACTAGCTGAGAGTCTGAGACCATGTGGGCTAGTGGAAAATAGGAAAACTACTTTAACTCGTGAGTCGCGAGTGTGATGGGTTGATGATACTTTATAAAAGATTGCAAAAGTTATCAAAATAGTTTTTTGTATAAATTTTTTTTTAGATAATTTATTAATACATATTTTTACGACATATATTAATTATAAATAATATAATCTACTTATAAGTTGACATCTAAAAATGTGAAATTTAGTGTAAATTTGGATGTGTTAAAACTTAAAAGGAGGATTGTTGAAACTTGAAAATAAGTAGTGTGGGAAAAATATGCATTTGTCTATTGTTATAAATTAAATAAATCATTTTTTTTTTATAATTCAGTGTTTTGAATTTTTTCTTCTGATAAATTTTTGATTTTTTAGTCAATGACAATCCTATTCTCTTATCTACTTACTGGCCTCATCACATGTGCCTTGCGCATGCGATGAGGCTTTTTTTTTTTTTTTTTTTTTTTTTTTTTTTTTTTGTATAGTGTCATAATTTTCTTTTAAAAAAAATTGGATAAGTTTGTTTTGAAGATATGGATTAGTATAAAAATATCATATTTTGTAGGCATTTTAAGTAGAGTTTGAGATATATTTATACCGGATTGTTCTCAAGTTTTTTTTCTATTAAACTTAAGGTTTAAGGGTATTCCTGAATCACATAAAAGTTCAATCCAAAGAGAAAAATCCTTTTTCTAAATAGTATAGATAATATTCATGTATAATTAATGAGATAAGATTTAATTTCATTTAAATCCTTCAATTGTTTTCTTTTTTTGTGTGGTTTATATGGTTTACCTAACTTATATTTGGATAAAAATAGGAGAAAGTTGGTAGATTTAAATAGGAAGGGCCGAGGTTCAAGTTTCTAGGAGGGAACTTCACACACATATACACTTAAATTAGACTAGAATAAAAATTTTATCTTGTATATAAAAAAAAAATAGGAAGGGGATTTTTTTTCTTTTCTTTTTTTGTTTTAGAATAAATAAGAATGGAGCTTTTATCATAATTATATTTCGAAACCTACATATATAATGAAATTTTTTTAATAATCTTGTTAATTGATTAGATATTCTGAAAAAGTACTATTGTTATCAAATAAGGTGCCTACAATTGAATCCCGCCAACAAAATACCCAAACAAAAAAAAAAAAAAAACTATTGATATCTTTGCTAATGGTAAAAACTAATAATCGTGAGACAAACATCACATGTTCAAATAATATTGTATAATTTGTGTGTGTATGCCATTTATATTTCAAAATCTAATACTTGTATTTAAACATTTTATGCATCATACTTGTACACAAATAGGCTAATTTGACTAAACTTTAATACATAGGCATTATGGTTATTTATTTTGTCAAGAGTCTTATAACTTAATTGATACCTCCCCATACATAAAGTGCTTGGAAGTTTGAGAGGAAAAGTGTTCGAGTTTCGAGATTAGTAACATATTGTAATTATCTCCAAAAAAATCAATTCTATTGTTCTAAAAAATAAAAACAAACAAACAAACATCCTCGTTAAATATCAAAAGTCTTGTAGCTTAGTGCTATAATCTATTCTCAGTTCGAACAAGATTCAAAGTCCTCCCTATTCTTGTAACTATCAAGTTTATTTTGTTAAAAAAAAAAAAACAATTATCAAAATTAATATCTTTTATGTCTATGGTATACTACATATGTAGGGTTAAAATTTGTAGCCCAAGCCCAAAAAATGTGCGATGTGAGCCCAACGAGCCCAATACAATGAATTTGTAGAGAGTGAGTGAAAGAGTTAGGCTATTTGTGACTTAACCAACGGTTAATAAAGATTTAAAAGATGAATCAACACTAAAACATACTTGAAACTTGATTAAATTGATGTCCGAGGAGATAAACTATGAACTGAACTACTGTTCTTGAAAGCTAAGACAATCCTTAGTGCTACAGTAAATCTTTTTCTTTCTTCTTTTTCTGTTTTTTCCGACCCTCCTCTTATGAGAAGTCTTTTACATTTATATTGTTTTCTTTTAGACCATTTTGATCGTACACTTGTTCATCATCTAAGCATTCACTCGAGTATATGTCCCATCATGTATCTTTTTTTTTTTTCTATGAGTGGTGGTAGCTGAGACTGCACTGTTCAGGGGTCTTCTCCACATAAATATAGCTAGAAAAATTGCTGCAGTGCATTTAATGCGATGGTAGTAGCTTTTCCTTTAGATATCTCTGTATTCTTATCATCTTTATATGTGTCTGAAGTTCATCCTTATCGTTGGAACTTCCTGGAATGTCACCTAAACCGCCCAAGTATTTGCTTGACCGATATTCATCGTATCTGAGAATGATACACTCCTCGGACTATATTCCTCTATTCTTTCCTTATGTAATTCTCCACTCCAGGGCCTTTCCCAATCATTTACTCCCCCTTGGACATACCCACATCTTCAAATAAGGCCTAAGCCCCAATATATGAATTTGGGCTTTTATCCCTACAATAGCCCCTTAAAATTTTAATTTTTCCCTCGCATCCGAGGAGAAAAAATGGGATTTTGATTTGCCACAAAAATGAGGGCTAGAAATGTAAAAATACCTAAGTTTACACGTGTGGGAGCATAGTTTTAGACACTTCATCATTGCTACTGACGTTTTAGAATTCGCGAAGTGTCATTAATTGCTCCAGGTAGCTCTGTGTCTTTGGCATCCAACGGTGGCACATTAATCCAACGGGTGGCATTTTGCCTCAAGGTTTGGGCAGGATAACTCCCACTTGTTTTCTGCCCCTATATAAAGCCTAAAAAAAAATCACTTTTTCTTTACATCACAATTTCTTGAACTCTCCAGCGAACTCAAGCATTCAAACTCACAAAACTCACCTTCCAACTCAAGCAATTTCTCAGTCTTATTTCTTCAAGAATCCTTGAGAATCCTTCTGAGGATTTCTAGGATCACTTTCCAACTCAGTTCGTGTAAGTTCTAACATCTTCGAACCCTTCTTTCTCTCCTCACCCAGCTTCCTCGGCCTTCAAATTCTCATTTCCCAGTTGTCGTTTTTAGTGTTTCCCCTTTTTTACTTATCAGAAATGGGTAGATTTAAGTATCTAGTGAATAGTCCTACCCTGATAGAGATTTTTAAAGAAATGTATCATATACCACAGGACGTAAACCGGCGGTATTGTCCCCCTAAAGGAATAGCAATTGACCGAAGGGTGAGAGAAGTCATAATCCCTATGATAGCTTTCATAGAAGGGGGAATAACTCTCCCTATGAGTCCCATTACAAGAGATTACCTTCATAATCATAGGACTTGTCCCCACCAGTGCGCACCCAACGTCTTTAGGATCCTAGGAGCGGTTGATGCTTTGAATCGGCATTTGGGCTTAAGGCTTACTTGGCTTGACGTAGTCCATATGTATGAGTGTCATAGGCAAAAAGGGATGAGATTTGACCTTAAATCTTGATCCAACATCGTTAGGCTTATTTCCTGTCTTCCTAAGTCTAACAAAATGATAAAAGACGACTACCTGATCGTCTCGGGAGCGTGGCATGATGGTCTCCACTGCCCAACCCAACCAGGAGAGCCAGATGGGATGTCTTAGGTTTAGGTTCCCTAACAATAGATTTAGGTTCTTCATTATTAGTTTTGTTCTTCTGTGTATTAGTGTTTTACTTTTTTTGACAATGTTTAGCTTTGTTGTGGTATTAATAGATTCAAGGCACGTAGCTCATCGGCTAAGTTTGACCAACGTAGCAGCCCTCAACTTCCTGCTCAGATCCCAGATTTTTGTCAATGAAGACGATTAACTCAGAGCTGTTCATTTAATCTTGAATTTCAAACCCCTTTCCAAGAAATTTCAAGAGGTCGGCAACGTTATAAGGGCGAACGACTATCGTTTTGCTCGGATAGACGTGTCTCGGCCTAACTTCTTTGGGCCACATGACCTACCACCTGTAGATCACCCAGTCCCACAAGGTGTTCCTTTGGTTGCCCCACCAATTCAACAAGTACCCCTCAAAGCGGTAGCAACTGAAGAAAGAGTTGTCTTTTCTACTTCCTCCCTTGAAGAAGAAATTGACAAATTTCAATTCGAAAAGGAGGAAGTACAAGGAGTGGGAGCAATTGTAATATCCGAGGCAGAAGAAGAAGCGGATAAACATTCAAGTGTTCAGGCCCCTGCTCCAGTAATCACTTGCCTGGAGGACTCCTCAGACGAAGAGGCAGAAAAGATGGCTCCAAAAACAGATGGCAAGAGTTTAAAAGAACTCATGAAGGGGAGGAATAAAGTGTCCACCCCACAAAAAGCCAATAAGTCTAAACCTCTAGTGAACCTTCCTCCTCCTCCTCCTCATCCTCAGCTTCCTGCTGATCTTGGGCTGAAACCAGTCCCTGAACTGAGGAAGAAAAGGCGATATGAAGCCCTTGAGGAAGGTGAAGTGGACCCTTCAAAGGGAAATAAGCAACAAAAAATAGTTAAAGACCAACGAAATAGAAGGTCTTTTTCTGTTGAAAGCCAAGAGGACTTTTTCGTGGCTGAGGTGCGCCGAAGACCGCGCACGTGGTCTCCTAAGCTAGAGCTTGATAGTGCCCCCCCCTCTTGGGACACCTCAGTAAGAAACTATCAATGGGGAAAGGTAGGTTTTATTGCTGAGGCCTTAAAGCAACAACTTCTCCTTCCAAAGGATATGGATGCTTACAGGCGATTCAACCAGCACGAACTCTTCCTATCCCTTAAAAGGGACCTGGCCATGGTAAGTGATTTGTTCTGATTCTTTAAGTAAACCGTTAATCATTTTTATTCATCTCTTTTCTTTCTTTTATATTAAATTCTTCCATTCTGTTATGCAAATTATCCAACAAGTTTATGTGGCCGAAGAATGGAATAAAGACGCCCGCAATGAAGTTAAGGCGGAGGCCCATTCTTGGTCCGAAGTTGAGAAATCTTTGGGTAATCTTAAGGAAGATTACGCTAAGTTGTCCGAGCATCTAAAAGAGGTGATAAGGGCCCGGGACAACCTTGATGCAGGCCTCAAGAATACTGAGAAGCAGGCCGAAGATCAATGCCGGCAGTTGTATATGACTGAAATTAATTTGGAAACAGAGAAGGAGCTAGTGAAAGGTCTCCGAGCTGAGCTTCAGAAAGCCAAAGAGGCTGCCCAACTGGTTAAAGAGGCAGCCAAGGCTGAAAGGCCAGCATCGTATAAACTTGGAGTAGAGGAGACTCAAGTCAGACTCACAGAGGAGTTCTCTATAGTATGCAGGGAATACTATGATATATCCTGGAGTAAAGCCTTTGATGCTGCTGGGATCCCTACAGATTCTGATTTGAGGCTACCTGGGAGCGTATATTACGATCCTGATATTCGTGAACTCCCAGGTCCTGACTCCTCTCACTCTGAGCAAGTTCCAGATGCATTGGAACAACCACTGATTGGTCAAGCCCCTCCTGTTCT
Source organism: Quercus cerris (assembly GCA_963669245.1). Lineage (NCBI taxonomy): Eukaryota > Viridiplantae > Streptophyta > Magnoliopsida > Fagales > Fagaceae > Quercus > Quercus cerris. Next base: position 93,143,217 of record OY770006.1, read on the forward strand.
CCTTGAAGCACCTAAGAAGTCTACTCAAGCTGGTGGCCAAGGCAAGAAAGCCGAGGATCAAGCTCCATATGCTGCTGCCACCCAGTCCAGCCAGATTGTTGACCCCTTAGTCTCCAAGACGAAGGCTTAGATATTAGGACTTTTATTTCATACATGTATTTATTTATTTATTTTAATTAGCATTGTATGGGACAGAAAAGTACTTTCTTTTTGATTAATGAAAGTGTTCTTCTTTTATTTTCTATATCTTCATTGCACACCTTATAAGGTTTATTGTTATTGCAAATAATGCTGATCTGTAGTTACTTTAACCTGAGTAGACTTAACAACAATATCCTGCTAATGATGCAAATAACTTATACAAATACTGGAAAAAACGAGTTGTATAATAATTGTTAATAAACTTAGGAAGCAATGAATGGTATGAAGGTCTTATATATTTTATGATACTCAAGTAAATAATTAAATACTTTACCTGAATTGGGTTTTGTATAACACTTACAAAGAACACTATTGAGCGTTAATTTTAAACCAAGTATATGGCCGGAGAGGCCTATCATAAGTTAGGGCCCATTTAAATACTTGTAAAAATTGTAATGGATTGTCAACTAGCTCACATCACTTAGTCTGAGGACTTCAAACACGATTGAATTAAAGATTAAATGCTTATAAGAACTGTAATGGAGTGTTAACTAACCCATATCATCTGGTTCGAGGATTTTAAGAATGATTTGATTTAAGTTTAAACACTTATAAGAACTATAATGGAGTGTTAACTAACCCATATCATCTGGTTTGAGGACTTCAGGTATGATTTGATTTAAGTTTAAACACTTAAAAGAACTGTAATGGAGTGTTAACTAACCCATATCATCTGGTCCGAGAACTTCAAGGATGATTGGATTTAAATTTAAACACTTATAAATATTGTAATGGAGTATTAACTAACTCACATCATTTGGTCCGAGGACTTCAAGTATGATCGGATTTAAGTTTAAACACTTATAAGAACTGTAATGGAGTGTTAACTAACCTATATCATCTGATCCAAGGACTTCAGGCATGATCAGATTTAAGTTTAAATACTTATAAGAACTGTAATGGCAGAAAATACAAAACCTTTATGTAATAGATAAACACACTGATTAAGGAAAAAACTCATTTAATAATAGTACTTTTTAAGATTGTTTACATTCCATAGGCGCGGTATTAATATCCATCTAAGTATTCTAAAAAATATGCCCTAATGCTAGCTTTCGAGGTAATACGATACGGCCCTTCCCAATTTGGTCCAATTTTTCCCAAGTTGGATTCTTTGCAGTGCCCACAATTTTCCTTAACACCAGATCACCAGGTGTTAAAAGCCTTAGCTTTACGTTGGTATTATAACCATGTCTGAGCTTTTGTTGGTAATATGCCAATTGGACCATTGCATTTTCCCTTCTCTCTTCAATCAGGTCCAAATTCTTCTCTAGCTGCTCATTATTGTTACTCGGACTAAATGAACTAGTTCTTAACATTAGGAAACCAGTCTTCAGATGGATAACAGCTTCAGCCCCATAAGTCATTAAGAAGAGGGTTTCCCCAGTAGACCTACGAGGTATAGTTTTATATGTCTAGAGGACATGTGACAGTTCTTCCACCCATTTGCCCTTCGCATCATCTAGCATTTTCTTCAGTCCATTTATTATGACCTTGTTAACAACTTCCACTTACTCATTCCCTTGGGGATAAGCATGGGTAGAGTATCTGTTTGTGATCCCCAATTTACAACAATAACTTCTGAGCGCTTTGCTGTCAAACTAAAGGCCATTGTCCGAGATGAGGGTATGAGGAATCCTAAACCGAGTGGCAATATTTTTCCAGATAAATTTTTTTGCGTTCATGTCTCTGATGTTAGCTAGAGGTTCAGCTTCCACCCATTTGATAAAATAATCTGTGCCGACAAGAAGATACTTCTTGTTTCCCATTGCTTTAGGGAATAGACTCACAATATTTAAGCCCCATTGAGCGAATGGCCACGAGCTGGATAATAGATTAAAGATTCCCCTTGGTTGGTGTATGTTTGGTGCAAACTATTGACATTAATCGCACTTTTTAACATATTCATGGGTCTCCTTTTGCATATTTGGCCACCAATAGCCTTGGGTATTGGCTCAATGTGCCAAGGATCTACCTCTGATTCAGCAAAATGAGGGGCCTTGTTGAGAGATCATGCCACCTGATTTTTCATCCATGTTCTATGCTGGTTTTAATTCTTCTAACGAGGGCTCAGTGAACTCAGCCACCAGATCCGCGAGGACTTGTCCCTTTGTGGAGGTATGAGACATATACTTGATGTCAAAAGCCCATAGGACTGTACCCCATTTAGCTATCCTCCCCATGTAATCAACACTTCGGAGTATGGTTTTAAGTAGAAGTTGGGTAAGAGCAACAACCGTATGTGCTTGGAAATAATGAGGCAACTTTCGTGTACTAAGCACTATTGCCAGAATGGCTTTCACTAGTGGCAGATAACGAATCTCGGCCTCATGCAGTGACTTACTAACGTAATAAACTGGCCTTTACACACCACGATTCACTCGTACTAACACCAAACTAGCAGCATAAGGAGCCACAGCAATGTAGGCAAACAGGACTTCATCTGGCTTAGGGCTGGACATGATTGATAGCCGAGCTAGATAGTCTTTAAGTTACTAGAAAGCTAAAGCACATTCTTCAATCCACTCAAATCCTTTCCACTTATTGATCAGCAAGAAAAAAGGTCTACACCTATCTGTTGATCGAGAGAAAAATCGATTCAGAGCAATAGTCATTCCAGTCAATTTCTGGACTTCTTTGGGATTCCGAGGTGATTGTAAATTGTTAAAGGCCTTTATCTGGTCAGGGTTGACCTCAATTCCCCTGTAAGTTGCCATATAACCTAAGAATTTGCCTGATCCCACACCAAACGAGCATTTGGAAGCGTTTAGACGCAACTTGTACATTTTTAGAACTTCAAAAATGTTTCCAAGATCCTTCACATGCTCAGAAACAACCTTGCTTTTCACCACTATGTCATCTTTGTAAATCTCAATACTCTTACCCAACTGTGGCTCAAACATCCTCGTTATCATTCTTTGGTAGGTGGGTCTCGTATTTTTCAAGCCAAATAACATCACTTTGTAGTGGTAGTTCCCAATAAGGGTGACAAAAGTAGTCTTCTCCTGATCATCTAGGGCTAAAGGTATTTGGTGATAACCTTGAAAGACATCCAGGAAACTCATCCGAGGATGGCTAACGGTGGTATCCACTAATTGGTCTATTTTAGGTATAGGAAATAGATTCTTAGGGCAAGCCTTATTTAGCTCCGTGAAATCTACGCACACTCGTCATTTTCCATTCTTCTTCTTCACCACCACAATTTTCCTAAGGGTAATCAATGGGTTGACCTTCAAGTGGTGACATATGAATTCTAGATCCACCCCTGGGGTTTCATAAGTATTCCAGGCAAATACATCAATGTTTCTTTTAAGGAATTCTATCAACTCTTCCTTCTCTTAAAAAGGTAACTGAGATCCAACCTGAAAGAACTTCTTCGAATCGTCTCCGATAGCAACTTTTACAAATCTTCACACCTTGCACCTTCGGCTAAAGCATAAATGGGCGATGGCGAAGGTTTTAACTGTTATAAATCCTTTCCAGCATGGGCCAAGGATTCAGCCTCGGGCTGATGTTGAATGGTAGCCACTAAGCATTGAATGATAGTCACTAAGCATTGTTTGGCCATAGATTGATCTCCCAAAATTTCATTAACTTGGCCTTTAGATGGATACTTAACTTTCTGATGCAAAGTAGAGGAAACAGACCCTAGCGTATGAAGCCAGGGTCTGGCCACGATTGCAGTATGGGGTGAATATGCATCTACGACAATGAAATCTACCTCTACTACTTCTGGACCAGTCTGCACAGGTAGTCGTATTTGGCCTTTCAGGATAACAACTTTTCTGTCGAAACTCACCAGGAGGAACTATAGGACGTTAAGTCATCAGGTTTTAAGTTCAGCCCCTTATAGAGATCATGGTACATTATCTTAGCTCTACTGCCTTGGTTCACAATTACCCTCTTCACATCATACCCCCAAATTCTGAGGGTGATTACCAAAGCGTCATCATAGGGTTTGATGATTCTAATCTTATCTTTATCCGAGAATCCTAGGACTGGTGGAATATCTATTTTAGCCCTCTTCGAATCTTGATTAACGTCTCCTGTGGATAGACAGGCTACGGACATTACCCTGGATAGGCAGGATCTTGTTCTCCCAGGTGCAGCGAATATGACATTAATAGTTCCCAAGGGGGGTCTTGAAGAAACATCTCTTCGAGATTCTAAGCTTGCTTGGCTCCCCTGACCACTGGAATGATGAAGGAGTTGTTTTAACTTACCCTCATGGACAAGCTGTTCCAAGTGATCTCAGATACTCTTACAATCTTCTGTGGTATGCCCATGATCTTGGTGGTATTGACAATAGAGGTTATGATTACGTCTTTCAGTATTTCCCATCATCTTATTCGATTGTTTGAAGAACGGTTCATTTTTAATTTTCTCCAAAACTTGATGCACTGGTTCTCAGAATATGGCGTTGACTGCTTGAAGGTTCACCAATCCTGATTGTCCAGCAAAATCTCTCCGTGGTCTATTGTTACTGTAACGATCCAACCTGAAATCCCTCATCTCCTGAGGGATAACCTTATCCTTCCCATTCCCCTATTGTTGATCCTCCTCAACCCTTTTATACTTATCAATCATGTTCATCAGTTGACGCACACTGGTGACAGATTTTCCAGTTAGAGATTTCCTCAAACCATGGTCGATGGGGAGGCCGAGTTTAAATGTACTGAGGGCCACTTCATCAAAATCACCATCCATCTCGTTAAACATCTCCTAGTACCTATCTGAATACGTTTTCAGGATCTCACCCTCTTGCATGTTCAAGGATAGCAGGAAAGTTAAGGGCTAAGCGACTCTTCGACAAGTGACAAAACGGGAACCAAATGCTTGAGTGAGCTCTTTGAAGGAGCTAGTAGAATCTGCTTTCAGGCTGTCAAACCACCTCATCACAACTGGTCCTAGACTGGAGGGAAAAACCTTACACATCAAAGCTTCATCCTTGGAATGGACAGCCATTCTTTGGTTGAAATGGCTCACGTGTTTCACAGGGTCTATTCGACCATTATAGATAGTGAACTTTGGCTGATGAAAACGACGAGGAAGTTTTGCCTCTTCAATCCTACACGTGAAAGGCGATCTGGAGATTTGGTTTAGGGTCTTGCTCATAGCGACATTCCCTACGCCTCCATGTAATGGACTTCGAGATTGCCGTTTACGATAATGTTCATCTTCATAGGAAAATGATTCACTAGTTAAGGTTTGAGACCTCCGCCTATAATTAACATCTTGTTCGTCATTAGAATTGTCATTAGAGTTCGAAGAAGTCCGCTTTCTCTTTGCATGGCGCAACTCCCTTTTTAATTGATCAATCTCTAGTTGCATGTTCTTGTTATTCTCTGCATGGGACATATGACTTCCACCTCAAGGTTGGTTTTAGTCAGTATGTGTGGTATGCACACTACCTTCACGATCACCTCTCTGCTCTAGGTTGAGGAAAGGATCAACATGTTGGGATGCCCTGGATTCTGCTGGTTGTTGACCTGGTTCTGCCATCGTCAACTGTTGCTCTCACTCTTGCTTAAGCTCTCCCCACATACGGCACCAATTGTAAGGTTAAAATTTGTAGTCCAAGCCCAAAAGATGTGGGATGTGAGCCAAATACAATGAATATGTAGAAAGTGGGTGAAAGAGCTGGGCTATTTATGACTTAACCAACGGTTAATAAAGATTTAAAAGATGAATGAACACTAAAATATACTTGAAACTTGATTAAATTGATGTCCGAGGAGATAAACTATGAACTAAACTACTGTTCTTGAAAGCTAATACAATCCTTAATGCTACAGTAAATCTTCTTCTTTCTTCTTTTTCTGTTTTTTCTGATCCACATCTTATGAGAAGTCTTTTACATTTATATAATTTTCTTTCAGATCATTTTGATCGTACACTTGTTTATCATCTAAGCATTCACTCGAGTATATGTTCCATCAGGTATCTTCTTTCGTTCTCTATGAGTGGTAGTAACTGAGACTGCACTGTTCAGGAGTTTTCTCCATATAAATGCGTCCAGAAAAGTTGCTGCAGTGCATTTAATTTGGCAGTAGCAGCTTTTCCTTTAGATATCTATATATTCTTATCATCTTTATACGTACCTGAAGTTTATCCTTATCGTTGGAACTTCCTAAAAGGTCACCTAAACCGCCCAGGTATTTGCTTGACCGATATTCATCATATCCGAGAAGGATACACTCCTCGAACCATATTCCTCTATTCTTTCCTTACGTGATTCTCCACTCCAGAGTCTTTCCCAATCATTTACTCCCCCTCGGATGTACCCACATCTTTAAATAGGCCCAAGACCAAATATATAAACTTGGGCTTTTATCCCTACAACATATATGAGACATTTATATATCCATACTTTTATTTGATATTCTTTCAATTTTTCCTTAATTATTATTTTTTTAAACCCTAACAACTTTTTTTTTATTCAATCGACAATACTCTACCAACTTTGTGAGAAATATTAAAAAGTATCCCTTAAACTACAAAGTTCTTAAAAAGTAAAACAATGACGTTTGAATTTAATGGAGTAATAGATACTTATTACAAATTTTCATTGTTTTTTTTTTTATGAGATGGGGTTTAAAATTTTTTTTAAAGAAAAATCATAACTAATTTATCACAAACTAGAGACTGAGGTTTATTTGGATTGTCATCTAAATTTGAAATCAATAACAAATTGATCGTTTAAATTGGGCTTGGTTTGGGACCGTCGGGTCACTCTTGCAGTGATCAACGGATAGATCAACGTGCAAAAAAATGGACTACTCATGTTAAGAGCGTGAGGGCGCCCATTTTTTATCATAATTCTCTGACAAGTATCTTCGCCTCGGACTAATTAAACTAATCCAAAGCAATAAATAAACATTAATCATACTGTTCCACCTTTTGGCCAACAATTTTCCGTGTAATCCTTAAAATGTTCTGCACCTGGTATCCGCTAAATCTGTTTTTTAAAAGCTACCTCTCTACGTGGGATTACAACTACAAATTACAAGTTAAAAAAAAAAACTACAAGTTACAGCCCTCATCATTGTTATGATCAAGTCTCAATCATGGAAAGGATCAGAAGAAATCTTAGGTCTATATATATATATATATATATATCTTCTAAATTCTGAAAATTTTGTTTCAGAAATTTAGATAATTGTCATCTTCAGATTTTTGTAATCAATTTTTGGTTGTTTACCGTTTCCCTCTTTTCTGTGTGTGTTTATTTTTCAACAAAAAAATAGATAATTGTTTCACATTATTTAAGAGAGTGTATTATGCGTAGTATAACTTGCCCACTCTCCCTTAAAAGTTATCATAGCTTTTGAGTGAAGTTGTGGTGTGCCTTTGTGTTAGAATCTCTTTCCCTCTCTCCTGCGTATGTATTTGTTTCTAAAAAAAAAGGGTAATTGTCCGCACATTGTTTAAAAGAGTGTGTTGTGTGTAGTATAACTTGTCTCACTCTCCCTTAAAAGTTACCATAACTTTTGAATGGAGTTGTAATGTGTTTTTTTGTTAGAACCAATTTCTCTCTCTCCTGTGTATGTGTGTTTGTTTCTCAAAAAAAAAAAAAATTGTTTGTTCATAATTTTGTAATTAATTGTGAATTTCAATTAACCAAAAAAAAAAGTAATATTATGATCACAAACTTTTATTATAAAATTTTTTTATAAGTTTTTATCTAAGTTTATAGTTAATATTATTTTTTTCATTTACTAATAAGTATTTATTGTATTAACAATTTGAAAAAACAAATACTGTGACTCTAACATTTTCCAAAAAATATCTACACCTCGATGTCTTTTGAATAGGTATTATGTCGCACTCACATCTCTTCGACGTTATCAATGCTAAATACATTATCATTCCATCCATTCTTTGAGATTCTTATCTTGACCCCCTTTTTTTTTTCGCTGGTTCCACGAGTGAATGAGTGATGAGGACAATTCCAATTTCCTCTTGCAATTGTTCTCCACTATAATTAAATATTTATAAGATAGATTATGGCATTTGGCAACCATGATGTGACTTTAGTTATTTAAATTTAAATAGAAATATATTTTTATTTATTGACTGATAAAAGAAAGCTAATAGTCAATTAAATGAAAGTTTTTTTTTTTAAAATCATTTTTATGAGATGCAACTATAATTCGTACTTATTTGGTACTAAACAGACAAGAGACCAGTTCTTTCCGCCCTTTGGAGTATTGTATTGTATAGATTCATGATTATCTTATATTTAATCAGGTTGGTTTAATGACGTGAATAAGGTACTTAATAGAAAATTAAATATTTCAGATTTTCTCAAAATCTTATTTTCTGTTTTGTTTTGTTTACTTAAAATGCATTTGCACCTATTAAGATCTTATATAATAATACTTTCTACTAAGATTAATAAAATTTTATGTGGTTTTTAGTTATCTCAACCTATAAAATCTATTGTTGTGAAACAAGGTATTTGGAATTGAAACTCATTTATATAAAAAATAAAGTTACTTTGTTTTAGACGGATGATAAAAACATAACCATTGAGAAAACTATATAAATTTGAATCATATTGTGTGTGTGCGCATATATGTATGCATTAATACAAATTATAATAATAAAATGAGGTTCAAGCAATAGCTTTATGATACTTAAATCCTTTATAGTGTCTCATATTTATGATTTAAAGTTTAAACTTACATTCCCTTCAATCTATACCATCTAATATATTTTCAACGGGAACATTCAATATTCAAAAAACCCCTTGTTAATTATCAAAAAAAAAAAAAAACCTTTGTTATTGTTGTAACTAAAAAAAAAAAAACAAATTATAATAAGGAAATAAATATTAGTTGATTTGAACCTTCCATAATCCATCCCATTTATGATTTACCCAACACCATGGCCTAACCCTCCATCCCCACCCAGTCTCTTTATACTTTAACCAAAGTTTTATAAATATTAGTTGACTCCATCTAATGGGGAGTAGTACTAAATATTGCTCCATTTTAATGGTATAACTAAAAAGATATCATTTTCTCAGCATTGAGAGCTCAACATCATCCTAAGTATGGGTCTTTTATGATCTTATCTTTTCCCGTCAAAATTCTAAACCAATCTGAAGCACCCACCATGGTATAAGTGGAAACCGAAGTCTCTGTCTCCCACCGCAAGTCACAACTAACCATTCATTCACAAGGCTTCAAAATTGTTATCATTTTCTTAATTTATAATCAAAATATTGCTTGCACCTCTATATGCTTTTTAATAATCTTGTGATTAAAATAAAATATCATGTTTGTTTATTTATTAATTTTTCATACTAAGCAAGATTTTTTTTTTTTTTTTTTTTTGTGTATAAAAAATCACGAGAACCTTGTTGGAGATTTCATAAGAAACTTTTGTTGCTCTACCCATGAAACACGTTATACAACTCATTGCACCGCCATGACGTTATTTTATGCATAAAAAAAAATGGAGATAATTTATTTTGTGATTGAAAATAAATAATATCAAAGGGTGATTTCGTGAAAGTAATGATAGCTGATTATAAGATTCATTTATATGCCGTGACGGCTCTAGAAATTTTTCTATGGGGTTAATAGTGTTAGAGTTAAGAATAGTCTAAAGAGAAGGTTTATTTATTTATTCTGTATAACAAAAAAAAAAAATTTTAACAGTAATACTATTGACTCAACACTTTTATAATAAAATATAGGTGGTAATTTGTTAAAAGTATGTAAAAAAGTTTTGTCAATATAAAAATTAATTACAATATACAACTTAACTTTTATTGTAAAATTATTGTGAAAATATTGTGAACTTAGTGATACTTTTATTTGAGTTTAAACAAAATTTAGATTTAGAGTGGTGTTCAAAAAAAAATTTTGGGCCAGGCCAGGGGGTTCATTTGAACCCCTGGACTGGCAATAGCGCTGCCCATGTTTCTATGAGTGTTAGATACAATATAACAAGATAATAATGGCTATTTATTTACCCAAAAAAATTATAATAATAACTATCTTCATTAAATAGTATATTTCGAATCAGAAACATTGACATGCCATGTATGGTAGGAATTCAATTTGGTACATATTTTGCCCTGGGTGAAGTTTGAATTAATCATATAATGAATGTAGAATTTTGTAAGTTATAGTTAGTTTAATTAGTAAAATTTCTGATAGTTGAATAAGAGATTTACAGTTTAATCTCTTGCCTACACCAAAAACCAATTAGTGTTTGATCTGATGATAGAGCACAATCATCAGAAACGGATGTCATAAATTGAAATTAAAAAAAAAATGTAGAATATTAATTGACTATATAATTAAGAATTCCAAACCCTTCTCCATGTAAGGCCAAATTTGCAGTTATGGCACGGTAGAATTTCCTAGTTTTTTAAATCCTTTTTTAACCCTCAACCATTTGCTTGACAATAGAGACTGGCTTAGAGCATCTCCAGGAGCATAGCTATCCGGGCATATTAGCTATAATTTGGAGAAGTTGTGTACTGTGGATGCTCCAGCGGCTTCTCCATACTTCATTTTTTTTTTTGCTTATGAACAGTAGCCCATCAAGTCTGATGGGCTATTGTTCATTCTTCAAATATATATTTTCTATTATAATAATGATGTATTGTATAAAAAAATATTGGAAGATGTGTAGTTGTTAAAAAAATAAATAAATAATGAATAAAAAAATAATATTTAAATGAGATAGAGAATAGGATAGAGAATCTGTTGGAAGTGTATTTGAAAAAGTGAGTAGGCAAAAGCTAAATGTCACTGTTCATGAGTCAAACAATACAAAAATTTGGCTAATCTGCTGGAGATGCTCTTATGGTCTTTCTAGTTGCTCTATACACAAAAGAAAAATGAATGTATAATATTAATTGACTGTATAATTAAGAATTACAAACCCTTCTCCATGTTAGGCCAAATTTGTAGTCATTGCATGATAGAGTTCCCTAGGTTTGTTTGTTTGTTTGGTTTTTTTTTTTTTTTTTAACTCTCAATTATTTGCTTGAAAATATAGACTGGCTTATAGTCTTTCTAGTTGCTGTATACATAGGATTTTTTTTTTTTTTTTTTAAAAGGACCAAATTCATGATATTCATGCTACTATATGCTAGCAAATAGAGATACTATAAATTGTTGGGAAGACAAACACCTTAGAGAGCTTTTTTAATAATTAATATATCATATAAAAACACACTTTAACTCAAACGGCTCAAGCCCAACATGGTATATACTCAATTATGTTATATTAACTGCTCATTTTTGTGGGTTCTAATTAGTTTAACTGGTAAAGTCTTTAATTCATGATTTTAATGTGATTGGTGCTTCGTGCTTAATGAACTTCCTCTTTTATTCTACTAGAATCTCCTATCAATCACTTGAGAGAGAGAGAGAGAGAGGAGAGAGAGAGAGAGAGAGAGAGAGAGAGAGAGAGAGAGAGAGAGAGAGAGAGAGAGAGAGAGAGAGAGAGAGAGAGAGAGAGAGAGAGAGAGAGAGAGAGAGAGAGATTTTAGTTATATTTAGTTTTTTTCAAATATAAAGGTATTATTACTATCGCGATTCTTGTGTTGACGATAATGACAACTAGTATGTTTGATTATCAAATAATTAAATTGTTAAAATCTATTGTTAATGTAAATAAATTTGATCATGGAATCATGCTTTTTTTTTAAAAAAATATTTATAAAAATGGGTTAATGGAATTTGAAGATTATTTTATACCATATGGAAACCTTTAAGGTCTTAACTCTTATGGACTTTCAATAGACCATTTATAAATAATAATACCACCGTACACTCTTAATACAGTGGTCACTCCACAAGTATAAGTGTTTGTAGAGTGTGGGAGGCAAGGGTCGGGGATCAAGTCTCTAGAAAAGAGTTTTACACGCATACATACTTAGATTATGCTAGAGTAGAATTTTTATCTTGTATCAACGAAATTTAAAAAAAAAAAATAAGGGTCTTGTTATCTCAAAATTGATTAAATGGGCTGTGAGCTTTTTTGTTTTATATATTGTAGGGATAAGGGCCCAAAGTTACATATTGGGCCTTGGATCTTAGCCGAGGATATTGATTGGATTAAAGACAAATAAACAATAGTGAGGGTGTTAAGTTTAGAGTCCTATAAGTAACATGTAGGTGGAAATGTTGGGAAAGGTGGTTTGAGGAGGAGTTTCTCCTTGGATCAATGAAGCACAGATCAAATGTATATCTTATCACTCAAAGTGACCTTCCAGGAAGTTCCACTGAGAAGGACGTTCATTATGAACATACAAGAAGGATGGAAGCTCAGAAATATCTAAGAAAAAACTGCTGCTACCGCATCGAATGTTTTGCAGCTAACTTCTGGCTGCATTTATGTGGAAAGGACCCCAAAACAGTGCTGCCGTGGCTACCCCAACTTATAGAGGGCTAAAGAGGGTGTTCGATGGGACAAGTACTCAAGTAATAGTCTGGATGATCAACAAATGGATGGTGAAGATCGATGAAGGGGAGGTACATAATGTAAGGAACCCTTGAGGAACGAGGGATCGAGAAATCAAGAAAGAAACACTGTAGCAATCAAGAACTAAATTTGTAATCAAAATTAAGAACGATATATAAGAACTGATCTCCTCGAACCTTGCCAAGGACAATTTTCTATAGTTAAACTTGTCCATCTTCTTTTTCTTGTCATTCGAATGCACCATATTTGTTGTCTAACTCATTCTAGCCCAGTTTTTCCAACCCACTATCTACAAATTCATTGTTTTAGGTTTTTTAGGTTTAAGTCCATCCACCTTTTGGGCTAGGGACTCAAATATGGTCCTTACATATATATATATATATATATATATATATTGAATAATTGTTATATTTATAGTTATTTATTTACTGAAAGATTTTTTTGACTAAGATATTTATTGAAATTTTTTTTTTTAAAATAATTTATTGAAAGTTAATGTGGGGACCTGAGGATCGAGGAAGGATACAACAAGTTGTGACTATCATTATAAAAGCATTTTAAGCCTGAGGAGGGGACCCACTTGAGGATAGGAGGAGAGGGGACAAAATACTTCCTGGAAGGCCGAATGGAGAGGATGGTGTTTAGTGAGAGTCAAGGTCGGTGAAGGAAGTTTCCAATGAAAACTCACATACTGCCTCTACATTAAATGACTGACAACAGTTTTATCAGCTGCATTAATGAGTAAGTGATCTGAATAGTAGAATTCACAACTAAGCATCTCCTTCTACCACCTTCAACAGAAGTTTAAAAGGACAAGTTTTCTAAGGAGAGTCTGGGGGATTGTAGATGGAGGGTTAGGATGCAATTAGCTAAGGAGTATATAAAGAAAGAGAACTTCCAGATGAAGGGATCCCAAAAAAATCAAGAAAAAGATATTAGAACAAGAATAGTGATAGAAAAAGAGAGAGAGAAGAGTGTACATCCTTGTGCAAGAACATCGTCATCAGGCGAGATTGTAAAGAACCATTTATATACTTAATATTTTGCTTTTGTTCATTCCTTCTCTGCCTAAATCCCGGGCTAAGCCCAACTTGCTTTACCCCACTATTTTTACAAACATCTATTGGTTTGGGCCTAAATGGATAGCACAAATTTCATTATTCTAAGTGAGTTTGAGCTGTCAAATTTTTGTATCCTTACAGTTAACATAACTACAGATGTACCAATAAAAAAAGACGCCTTACAAAACTATACACTAACAAATAAGTTTAAAAACTTGAGCCAAACAAAAGAAGAAGAAAAAAAAAATTGCTATAAAGTTTATATATAGATTCATTAAAAAGTGTAATCCCTAATCTACTTATGGTTTGTTGATACCGTGCTCTTTTACTGGTGAGTAACATTTTAATTATGTAATTGTGTCAATATCAATACAATACACAATGTGTTCTATTATTCAAAGGATAATTAAATTTGAATATGTGATTGTGTCAATATCAATACAACACACAATATGTTCTATTATTCAAAGAATAATTAAATTCAACCATGTGGCTCATTGATCAATACCACCACATGGTTGAATTTAATTATAAAATCTAATATTGTGTTCGGTAATTTTGCATCTTTTATATTTCATTATGTAGTGATTCATAAAATTATGACTCACTAGCCATGCTACCACTCTAGCTAGTAGTAGCTAATTAGGTCAAATTCGTAATTTTATTTAATTAAATGACTTATCATTTAGCTAATCAAGAATAGTAAGAAGTTACATTCTTTTACCTTTTTTTTATCTTCCGTTTTATTTGCTTTATTCCATGTTAGGGTGGTTAAAATTATTATTTAGACTAAAACATAAATTACATCTTTTTTTTTTTTTAGAGTTTCAATCTATGGCATCTGCTTCTAATAATAGTTCTTTATTATCAAACCAAGCCACCAATCGGTTTTTGGTGTAGGCGGAGATTAAACTCCAGATTTCTTATTCAACCATCAAAAACTTTACCAATTGAACTAACTGAAATCTACTAAATTACGTTTTCTAATTTGGTGTAATTTTGATTTTGGCATGTTAATGTCTACAAATATTTATTTTAACACCAATCATTTGACATAGTACTATTTAATTATAGAGGTGACATGACATGTTATTAATGTTAATAAGTGGGTGCTAGTGAGTTTCTATAAGAGAAAAAAAAAGTGGGTGCTTGTGAAAGGATTTGACTTACCTCTAATACTTTTTTAACTAAACATGTCATTTTATTTTAAATATGCAATGACAAGTGATAGTGAGTTTTAATTTCTACATTTTATTTAGTTATGGGATGATATGACAATTTCTTATTAAAATAAAAAGAGATTTCAATTAAAAAGATACCAGAGGTAAGTCAAACCCCTTGTGAAAATACTATCATTCAATCACTACTTACACAACTTATCATGTAATATTAATTAAGGATATTACAAATAATCAATACTATTTATAAGAGGATTCTTTTCTTTAAGCTAGACTTTTATGTGGTTCAAAAATACCCTTAAAACTTACGTTTAACAGGGAAAAACTTGAGGACAACCCAATAAAAGTATATCTCTAACTGTACTTAAAATACCTACAAAATAGGACACTTTGTTACTAATCCATTTCTTCAAAACAAATTTATCCAAAATTAAAAAAGAAAAGAAAAGAAAAGAAAAAGTACAAGAGGTAAGCCAAACTCTTTGTGAAAATACTATCAATCAATCACTACTTACACAACTTATCATGTAATATTAATTAAGGATATTACAAATAATCTATACTATTTATAAGAGGATTATCCTCTTTGGGCTGGACTTTTACGTGGTTCAGAAATACTCTTAAAACTTAAGTTTAACAGAGAAAAACTTAAAGATAACCCAATAAAAGTATATCTCCATCTCTACTTAAAATACTTACAAAATATGACATTTTTTTACTAATCCACGTCTTCAAAACAAACTTATTCAAAAAAAAGAATTATAAAACAAGACAAAAAAAAAAAAAATTAGCGCTAGAACCCCTTCTAAATGACTACAGGAACCTAATCAAAACCTTCACTAGCTGTACAATGGCTCACATTTTTAGGGAAGCCAATAGATGTGCTGACAAGTTTGCTAACATGAGAACAACTCAAACTGTTAATTTTCTTTTGTTGTATGAACCACCACATGTGGTGGTCGATTTGCTAATTTTTGACAAAGCTGAACTCTTTTATAACAGAATGGTTATTATTTAGTTTTATGTTATCAGCTTGGTAAACCAAAAAAAAAAAAAATATATATATATATATATATATATAAAAGTAATGTATCGAATTTAAAAAGAGAAGAAGATAATTATACCAGTGATGTGATATCACATTGTTACCAGTGTGGCACGTGATCTATTGGCCGGGCATTGGGTTAACAAAACTTAAGTTTTGAGTTCGTGTCCTCCCGATCCCCCATTAGTGATACCAGTTGTTATATCAGTTACATTGATTGTTTATTAAATGAAGATTACATTGATTATCATTTCATTATAAAAACTTTTTTTTTTTGTAATAAATATATAATAACCGTAAAAAATTGCTATTTTAATAGTAAAATTGATAATAATTATAAAAAGTGCGAAATTTTTTGTATCCTATCCGTTATTATACTGATTTAGCATGATAAAAAATTTAGCAAAAAAGATTTAGCATGATAAAATTTGGTGGGGCTGGGCTGGGTGGAGCTTTTTAAAGTTGGCCCTTTTTCTATTCTATAATTTGTACTATTTCGGCAAAAGAATACATGTGATGCGACATGCGGCTCCCTTTTGAATCTCTGTGTCTGTTCGCCAGATTAAGAAAATTAAAACAAAACAAAAAAAATGTAAACCAATTTTTTTTTAACGAATTTTTGTCTGCCAAGAAAATCTAGGCCATGTTTGGTTCCCTAGTATTCTGTTTTTGTTTCCCGTCTTTTGTAAGGAAAAGTTTTTTTGGATTTATTTTTCGTTCTCATTTTTATTTTGAATACCCAAAAAACTGTGAGAATGAAAACAAATTTTTGACATTTTTATTTTCGGTAAGATGAGTTAATTGGAATTTTATTATAAAAAACTGAAATTTCTGGAAAAAATTGTGAGCATAAGTGAGAAATATAGATTTTTTTAAAAAAAATTTATATATAAGTAAGAAGAATCATATGCCAAATACGATATCCAGTATTTTCTGTTCTCACGTTCAGAAAATTGATTAAAAAAAACCAAAAATTAAAATGAAAACAAAAATGAATAAAAAATGGATAAAAAATACAAAAATAAAAATAAAAACAAAATATGAGTTATTTGGAGAACTATGAGTAACAAAGAAAAGATAAAGTGGAGTTTCTGTCCAGTGGCCAGTGCCATTGGATATGTTGTATACATTACACATGTACAAGACTGGACACGTGTCACGTATCCAACGCGTCTAGTGGCCACTAGCCACTTGACAGAAGCCGAGTCTGAAAAAAATAAGAGAGAGAGAGAAAGAGAGAGAGAGAGAGAGAGAAATTATTTGAACATGATAAGCACTACTCAAAATCTACCATATTGTGACAAAGCTCAAGGGAAAAAAAATTGTTTTAAAATAGGTTTCTAGTATTTTGTGCACCGAACATAATAAGATGCTGTTATATGTCTAAAAATTGCCACTTAACAGGACAATATCCATGAAACACTGGACTTAGGCCTCTCCCATTTGCCACATGAGTTGGCACTTGGCAAGATATGTACGTTTCAAAATAGCCTTAAAAATAGTCCAAACTCCAAAGAGTAGCTCTTCCATCTCCACGTACTTATCCAACAACAAATTTTTTTTTTTTTTGGTTGTTGTCTCTGAAGTCAAATCAATGGAGGGTATGATCCGGAGCTCTGCAAATTACACCCCACTCTCTCCCATCAGCTTCTTGAAGAGGTCAGCGTTGGTCTACAATGATAAATTCTCTATTGTGTATGGTAATGTCCGGTACACCTGGAAAGACACCTTTGAACGTTGCACTAAACTTGCTTCTGCTCTTGCCCAGCTTGGAATTTCTCGTGGAGATGTGGTAAGTACTGACTTTCTCACTTATATTCAGAATTTTTGCAACATTTGATTTTATGTTGTCACCTTTGTAAACAATGTTAAAATCTTTCAAACTTTTCATTTTTTTTTTATTGAGTTTGAATTTTAAAAAAATTTGACGCATGCGTGTCAAATTTCTTTCAAATTGGACATTTTCTATTATTCAATTAATAAACTTATTTTTTATGTATTATTTCATACTACAAAAACTTGAAATTTAAACATTTGATTAATGACATAACAATTAATCTTTGATTTTCTTGAAATTTTGCAATCATAGAAGATTTAATAAGAACATGTAATTCACCGGTAAGATTTTCAAAATAAAACAAAAAAAGATAGAGAACTTTGAAAGGGGAGAAACCTTTTCCTTTGTTTAATTTTCCTTGCATGAAAGAAATTTGAAGAGAATTTTTAATAATATGTGTGGGGCCTGTAAGTTAAAAAGGTATAGTGGTCCTCAGAAGTGGGCTCGGGGCCTTAAGGCCCAATCCGAGAACACGCAGTTATCCGAGGACAACTTAAAAAAAGTTTTATTCTTATCAAATGAGTAATATGAAAGAAACGAGTAGATATTATATACAGCGGCATAACACACGTCCGAGGACACCAAAGTCTGAGGTCAAGGTAACCTTCATGTTAGCGGAAAGACTCCGCCAAGTTGTATCTGAACTGGAAATTGGATATAGCTTAAGGAGGCGTCGGGGAAGGCAGCAAATATCTTCTAAAGGCTATCACCTCCACATTAAATGCTTTCCAGCTAACGCTCTGGCCGCATTAATGTGGAGATGATACCTGAACAGTAACTAAGCAGCTTTATGACCACTAAGCTGAAAGTTCCGGTAGGTGCTGGATGGGACAGAAAGGAGCTCCCAGGATAAGAACTACACGTGTACGATGGAAACAAGGGGAAAACGAAGTATATAACATAGGAACGAAGAAAACAAGAGAGGATTTTTTGGAACAAAAAAACGAAAAAGAAAGAAAAAAGAAAGAAAGAGATACCAACTGAAAGAAAGCCGAGGACAGTTTTCCTCAAAGAGCGAACTGAAAGTATTCCTTATTACTTGATGAGTAGAACCTTTCCTGAAAAACAGTACTAGTTCTTGGACCCATACTCTATAAATTTATTGTTTGGGCTTATTGGGCTAAAAACTCATCACTCAAGGTCAATCCAAATTGAGTCCCTACAATATGTTTTGGACTTTAATTTTTGGTTACAATTTAGGGGCCAATTTTTATAGATTACTGTAGAAAACTTAATTATAATGTAAAAATGTTTTAAAATAAATCCTAATTACTATATTATTATAAAAGGACTTCAATTTGGTTGCATAGACCTAAGAAAACATTAAAAATAAGGGAATAAAGTCCTAATATTTGTAATGCATAAATTATATTCTACAATAACAAGGCCTTTGTCCAAAATTTTTTGGTGTCAGCTATGAATCCTTGATAAGATTAGTCATGATCGGTTAAATGTATTGTTTTCCTCTATTACATTCTATCCGAAGTCATAGCCTCTATTACTTCTTTAATTAATGTATCTTTTTTTTAACTACAATTATATTCCTCTATTGTAGTCTAGAGTAGTGGTGTGATTTATTGGCATTGTCTGTTTCTTTCCATTGGAAAGAACATGGGTTTGAATTCTCCATCCCCATTTTCTGCTTTGTAAGGAGCCTTTTAAGTTCTTTCAATGGAATTTGACTCCCCCCACACCCCCCCCCCCCCCCCTCTTTTCTTGTTTTGTTAGTATAGTATCATTTGTTTTCTTATTAAGTTATTGTAGCTACTAAGTCATGTTAAGCTAACAAGAGTCTTCAATTAATTGAAAATTAGGGACTACTCTAAGCTCTTTTCTAAGTAATTCAACAGTGTCTTTCATTTATTGAGGAATTTTGGGGATATATCAAAAATGTTGCTTCTCTTCATTCAATGCCATTACATAAGAGGTAGTTTTAAGCTGTGGCAGAGAGAGAGGAGCCATTGACTTTTGCACTCCCTCCCTCGTATTGTGTATAAATTGAAAAACTAAAGGGTTTATTATATAAATTTGCCCGTGCTTGAAAAAAATTCCTGACTTCACTATTGGTATTAACAATAACAATCAATTATGTATGAATATGAATACTATGCATATGGTCATGCTAAAAATTTCCAATGAACCATGCCAATTGACAAAAAGACTCATCACGTACATGTATAACTTACCATTTTAAAAAAAAATTGCATATGGCCTTTTGGTATAATGACACCTACCCTTAAAAATATGGTGCTATGTTTGGGGTTTGATCCCCAGTAAATTCACCTGGCTAAAAATAGAGGCAGTAGCATTTGTTTGATGGGTTTTGTTCCACGTATAAAATTGACATTGTTTGTGTGTTATCCTTTAGTTTTAAAAATAACTTTTTGTAATAGTTTGAGTGTACTTCTTTTCATAGTGTCATAGTCTTCGCAAGTAATTTATGATGAAATAATTGGATCATTATCACCAGATTTCAGTACATTTTGAACAACATCTTGATGGAAGCTTAATAAACTATTTAGGCTTTGAGACCTTGCGTTTCACTTTAAGTATCAAATATGAGTCATATCATTTCTTTCTTGGTTTGTTTTTGTTTTTAGTCTTGTTCTATCCTTGACGCCCATTTCTGGCAATGATTGGAAATTGTAAGTTTGCATGTTTGCTTGTTTTTGTTTTCTTTGCTTGTAACAAGTGGGGGAGGAGGATTCAAAATCTGATTCTTCCCCTAAGGAGATCAGACAATACCACTGAACTGCTATGCTCTTGTTGGAAAATGTAAGCTTTGTTGCCGATAAAGATTTCCTTATACTCCATCCCCCTTAAAGTGAGAGTACCCATTGAAAGAATCCAACTTTTAATTTATATTTCGTTGAAGTTTATAAGTGCATTTCAACCTTTTCCTCGGAAATATAGATTAAGCAAATTAAAATTTTTATATCTAACTTTTCAAAGTGGATATCTTAAAATGAATAGAGTGAGTGGCTACTCATGGATCTATACAATTTCTTCTGTTATCTAAGTGCTTGAGGCATCAACTCTTTAAAGTATTAACTATATTACTTTATTTCCTAAAATTTCTTTTTATTTTCCCCCTCTCTCAGAAGCATGAAAGCACTCTCCTACAATTAGCTAAGATCACAACATCCTTAATTTTTATTTGTGTTTGTGATAAACTTTTTACTCACTTGAGCAGGTTGCTGCATTGGCCCCTAATATTCCAGCAATGTATGAGCTACACTTTGGTGTTCCAATGGTAGGTGGTGTTCTTTGTACACTAAATGTCCGTCATGATTCGGCAATGTTGTCAGTATTATTGAGACATTCAGAGGCCAAAATCATTTTCGTAGACTACGAATTTCTTCATATTGCTCAAGGAGCAATTGATATTCTATCCAAGACGAGGACCAAGCTACCCTTTCTGATCTTAATTTCAGAGTCTGATCAATCATCCTCTAACATCAGCAACACCATTTCCACATCGAACTATCTGGAATATGAGAGTCTTTTACTAACCGGAAGACTTGATTTTGAGATCAGGTGGCCAAATGATGAATGTGATCCAATCTCGCTAAATTACACTTCAGGTACCACATCAAGACCAAAAGGTGTTATTTATAGCCATAGAGGTGCCTATCTCAATGCCCTTTCAGTGGCACTTTTCAATGGGATGAGCTCAATGTCTATATATTTATGGTGTGTTCCCATGTTTCACTGCAATGGGTGGTGTTTCCCATGGGTTGTGGCTACTCAGGGTGGCACAAATGTCTGCCAAAGGAATGTGACTGCAAGAGGAATTTTTGAGAATATTTCTCAGCACAAGGTGACCAACTTAAGTGGTGCACCCACAGTTTTGAACATGATAATAAATGCAACAGCCAGTGAGCGGAGGAAACTTCCAGGCAAGGTGGCAGTCGTGACTGGTGGTGCACCTCCACCTCCACATGTACTACTCAAGATGGAAGAACTAGGGTTTGATGTTACCCACTCATATGGTCTGACAGAAACCTATGGTCCTGCAACAGTTTGCACTTGGAAACCTGAATGGAATTCTCTTCCTCGAGAAACTCAAGCAAAGCTCAAGGCTCGTCAAGGGTTGCACCATCCTGGCCTCGAGGAAGTTGACATTAAAGATCCTGTTACCATGAAGAGTGTACCCCCTGATGCAAAAACCATGGGTGAAGTCATGCTTAGAGGCAACAGTATCATGAATGGATACTTGAAAGATTTGAAAGCGACACAGGAAGCATTTAATGGTGGATGGTATAGGAGTGGGGACTTGGGAGTGAAACACTCTGATGGCTACATAGAACTAAAGGATCGTTCAAAGGACATTATCATTTCTGGGGGAGAAAATATTAGCACAATTGAGGTGGAAGCTGCACTTTTTAGTCATCCAGCAGTTCTCGAGGCAGCTGTTGTGGGAAAACCTGATGATTACTGGGGGGAGACACCTTGTGCATTTGTGAAGTTGAAGAATGGGTGTAATGCCAATGCAGAGGAGATTATTAAGTTTTGTCGCAATCGATTACCCCATTACATGGCTCCTCGAACTGTTGTTTTTTTGGATGATCTGCCAAAGACCTCAACCGGGAAGACACAGAAATTTGTTTTAAGGGAAAAGGCTAAGACCATGGGAAGCCTTCCAAAGAAGAGCATCGCTAGAATGTAAAGCAACTTCAAGGAATTTGAAGGTGAATGTTTACTTATTATCCTGTTCCTCTATGTTGTAAATTGTAATAATCATAATTTGTCAAAAACTTTGTATTTGAACAAATTACCAATTTCCCCCAATCATATAACATTAGTTTTTTTTTTTTTTTGGGTTAAGATAATATTATAAGAAAGGGGAGCCCTAACCCTCAAAGAGGGCAAAGACATTAGAGGAAACCAACCCATCAACATCCTCACAAAAGACCCACAAAGAGATGGAAGAGATGGGATGAGTTCCTCAAGTTGAGGAAAAGGAAGCCCAACGGGCCAACAAATGAGCAGTTTCATTAGACAATCTATAACAAAAATTGAATTTTACAATCGAGAAACAGGGAAGGAGGTCACAGCAGTCAAATAATATGGGAGAGATCTTCCATATTACGTTAGCTCTAGCAACTTAGTGTGAATTCTCAATTATTCTAAGGGAGAAGTTTGGAAGATGTTTTGGTTGCTTCCACAAAGATTATGGCAACTAGCAGGTTTGATTGAATTATGATGGGTTCCAAGCCATAAAATTATTAAAATCTATTGGTAACAGAATTAAACTTGAGATCGAACCTCTCTTATATTAGGAAAAATGGGACAGAAAAAGGGAGAAGACTACCTTATAGTGTATTACCTTAAGTCAAATGGACCTTTAAATAGATCATTTTAAAGAAATATTGGGTTTTCAAGGTGTGCATTGTGCCCACCGACCTTAGTTTTTTTTTTTTTTTTGGGTTGATGAGTTATATGTATATATGTATATATATAGGGTTAGGTTCAAGTTACATCTAGTGTAACTTTAAACAATGTTACACCACTCAATATTTTTTAATTGAATTTGAATTTTGACAAATCCACCATTAAATTATATTATCCTTGTATATTCTCCATGTTTGCAAAATTTCGAAGTGATCAAAGATTAATAGCAATATTATCAATCAATTGTTTAAATTCAAGTTTTTGTAGTTTAAAATAATGTATAAAATATGAGTTTATGGATCGAATGGTAAATAATATCCAATTAACATGAAAATTGGTATGAATGTTAAGAATATATAGAACATGTAATTCAATGGTAAGATTTTCAAAATATGAATTCTATAACAAGTTATTAGATGATGTAATATTACTTAGAGTTACACCAAGTGTAATTTGAACCAAACCCATATATATATATATATATATATAATTATGACACTCATCATTTTGATCCATCCTTCGCCTCACCACTCACTAACTCTCTCTCTCCCTCTCTTCTCAGAGCACTCACAGTAAGGGTGGTATAACTGTTATAATGCTATTTTAGCAACTAAAATACCAAAATGCAATCTACAGCAAAGGAGCTATACTTTAAAAAAATAGCTCTAGAGCTACAGTAGGTTGTCATCTTTAAGAGCATCCACAGTGGTAAAGACAAAAATTTGGATATTTAGCACCTACAAAAGGCACTTTTTTTATTTTGCCTCTTCACTTTACAATACACTTAATATCAATAGATCTATATTTTTAGCTATTTAATTAAAATAATATAAAGAACTCATCTATATATATCTAAAAGCTGAAGCGTAGCATTTATTGTTGCTACGCTCCAGTTGAGCCACATCAGCATCCACATCATTATCCTATTTCTTTCCCATTTTTTTATAATTTTTTTATAATATTTACACTTTGTCTAACCTTTCTTCCTCTCCTTTATCTTTTCATCTCCCCACTACCTCCTACTTTAATATCACTCATCATCTTTCCTTTCATCTTCCATTATTTCATCTCTTCTTATTCACCCTCTTTTGCTATAAATATGTTATTCTTTCTTTCATTCTTTGCATAGTTTTCTCTCACAAAAAATGTTAATTCTCTCTCTCTCTCTCTCTCTCTCTCAACTTTTTGGTTGATTTTGTAATTTTCTTGCATCTTTGCTTTCGGTTGATAAATTTTTGTATTATTTAGAATTCTATTTTTGATTGATGCGATATAATTCTGTATTTTAAGTTGTTTTGTTCTTTTTGATTGTCGATTTACTTTAGTCAATTATTTTTTTTAAATATTCATAATACATTAAACTCAATTAATTATAACCCTATATATATATATATATATATATATATATAAAAGCTTGGTATGAAGCATTTGTTAAAATTTATGGTGGCTTTTTCCTAAAGTAGTGAGCTTTTAACCTTTATATATATATATATATATATATATATTTAACTTAGTGGACTATTCTCAGATATACTCCCTACTCGCACAAACTTATGTCGAAGGAAAGTACCACTGAACCCGGCTTGTGGAATATGCCAGCAACATGACGAAACCGTGGCCCACGCTCTATGGGGCTGTCCATTGGCTAGAAATGTATGGGCGCTGGTAAAGGGTAAGATGCAGGAACGTAGCTCTGAAGTGGAGGACTTTTATATCCTGGTGAGAGAACTGATGGTGGTCCTTACGACAAAAGAATTGGAGGTATGGGCTACAGTATCTTGGTCTATCTGGAATGCACGCAACAGGTACCTGTTTGCCAAAAAACAATCTCAACCTTCGGACATTTTGCAAGGAGTGTTGTCACTATTGCAGGAATACCAGAGCCTATGTCAATAGAGGAATACAAAGTGGGGTTGCAAAAAGTATATTTGTAAACTAAGCTTCCACACATGCCCATGCTGGGTATTTTGATTGGATTGGCTATACATGCTTAGCCAACGTCCAAATGATGTGATGTAACACAATACTATTGTTTCAATAAAATTCTATCTCTTACTGTCAAAAAATACTTAGTGGACTATTCAATTGCCATGGGGATTTTGTTTTCTCGGAAGGCCAAGCCATTATGCCAGTTGCAGAAGTCAATGATTTTGTCCTAAAGTAATTACATTTAACATTATAAAGTAAATAGAAAAATTTTAAAGTATTCCAATGTAACGCTAAATGTTTCAGTAACCTCTAATATCTTCTGGGTTGCCTAAAGGGTCAATGTACTAATTGCCAAGGAAAAAAAAAAATAGCGTTAATGAATGTTTTAAATATTTATGTCAACGAACACCAAAGAAATCTGGTGCTAAAGGTTGAGTCGCGTTTTTCTTTGCAGAAGCTTCCCAAATTAAAAATTCCATAATACACAAGTTTGGGTTGGATTGGGTGGAGCTGACCCAAAACAGATTTGGGTTTTGGGCTTCACAAATGAGGTTTAATTTTTAACAGCTTTTTCTTTGTTATCCCAAAAGTTTCTTTTTTTTTTTTTTTTTTGAGAAGATTATCCCAAAAGTTTAGATTTGGACTATTTTTTGCTTGGATAAAAAGAAGCTAAAGGAAAATCTTAGGGTAACAAGTTAAAATTGGGCCACATTTGCGTCCATGTTATTTTTTTTTTTTTTCCAATTTTTCTATAATTTTTTTAATATTTACATTTTGTCCAACATTTCTCCCTCTCTTACATTTTTATCTCCCCACTACTCCCTACTTTAATATCACTTTTCATCTTTCTCTTCATATTTCCTTATTTTGTCTCTTCTTATTCTCACTATTTTAGTATAAATTTGTTGTTCTCTCTTCCATTCTTTGCATATTTCAATATTATTAATAATTTCATTATAAGAGACTTTTGATAGTTCATATATATTGTCTTTTGATCTTTCAAGTAAAGTGGCAATTGAACAGGTATTGTAGTGTGAAAGACTGTTTGTCTTGGGCTTTATTCATGAGAACATTAAACGTCAGCTATAATTGAAATACATATTAAATGTTATAAGGCTTGGGCTTTATAGTGGAGGGTATATGAAAAGTTTTTATTCGCTTAATAGACAATGAAAAATTATTGGTTATAACTAGAGCAATCAGTAGTCCATAAAGCACACACAACACTATAAATTAAAATCCTAAACAACTTAAAAATTACAAACTAAAAAAATCATACAACTACACAATCACAAAATGAGCATACAACATGATCACAAATATTTTGTACAAGATCAAATTACAAGGGGAAAAGAAATCCTTCTTCAAGCCAACATGGAAGGGGATGAAATGCAAAATATGTACTAGCAATTGTACTGTTATGTGAATCAAATGATGAGGGAATACAATAACTATTATCGATTCTAAATCAATCAGATGGAAAACAACTACTCCAAGACTATCGACAAATCCTTCAACATACAACTTTTACAACAATCACATTTCGCATCCCAAAAAACCAAGCATGCAAAAATATTGGAGTGGATCATTGGAATTGTGAATGTCCTTACCCTTATGAAAACAAGGAATTACATGTAACATGCAAAATATGTTCAATTGACTTGAAAATGTATACATTAGTCAACTGAGTATGGTAGAATTAATATTTCAAAAAAAATCAATTCTACTATAAATTATCATCATTTTGTTCCAAATAGTAATCTCTAATAAAAAAATATAGTTCAACGAGCAAAAACTCCTATCAGCATGAATCCAACTATATATTGGTGATATGTATATAACACAGTTTGAGTCATAATAACATGACAAATATTAATACAAAAAAATAATTAAAAAAAAAAACCTAAAAAAATTATCACGCGCAACGCGCGGGGTTGCGACTAGTTAGAATAATAATAATAACATCCCCCACAAACTTAGGAACCAACCACAACCACCTCCACCACCAGCCACAACAACAACCAAAACCAAAACCACGGCAACCACAACCCACAGTAGGAAAGGAAAAAAAAAATCACCATCGCCACAAACCCACCTAATCACCACCACCACAAACCCATAACAACAACAATCACCACCATAAACTCACCTAATCACCACCACCACAGATCAGAAAATCATACGAAACCCATAAACCCATATTAAACACCACCTAGACTTCCAAGAACACCACCTAGACCACCCATTTGCACAACACAACACCCACCCAAACTCACACTGAAAACTGCCTAGTAAAAAAACTCACACCAAGACCCATAAAACCACTAATAGCATCCATCTGATTTGCCCAACACATATAGCTCCAAGGCCAAACTCACCACTATAACAAGGGTATGGATTATAAGTATTTATCCATGTTACTAGTGTGATCAATAGCGTGAACCACCACCACCACAACAACATGATCCATGATTTTGGCATGACGTAGTAGGAAGAATGAGGAAGAAAGAAAAAAAAAAATGAAAGGGGTAGAGAATAATGGACATGGTGAGATATGTGAAGAGGAAATAGAAAAAAGAAAACAAAAATGCAAAATGGACCCTCTAACTTTTAGTCTTTTTCATTTTAGTCCTCTAACTTTCAGTTTTATCAATTCAGTTCTCTAACTTTCAATTTTTGTCAATGCAGGATTTTGTTAAACTCCAGTTATGGGCTGCTGTTAATGTCACTGAAACGATGCCATTTTTCCCCCCCCCCTTTTTTTTTTTTTTTTTTTTTTTTTAAATTTTGAAATTAAAATAAAAAAGGAAAAATATGTGAAAAAAAAGAAAGAAAACATTTAAGGGGAACGACGTCGTCATTCTCCTTCCTCTGAAATCAAAACAGAGATCATACGCACCAATATATTGACAAGAAAAGTCGAGAGATCATCGGTGTCAATCCTTGTGGCTGCACCGGAGACCAAAACCTTTGGCTTCTTCAACTTAGCCTCCTCAACCTTCCCATTCTCCACCACGCGCTCGTTCTCCTTATCGTTGCTATCGTACTCGTTCTTCGATTTGACTGGAGCGTCGAACTCAGCATCCACAGCAACGACAGATCTCTCCGCCTCAAGAATCTAGAGTCAGCGGGTCGCAAATTGTTACTTCAGAGAACGGAAAACGTTGTTCCCCTTAAATGTTTTTTTTTAATAAATTTTTTTTCTTTCTTTTAATTCCGAAATTAAAAAAGAAAAAAAAAAGAAAAAAAAAAAAAGGCATTGTTTCAGTGACACTAAAGGCAGCCCATAACTAGAGTTTAATGGAATCCTACATTGACAAAAATTGAAAGTTTGAGAACTAAATTGACAAAACTAAAAGTTAGAGTACTGAAATGAAAATGACTAAAAGTTAGAGAGTCAGTTTTACATTTTTGCCAAAAAAGAAAAAGGGAGAGATAAAATATTATTTAATTAAATTAGGGGAGGAAAGAATGAATAAATTTTTTTCTTTAGCTTTTTGCTATAGTACACAACTATAGATGGTCGTGCACTGTAGTTGTGGAGCTAAAAATTTTAAATTTAGCTCCTCGCAACTTACTTTGTAGAATTGGTGGTGTTAAAAATAACAATATAGCTTTTTAGCACCCAATGTCAATGTTAACAACCTACTGTAGTTCCAAACTTATAAATAAAACTAATATTTTATTCTCTCTCTCATCTTTTACTTTAAAAAATATTTTCCTTTTCTATCTCTTTCTTCTCTTTCTTTTCTCTCTGGTTTGGCTCTCTCTCAACTTTTTTTTCTCTTCTTCTTCTCTCTTTTCTTCTCCTCTCCTCTGAGCCGTTTCTCTCTCTCTCTCTCTCTCTCTCTCTCTCTCTCTCTTTTCTTATTCTCTGTTCAATGCTGTTTTTCTCTTCTTCTTCTTTTTCTTCTCTCTACTCACTAGTTCTCTTTCCTTTTCACCGGTGGATCATGGTGGTGGATGATCGTGGATCGCGGCTGAGATTTGGTCCAGTTTTGATTGATTTGGTGGGTTTTGTGTTTGTGATTGAATTTTGATTTCGGTTGAGGTTGTGGGTGGTGGTGCTATGGCAGTGGATGTGGGTGGAGGTGGCTGGTGGCAATGGGTTTCTGAAGGTGGGTGGTGGCTTGGCGGTGGTGGGTGTGGCAATGGATGTGGCTGTGTTGGCTTGGCAATGGTGGCTTGGTGATGTTTGATGTTGTTTGTTGTGGTGAGAGTGGGTTTGGCAGGGGGTTTTGGTTTTGGCTGGGTGGTGGTGGCTTGGCGATGTCTGATGGTGTTTGTTGTGGTGAGAGTAGGTTTTGCAGTGGGTTTCTGATGGTGGGTGTTGGCTTGGCGGTGGTGGCTGATGGCAGTGGGTGTAATAGTGGGTTTTGGTTTTTGCAGTGGCTTTTTGATGATAAGTGGTGGCTTGCCGGTGTTTGATGGTGGTGGCTATTTTTTGTTTGGAAAAAAAGAAATACACAGAGAAAGAGAGGGGAAGAAAGAAAGAAAGAGGAAGAGATGAGATTGATAATAAAAAAGAATTAAAAGATAATAAAAAAATAATATTTTAATGAAGTGGTAAAAATATAGAACCAAGTGTATTATAAAGCGAAGTGTTAAAATTAGGGGTGTCCAACAGAAATCGAGACCCGACCCACTAGCCTAACCCATCCGATCCAGCTTGAGAACCGACTGACCCGACGCTGGTGACGATCGATGATAGGTCTCGGCCTCCAAAACCCGAAAACGGCCGGTCGGTTGGCGGGTTTTCTCCCCAAAACCCGACCAAATCGAGATATGATCAAGTCTCAATCTTACTCTCTCCTCTCAGTCTCACGATCTTTGCTCTTCACCGATGTCTACCCTTTGCCAATCCTGCTCGTCGTCAATCTCTGCCTTTCCATCGTCGATCTCTACCTTTTCATCATTGATCTGTGCTCTTTGTCGTCGGTCTTCGCTCTTCGTCCGCAACGTCCCCAGCTCCTCTTCGCCTCCATCTCTTAGATTCGTCTTCGCCTCCTTGAAATTTTCAACTCTTAGGTTCGGTTATCTGTGAAATTTCTGCCTATTGTTGTTTTTGTTCTTTGGATTTGTGGATCTGTTCTTTGGGTTTGTAGATCTTCTCTTCGGGTTTGTAGATCTATTAATTTTGTTCTTCAAGAATCAAAGTTCAATGTTTGATCTTTGTATTTCAGTCAAAATCAAAGCCGACTGCTGCCCACTCGAGCCCGATCTGACTCGACCAAAGGCTTTTCGCAGTCAGCAGCGGGTCTGGAACTTCTCCACTCGTTCTGATCAGGTCGGTTATAGGTTAGACACAAACCCGACGCAGATCGACCCTTGGACATCCCTTTTTAAAATAGATAAAGTAGTGTTTTAAGTTACTAAAAGTTATAATATTTATCGACCTTACTGTGAATGCTCTCATTGACTCATATGTTGTTGGTAATTAGGTAGAAGCTGGTTTCTCTCTATCTTGTCAATTTGTTCTCTCTCACTACCTCTTTTTTTTTTTTTTTGATACAAGATAGAATTTCTACTCTAACCTAATCTAAATGTATATGTGTGTGAAGCTCCCTCTTGAAGACTTGAACCTCAGTCTTTGCCCTCCACACCCCTTAAATATTTATACTTGTGGAATGATCACTGCATCAAGGGTGCACAGTGGTCTCACTAGCTCTCTACTCACAGATAAAATAGTGAGATTTTGGATATGAAAGGATAGGTATTTGGTAAGTGTTAAGACGATTTGTCTGGTATCACGTTCAATTTTCTAGCCCATTAAATTGGGCTATGTTTGTGTTGGCAAAGTTTCCAACCCAATTAACCTAATCAAATTCATAACATTCATGATTTGAAAACAAAATTGTATTTTTTTTGGATTTTAAGGCTTAAAAGAATTAAGTTCAATATTATTTTTTAGTTATTTTCATTTCCATATGGACCATATCTATAATTTCAATTTTTTTTTTTTTTTTTTTTTACATTTCAGTCATTTAATTTATATTTGTTTTAATTTCACCCACGTTGTGTTGTTAGATCTATAAAATATGTTGTTGTGTTATTAGATTTATAAAACAATTTCTCCTCAAAAAAAAAAAAAGATTTATAAAACAACATTGTCATTGGAAATAAAAAATAGAAAATAGATACTTTTAAAAAACTATGCACCAACAAACAAGTTAAAAAACTAAGCCAAATGAAAGAAGAAGAAGAAACATGCTATAAAGGATATATATAGATCCATTAAAAAGTGTAATCCCTGATCTACCTATGGTTGGTTGTTACTGTACTCTTTTACTGGTGAGTAATATTTTTTTGTTTTGGGTAAAATTTATGTACAATTTCCTAAATATTATATATTAAGATTTTTAATTAAATTTAAACATGTGATCGAGTCAATATCAATATAGTAAACAATGTGTTCTATTATTCAAAGGATAATTAAATTTTATTATATGGTTCATTGATCAATACCAACACGTGGTTGAATTTAATTATGAAATCTAATGTTATGTTTGATAATTTTGCATTTCTTTTAATTCACTATGTGGGGATTTATAAAATTACCACCCACTAGCCATACTACCACTCTAGCTAGTAGTAGTACTTTCTTATAAAAAAAAATAAAAAAATAAAAAAATAAAAAAAGAAGAAAGAAGAAGAAGAAGAGAAAAGAAAAGAAAAGAAAAGAAAAAAAAGCTAGTAGTAGTAGATTAGCTTCATTTGATAATTTTATTTTACTAAGTGCCTTATTGTTTAGCTAATTTAGAATGGTAGGAAGTAGCATTCTATTTTTTTTTTAATCCTCCGTTTTCTTTGCTTTATTCCGTGTTAGAGCAGTTAAATTTATTATTTAGACTAAAACATAAATTATATTTTCTAATTTGGTGTAATTTTGATTTTGGTGGATTGATGTCTAAAAATATTGATTTTAACCCCCATCATTTGACATGGTACTATTTAATTATTGAGGTGATATGACATGTGATTAATGTTAATAAGTGGGTGGATGTGAAAATTGTTTATTCGTTTAGACCCCTTAAATCAGATTATTTAACCTAATATATTAAACAAGTGATTACTTAAATTAATTCTTCAGATCTAGGTTAAACACAAATAAATCATATTATGTAAAAATGCGGAAAAGTAAATAACACCACGATATGATGATCTAGGAAAGTCAATGAAACGAATCGTTTCAAGGTAAAAACTCGGAGATAATTTGACCTAACTATTCTCAAGGTAAACACATTCACTATAAGAGAATTGAAGTTTTTACAATCAGATTTAACCCTAAATCTATTGCTACCTTCAATGGCAATTTATTGACACGACCACGTGCAAACTCCAAATTCATAAACTCTTTCTCTTGTTGGATTTACACCAACACAAGCTGCATTGCTTGTGACTTTGAGACCCCACTCAAAAGTTTCAGATCACCATCAATAATGATCTTAATGCAACATCTTCAGATCTACTAGATCTAATGATATGAGAATGATTTTCGGCAGTGACTTTGATAGAGGAAGGCACAATACCTTTTAGATCTCACAAGAACACCTCCAAAGTCTCTAAAAAGCTCTGAAAAAGTAGTTAGGGTTTTTCTTTATATACTAATAGTGTTTCACTTGAAACCCAAAACGTTTAAGCAGAGTTTGGGTTGAAATAGAATTCTGCTGAAATTTCATGTTTGCGATTTTCAATCGGTCAAATCTAATTTTTTGATTGATCGAATTTCACAGAATTTGAATTCTTCTTTCTGCAGCCTGTATTTTCTTGTGTTCTTACTTGTAACACCTTAAGCATTGTCTAATAAACTCTATAGGCTCTAAGATCTATACCTAGACAAATTTGTGCTCACGATTTGTCAATTGTTCTAAACCTTTAGAACCTAACAGAAATAATATTGTTCAATCACTACTTACACAACTTATCAAGTAATATTAATTAAATATAATAGAAGTGTTATAATGTATTATATTTAAAAAGAGAAGAAGATAATTACACCATTGATGTGATATCACATTGTAATCATCGTGGCAGGTGGTCTAGTGCCCAAGCCTTGGGTCAACAAGACTTAGGTCTTGGGTTTGAGTCTCTTCAATCTCTACTAGTGAGTATATTGGTGCTTATCTCCTTCTTTATTGCCCTGGGGGTGTAGGAATTGTCACCATCTCCTCTACATATTTTTCTATTACCAACAAAAAAGTTTTTATGGTAATATTGATTATACCTATAAAAATTGTGGTATTGAAGTAATATCAATTACATTGATTGTTGGTTCTCCAAAAAAAAAAACAAAAATTACATTGATTGCTTTTCTCCCAAAAAAAAAAAAAAATTACATGGATTATCATTTTATTATTTTATTATGTAAACCTTTTTATGGTAAAATATATAATAACCTTAAAATTTTTTCTTTTAATAATAAAATTGATAATACTTATAAAAATTGTGATATTGATGTGATATCAATTACATCGATTATTTATTAAAAAATTAGATTCATTGTTATTTCATTATAAAAACTTATTGTGGGGCCAGAAAATCGGGTAGCCTCAGCCGACTTTAACCCAGGCCCAAATGGCCCAGGCCGAGGACGCATGATGGGTCCGAGGATGACCCTATCCTCGGTCGTCCGAGACCTCAGTACGGAGAAGGGCAAGCTCTGGGCGAACTGTCACCTCGGCATTGAATACGTTCACCTAACCCCTCTGGCCGCATTAATGGGGATGTAACCCCTTGACAGGGCGGCATCGATCAGGGTGAACCACTTAAGCATAGATATGACCTTTGATGGGATAGGCCGTCAGGAGGAAGGCCAATAGATGATCAACAAGAGGAAGAAGATGGGGATATATAAAGAAATGTGAGCAAAATGTATTGGGGGGGGGGGGTCTTTGGAATGGGGGAAGAGAAAGCCTCCTCAGCCATGGTCTGAGGAGGCTCCCCCAGTTGTAAATTGTTCTAAGTATTTTTCAAAGAAAGAAAGAGGTTCATGTTTCGTGAACACCGGCCAGCGCCTAAACCTTCGATCCACTCTCTAGAAATTCATTGTTCTGGATTCGTTGGGCTTTTAACCCATATCCTTTGGGCTTGGGCAACAAAAACTGACCCTACACTTATTATAGTAATAAATATACAATAACCGTAAAAATGTGCTTTTAATATTAAAATTGACAGTAACTATCAAAAGTGTGAAAATTCTTGTGTGGTAATTACTAATTAGTATCTGTTATTATACTGATTTAGCATTATCATATTTTAGCACCAAAAAAAAATTAGCATGATCAAATTTGGTGTGCCGGTCTTCTATGAAAGAAAAAAAAAATGGTGGGCCTGAGCTGTGTGAAGCTGTTTAAACTCGGCCCTTTTTCAACTTTATAATTTACACTCTTTCAGCAGAACGATGCATGCGATGCGACGTGCGGCTCCCTTCTCTGAGTCTCAATCTGTTCGCTAGATTAAAGAAAAAACAAAAAGTAAACGAATGTTTGTCTGCTGATAAAATCTACTAATCTAGGGCCATGTTCGGTTGCTTATTATTCTGTTTTTATTTAGGCCAAAACACAATTTAGGTTCCTACATTTTAGAGTCAGTTAATTTGGTCTCTATATCTTGGTAGCAGTCAATTTAGTCTTCATTATTTTTAATTTTGTCAATTTGATCCTTACCGTTAACTCACTAACAGAAAATGCCTATGTGGCAAACAGTTTGCACACGTGACACATTCATGACTAATAATGTTTAATTAATTAAAAAAAAAAACCATGTCAACAATTTCAAAAAATAACAAAATCCACATCGGAAAAAAAAAATGAAAGGGTGAATTGAAAAAATTTCTCTTGTTTCCCTTGCATTTTCTTAGTAACCAAACACAACCCACAAACACAAAAATCAAGTCATCCATCACACACTATCACTCCAAATCAAAATCAATCCCATAGTGAACCCAACAACCACAACTACACAGTTACAAATTAACCCAAAATCCAGCAAGTGGAACGGGAAAATTACATATGCACTAGAATTATAACATTTAAGGTTGTCAAAATCGGAATTCTACGTAGAATCGTGAGAGGTAGGTGAGATCGTAGATCGTAGGATCGAAAGATCCTACATTATTTGAGAAAAAAACATAAAATAAACATTGGTGTGTTAAATAATCACATAAATTATACATTCATTGATATAATTACTATACATCATTATATTCATTTGTAAACATCATTTAAATAGGCCAAAAATCTCAAAACATGACAATGTTGAAATATTTTTTTTATTTGGGTCTAACTAACACTCTCTCTAAATTAGAGTAGGAAAACTTGGTTTTTTGAGATTTTATTTTTCATTTAAGTCTAACTGAGCATTTTGTTAAGTTAAAAAACATTACAAGAAACAAAGGTCATTTGAGATTGTCAGAATCGTACGATCCTACTAATCTTGAACGATCACAAAAATCCTTGAAAGATCTGGATCGTTTTAGGCAGGTGAGATCACAAAATCGTTGGATTGTAGGACCTAGATCGGAATTTTGACAACCATTTAACACTTGATCATAAGCTCCAACTCCGACTCAAAATCTAAGTTCCTGAGCCACTCATTTCCAACTCCATTGGCATAACATGCTCCAAATAAATCTGCTCCTTTATGCTCATTTAATTCCAGTCATTCATCACAGCCTCCATAATTGCTTCAACCTCAAATCTCTCTAAACCAAACCTATAGATCCACAAACTTTCATGCCCAAAACTCCACTTCAAAAACCTAAGCAAAAATTAGTGATTTCTCCCTACTAAAACAAAACCCAATCATTGAATCAACCAAAAAGAGGCATGTTAGATCAAAAAAGAAAATTGAGAATTTGAAATACAAAATGGGTATCAGTCATAGATGAGAAAAACAAGAGGGAAAATTTTAAAAAGAAATTAAACAAGAGGGTTTCAGCCATTTTGGGTATTTTAGATGATTTCTAGTTGTGTGTCGCATTATATATTTCTGGGGTGTGTTTTGGTATTATATTTGGGTTGATTTTATGGGTTGTGTTTGGTTGCCAAGAAAGTCTAAGAAAAGTTGGAGAAATAGTTTGAATTTATCCTTTCATTTTTTTAAACCTTATGTGGATTTTGTTATTTTTTAAAATCATTGACATGGCTTTTTTTAAAAGTAATTAAACTTTTTTTTTTTTTGGTTTTATTAGCCACGTGTGCAAACCATTTGTCATATAAGCATTTTTCGCTAGTGAGTTAATAGCAGGAACTAGATTGACCACAAGTTGAAAATCATAAGGACTAAATTAACTGTTACCAAAATATAGGGACCAAATTGATTGTGACCCAAAAATGTGGGGGACCAAAATGCTATTCGCCTTTTATTTACTGTTTTTGTAAGACTAACTAGGGAAAAAATTTTGGGTTTAATTTTTGTTCTAATTTTTTTTATACCCAAAATAATGTGAGAACGAAAACAAATTTTTGACATTTTTATTTTCAAAAAGGGGAAAAAAGAAAGAAAGAGAGTTTATTGGCATTTTCATAAAAAAAATAATTGAAAATTGTGGAAAAAAATATTTTTTTGATGATCAAAAAATGAGGGTATCACGTGTGTGATAATTGACCCCGCCTACTTGAACCTATAGTACTCATGGCATGGGGCATCCTTAGGTGTGTTAGGGCTATCCACATCGTAACAAAGCATTTTTGCAAATTGCACGACTCGAACCAACAACTTCTATACATGCAAGTGTGATATAGTCCAAGACTCCTACCACGGTCCATGGGAAAAAATTATGAGAAAATATTGTGAGCATATAAATGAGAAAATGGATAAAAAATAAAAAATATTGGTTCTTAGGTTCAGAAAATTGATAAAAAATAAATAGAAACAAAAATAAATTAAAAAATGGATAAAAAAGATAAACGCAAAAATGAAAACGAAAACAAAATATGAGTGATTGGAGCCCTATGAATAACAAAGAAAGGAAAAAGATAATAAATGCCCTAAAGATTCTTTTTAGTAAACAATTTAAAGAAAAATTTTAATAAAAAAAGAAAAAAATCAATTAATGTTTTAACATTTTTTTTCTTCATAAAAAAGGTATTAAAATATATCGAAAATAATGTACTAATGATTACCAGAAAGACATTCCTTAACACGACTCATTAAAAAAAAAAAAAAACTATGTGTGAGTTTGGAAAGTGATATGTCTCTACGTTTTGCGAGTTTGTGTTTTTTGGCTAGGTCCTATGCATTGTTTACAAGACCCACAAATACGAAATTTAGCAAATATAATTTTAAAACTGAGTCTCACCATATTATTTACATATTTAAAAATTATTTTATTACACTATTTTTAGTAATAAATTTTATCCTGTCATGCGTATAAATTGCCACGTGGCTGCATCCAACGGGACGTAAGCCTCCCCAGCTCTTATCTGCCGCATTAGTTGGAAGTTGGCAGTACATGTACGTAAGACCAAAAAAATTAGTCCAACCAGTAGCTCTTCTCTGCTTTCCCTTCCATCAGCCGCAACAATTTTTTTTTTTTTTTTTTTTTGGGGTCTATGAAGTCTGAACTCCGAAGTCAAATTCCAATGGAGGGTCTAATCCGGAGCTCTGCAAATTACGTCCCTCTCTCTCCCATCAGTTTCTTGAAGCGATCAGCTTTGGTCTACAGGGACAGAACCTCTGTTGTGTACGGTGATGTTCGGTACACCTGGAAAGACACCCTTGAACGCTGTACTAAACTCGCTTCTGCTCTTGCCCAGCTCGGAATTTCTCGTGGAGATGTGGTAAGTACTAAGCACTGGCTTTCTCAGTTTTATTCTTAATTTTTGCAACACTTGATTCTATGTTGTTGTCACCTTTTACTTTGTTTATTTCTGGGCTTGGTGACTTTTGTTTAATTTATCATTGCATGAAAGAAATTTGAAGAGAAGTTCTATTAGTATGTTTTGGACTTTAATTTTTTTGTTACAATTTACAGTTCAACTTTTATAGGTTGTAGAGAAACTTAATTATCAGGTAGAAACCCATCAAAAAAATTATCAGGTAAAAAGATTTAAAAATAAATCCTAATTAATATTTTATTATAAAAGTACTTTAATTTGGTTGCATAGACCTAAAAAAAAAACACTGAAATGCCTAACATCTATAATGCATGAATCTTCAATTAATTGAAAATTAGCTCTTTTTTTAACTAATTCAATTATTCAACAATGTCTTTCATTTATTGAGGATTTTTGGGGATATAATTAAAAATGTTTCTTCTTTTCATTCAATGCCATTACAAAAGAGGTAGTTTTAGTGAGGGGGGCATTGACTTTTGCACTCCCTCCCTCAATTATGTATAAATTGAAAAAATTAAGGGTTTATTATCTAAGCTTGGCCCTCCTTAGAAAAAAATTCCTACTTCACCACTGGTATTAATTCATGATGAAATGATTGGATGATTATCATCAGATTTCAGTAAATTTTGAACAACATCTTGATGGAAGCTTAAAAACGTATTTAGGCTTTGAGACCTGGCGTTTCACTTTAAAAGGTACCAAATATGAGTCATATCATTTCTTTCTTGGTTTGCTTTTGTTTTTACTCTTGTTCTATCCTTGGCACCCATTTTGGCAATGAGGAAATTGTAAGTTTGTTTGTGGTTTCTTTGCTTGTAACAAGTGGGAGAGGAGGAATCAAAACTTGATTCTTCCCATAGGGAGATCGGACAATGCCACTGGAC
This sequence comes from Quercus cerris, assembly GCA_963669245.1. Lineage (NCBI taxonomy): Eukaryota > Viridiplantae > Streptophyta > Magnoliopsida > Fagales > Fagaceae > Quercus > Quercus cerris. The sequence continues at coordinate 93,182,038 of OY770006.1, forward strand.
CATAATGCTCTTGTCGGAAAATGTAAGCTTTGTTGTGGATAAAGATTTCCATGCACTCCATCCCTCTAAAAGTGACAGCACCCATTTGAAAGAACCTGACCTTTAATTCATATTTCCTCAAAGTTTATAATAGTATTTCAACTTTTTCATCTGAAAGATAGATTACAAAAGTTAAAGTTTTTATATCTAACTTTTCAAAATTGATATCTTAAAATGAATAAGAGACTCTTAAGTTGAAAATGAATAAAGTGAGTAGCTCATAGCTGGTCATGAATCTATATAGTTTGCAACTCGATACCTGCTGTTTAAGTGACCAAGAGGCACCTCGAATATGTTTTCTTTTAACCAGCATTGCTTGCTTCAAGATGTATTGGCTTTTAAAGCTTACTTCTGTCTCTTTCTATAAATCCTACTCAGTTGGTTTTCTTTTTCAAATTTTCTATACCTTTTTCATCACAATTTCTTTAGTTATCTAAAGTGCTTGAAGCATGAATTATTTTTAAGTATTAACTATATTACTTTATTTCCTAAAATTTCTTTCTTTCTTTTTTACCCTCTCACAACATCCTTAATCTTTATTTGCGTTTTCGATAAACTTTTTACTCACTTGAGCAGGTTGCTGCATTGGCCCCAAATATTCCAGCAATGTATGAGCTACACTTTGGTGTTCCAATGGTAGGTGCAGTTCTTTGTACACTAAATACACGTCATGATTCAGCAATGGTATCAGTATTATTGAGACATTCAGAAGCCAAAATCATTTTTGTAGACTACGAATTTCTTCATATTGCTCAAGGAGCGATTGATATTCTATCCAAGATGAGGACCAAGCTGCCCCTGCTAATCTTAATTCCAGAGTCTGATCAATCATCCTCCAACATCAGCAACACCATTTCCACATCAAAGAATCTGGAATATGAGAGTCTTTTACTAACCGGAAGACTTGATTTTGAGGTTAGGTGGCCAAATGATGAATGGGATCCAATCTCGCTAAATTACACTTCAGGTACCACATCAAGCCCAAAAGGTGTTATTTATAGCTATAGAGGTGCCTATCTCAATTCACTTGCAGTGGCACTTTTCAATGAGATGAGCTCAATGCCTGTATATTTATGGTGTGTTCCTATGTTTCACTGTAATGGGTGGTGTCTCACATGGGCTGTGGCTGCTCAGGGTGGCACAAATGTCTGCCAAAGGAATGTGACTGCAAGAGGAATTTTTGAGAATATTTCTCAGCACAAAGTGACCCACTTGGGTGGTGCACCCACAGTTCTGAACATGATAATAAATGCGGCAGCTAGTGAGCGGAGGACACTTCCAGGGAAGGTGGCAGTCATGACAGGTGCTGCACCTCCACCTCCACATGTGCTATTCAAGATGGAGGAACTAGGATTTATTGTTACCCACTCATATGGTCTGACAGAAACATATGGTCCTGCAACAGTTTGCACTTGGAAACCTGAATGGAATTCTCTTCCTCGAGATACTCAGGCAAAGCTTAAGGCTCGTCAAGGGGTTCACCATCTCGGCCTTGAGGAAATTGACATTAAAGATCCTGTTACCATGAAGAGTGTACCCCCTGATGCAAAAACCATGGGTGAAGTTATGTTTAGAGGCAACATTGTGATGAATGGATACTTGAAAAATTTGAAAGCAACACAGGATGCATTTAATGGTGGATGGTTTCGGAGTGGGGACTTGGGAGTGAAACACTCTGATGGCTACATAGAACTAAAGGATCGTTCAAAGGACATTATCATTTCTGGGGGAGAAAATATTAGCACAATTGAGGTGGAAGCTGCACTTTCTAGTCATCCAGCAGTTCTTGAGGCAGCTGTTGTGGGAAGACCTGATGATCACTGGGGGGAGACTCCTTGTGCATTTGTGAAGTTGAAGAATGGGTCTAATGCCAGTGCAGAGGAGATCATTAAGTTCTGTCGGGATAGATTGCCCCATTACATGGCTCCTCGAACTGTTGTTTTTGAGGATGATCTGCCAAAGACTTCAACTGGGAAGACACAGAAATTTGTTTTAAGGGAAAAGGCTAAGGCCATGGGAAGCCTTCCAAAGAAGAGCATCAGTAGACTGTAATGCACCTTCAAGGAATTTGAAGGTGACTGTTTACTTAGTACCCTATTCCTTTATGTTGTAATTATCATAATTTGCCCAAAACTTTATGTGCAGCTCTGTTATTTGAGCAAATTACCAATTTCCCCCCAAAACAAGTTCTCAATTATTTTGAGGGAGACGTTGGGAAGATATCTTGGTTGCTTCCACAAACACTATGGCAACTAGCAGGTTTGATTCAATTATGTTGGGTTCCAAGTCATTAATCTTGTTAGAGATATATTAGGCATATTAGCCCAATGTAATAGGCCTAAGCCCATTCCTACTTGTACTAGTAGTTTAGGGTTTAGTCACCTATATATACTCATGTTATGGTTTATTGTAATACAGGTTATTGTACTACACTCTTATACAATAAAGATGTAGCCCTTAAGGGATTTTTCCGTGAATGTAGGTCGAAAAGGCTGAACCACGTAACCCTCGTGTTCTTGATGTTCCTATTCTATACTTCTCCTTCCACATCCACTCTAGCATATACAATATAGTATAACACATTGCGTTGCTAATAATAACATATTTAATAAATTTATTAAATTCTATTGTTAACAGAAATAAACTTTAAATTGAACCTCACTTATTTTACAAAAAATGGGTTAGAAGAAGGGAGAAGACTACCTTATATTGTATAACCTTAGTCAAAGAGTTTTAAATGGACCATTTATAAGAAATAAGAAATATGAGCTTTTAGGTTGTGCATTTTGCCCATCAACCTATAGTAAAATCAATCCAACCCATGCAACGTGCCATGGTAGGTTGACGGGTTTAGCTTTTGTCTAGTGCATTGGATGTAACTCAAGTATCACGTGTCCAAAATTGACTGTGTAAGTTTTGTATTATGTCCAATGTTTTAGCCCATTAAATTGGGTTGTATATGTGTTTGTATTGGCAAAACTTCCTACCCAATTAACCCAAATCTATACTATTTATGATTTGAAGATAAGTACAAGTTTTTTGGATTTTAAAACTTAATAAAAGAAATGATTTCGATTAAGTTGGAAAATCCAATCACATTTTGTTAATTGTAATCACTAATCATTTTTAAGTAATGAGTTTAAATAGTTGAATAAATTTTTTTTTTTAATATTTTTTTTATAGTTATTTTCATTTCCATCCCTATAGTTTCATCAATTCAATCATTTAGCTTATATCAATTCAATCATTTAGCTTATATTTGTTTTAATTTCATCTCTGTTGTGTCATTAGATCTATAAAATATGTTGTTATATAGTTAGATTTATAAAACGATATAGCTTTGCCATTGGAAGCTGATGGAGTATAACATAGTATGAATGAGAATGGATAGAATGACTACATTGAAAATAAACATAGATGCTTGAAAAACAAATAGAAAATAGACATAGTTAGTGGGTTTAAGCGATGGTGAAATTTTCTATAAAAAAAGAAAATAGACATAGTTACGAGAGGGAAAATAAAAACAAGTCAAAACTCTAAAGTAGTCCATGGTTAATTTTGGAAAACCAAAACGACGACGGCTTCTCAATATACCCTATCCGGCAAAAAATTTCCCACCTCTGACCTCATTCTCAAACTCACGCGTACACTATCACACAGACACACACACTCACTTTCACTACCATGGTCAATAACAATAATACACTCCCCTATACCTAAATGGCCGCACCTTTGCTTTTCAGAGCCATTCCACTTCTCGGTCTCCGGCTCCACCACCACCACCGCCTAGCCGCTTCTATTTTCGCGCCGACGCGGCGGCCATGGTGCAGCGCCGCCGAGCCGAGTCGGAGCGAAGAGAATTTATCCTCTGCGGACAACACCGCCGCCGCGCGGAAAGCCAGGGATTCACAAAGTTCCAAGTACCACCATCGGTGGGACGACGCTGAGTATCGCAAGTGGAAAGATAAAGAGGGCGAGATTCTCAGTGATATCGAGCCCATCTCTTCTCTTACCAAAGAGATTCTTCACTCTAACAGGTTCTTCTTTAGTCACTCTCAGTCTATGCCCTAGTTTTTTGTTATTACTGCGTTTGGCTGCCGAGAAAATGTAGGAAAAGAAAGTGAGGCTTGCTTCAAGTGAAAATGATACTGCCATATGATAATTGATATAGTTGAGAAAAATAAATTTAATGAATACATTTTTAATTTTCTAATGGTTTAAGCTTTTGAGACGAGCCGTAGTTTATCATGGTATTAGAGCATGTGATCCCGTGTTGGAAGAGAAGTGTTAAAATAATGGTTAAATGGAGAATTTACCGTTTCGCTTTTGGGACAAGTTATAGTTTATCAATAGGTTTCACTAGTTTCCCTGGTATTTGGCTAGGAGTAGAACTTGGACTTGTGAATTGTGAATTTGTGATTGCCTTGGTAGTAGGAGAGAGTGAGTGTTTATCTAACTTAGTTGCCGGAACATAAGGCATGAGTTTGTAACTTTCAAGTAAAGAGAGAGGGACTATTCTTAGTGCCTTCATAGATACAGATACATTCATTTATGTTTCCTTTTGCAGTCCTATCATTAAGAATTGAGAAATTAGTAGAATAGTCCCAAGTTAGCGAGAAACGCCTTTAGTTTTCAATGTGTATGTTTACTAGTTAATGGGGTGGCATTTGCTTTCTTGCTTTCCTACTGATGAAGGAAAGTTGAGCGGGGATTTTTGTGGTATCACAGGGTACTGAGTACTAGCTGGAGACCTTGATAGAGAGTTGAGGAATTTACTTTATAGAAGCTGTCTACTAGAATTATAGATACAAAATTATTGGGATTGCTAATAAATAGTGATAAATGTGCTGTGAGAAATGAGCAAATTTGTTTGAGGCTAGAAATACACTTCTCTAAGAATAAGGTCACCAATTAATTCTAGCGAGCAATTCGATGAATGGCTCAGATGATTGTTCACAGAGGCACTGGAGATTCAGAGCAGATATATCGGTCATTAAGTGATGATGAAGGTGGTATACAGGGGTGCATTCGGGAGGCGATTGTTATTAATCCTGAAATTGATTGTATGATGACAGAACCTGACCATTATAGTGAAGATAGGTGCAAATATTCACAAACTGGGTGGATGTCTGATGGATCTCAGAAAGCAGCTAATGGCCATGCTGGCATTATATCTAGTAACGAATCAGATCATTATACTATAACCGGTAAGTGTCAGCATGTTTTTCTGAATGTTTTAATTTCAGACAAGTTCAGCTCACTCTGCAAGCTAGTATTTGAGAATTTCCAAGGCATCAAAGCTGACCTTTTTTACTTAAGTACCATAAACACAAGAATGCACTTGCAGGCGTTCCGGAGGTAAGGCAGATGGAAGGGATTGTTTAGTAAGTGATTCGTGTGAGGAGATGTGCCACGTGTCCTGCAGTGAGCCTGCTGTGATAGAGATTCCCCCCAGAAGCTGTTATCGTGCCAGTTGCACTGCTTGGGGTTTTAGATCACCCAATATAAATTGTGTGGTGGGTGAGAGGTTGAATGCCCCCAACACCCCAAGTAATGGAAATGATGATGGAATTTCACCTACAAATGAAGAAACACCTATTGAATTGGAAGAGAATTCAAATTGTAGTATTGATGATGGACTTCAATTATCAAAAAGTGGCAAAAACTATCCCTGTAAAATTTGTGAAAGCAAGATAGTAGATGGTGAAAATTTGAAGATTTTTAGCCACTCTGTATGCCCAAATAAATACTACCATGCAAGGTGCCTGACAAATAAGCAATTAAAATCATATGGTCCCTTTTGGTACTGCCCTTCTTGTCTGTGCAGAATTTGCCTCATGGATCAGGATGATGAAAAGATTGTTTGCCTCTTGGATTTATTGCCAAATAACTAATAAGCTATTGCAAAGGGGTGGAACCACATAGTGGCTCCTCAAGGTAAGGCACCTAAGATTGTGTGGAGATAACACCAAGCATGGGAAAAGATAGAAAGCTAGGAAGCATAGACACTTCATTTAGGGTGTTGTACCCGTGTTGTGTTAGTGTTATACCTGTGTCATACTGGTGTCGTACCAGCCATTTTATGTTGTAATTTTTCAAAAATTGCTTGTGTCACAGTGTTGTACCCGTGTCTATACCCGTATCCATGTCCATGTCAGTGCTTCCTCGATAGAAATCCTAGGATTCAACACCTATGATTGCTTAGTAAACACCAAACCTTTTGATAAATTCAAATAATTAATTTTATTATTCAAGCAAACCATAACACTAATGAATTTTAGGGCCTTTAAATAGGGAAGAATGGTAACTGTCATGGAAATAAATTTGTAAACCAGCTAGGAAAGGAAATAACTTTTAAACTACTACATAAAATCAAATAAAAATTAAATGATAGAAATTAAGTTCGTTCCAATAAATCAATTGAGGCCAAACTGTCAGTGGGTCTACATCATCCAGCCATGGCCCATGAGATCGGAGGACCTAGACTGCCGAACAACAGTAAAAGCTTGTATCTTGGCATTTGATTCCTTTGTCAAGTGCCAATTGGCACTCCTTTGTCAGATTTAGCTGAAATTTGCATGGTAGCTCCCTTTTAATCCTATGCACATGAATCAACATTGATTGGTCAAACTTCGGCAGTTGGATGTGAATAAGATTGAGTTGGTTAGTTAGGCCTAGCATGTAATCACATTAAACACATTTTGAATTTCTATTAAACGCATGCTAAATTCCTATAAGCACATGGGAAATAGAGGACCAACCCTATGGAGTCATGTGGGCCAATGAGATGAGGTTATGGTTCTATATACTGTCAAATTGTAATCACATTCCTATCACTGGATAAGATTGTGCTTGCAAGAAGAGACTCCCTTTTGTTAGAAAGTAGGAACATAAAATTGAGCCTTTGATCCTTTTTTGACACAGTTGTGGTGATCTATGTTTTTCTAATTTCATTGAATGCAGGGTGATACTTCTGTCACAAACAGTTGACTAAGTAGTTAACAATATTTATACATTTAGAGACTTTGCAAGTTGTCCTCAAAACTTTGGGTTGGGGGGACATGATATTATTTTTGAAAAGGGACCTTCTTCTAAGTAAGAGCATGGAAGGGTTTATTCAAAACCTAGGGAGAATCAACGGTCACAAGTTCTGCTCCCTGTCTATAGCTACACCCTTTGAACCAGTAGGACTGATGCTTTCATGGCTTGACACTTGCAACCTTGCACACACTTCATATTATTAGATTATTGTTGGTGTGGTGAAACATCTCTTGCAGTTAGCTATCCTAAATTGTGAGGGTGACAATGCACACTTTACAAATTCAAGTTGATATCAACTTAGAATAAGTTTTAGATGATGGTTTTCTTTTATCTGGGACAAAAAGTAAAATGAATAATATAATGATTGTAATGCCTTCATTTTTATAAGGTGTAATTTTAACTAGCTCAATAAATAATGTTATTGTTTTTCTATATAAAATGGATTGATGTAGAAAGACAATAAAATAATAACTGTGATGTGTTCACTTTAATAAGGTGCCATTTTAACTAATTTATTTAATCTCTTTTTTTGTGATATATAAAATAAAATATATAGAGAAATTATTTAAAATCAATAATTATTCATTTTTATATAAATGGATGGATAAAAATAAAATAATAAAGTAAGAGTGATGTGTTAACTTTTATTAAATGTCATTTACTATTAATTTAATTGATAATTTTTTTCTTATATAACAATAGAAAATATTACTTCTTATATACTATTGAAAAAATTATTTTTTTGAAATGACAATTCTTTTTGAAACTTTTTATATAACAATAGAAAATATTTCTTCTTATATACTATTGAAACTTTTTCCAATTCTTAGTCTGTTTATGCAATTTCCGTGGATCGTAAAACTCTTCTCTATCTGACTGATTTGGTTTTTGCTAGGTATTTGGATGGGGAACGTCTAACAGCTGAAGACGAGAAAGCTGTGGTGGAGAAGCTTCTTGCTTATCATCCACATTCTGAAGATAAAATTGGATGTGGACTTGATTCTATTATGGTAAGTTTTATTGTGCATAGTTTTTCATAAAATTTTTAGGTTTATGTAGCTAACCAATTCTAATCGTTTTGGTCTAACTTCTGTTATTCGCTTAGTTGATTTGCTATCAAAATTTGCAACTTTACCTAGTCACTCACATTATTATTTTTAACTTCTTGACGAAATTTGCAACTTTACCTGGTCACTCACATCATTCTTTTTAACTTCTTCTTGACCAACTTACAAACTGAATTGCAGAAAGAAACTTATCTTTTTAAAAAAAGTAACAAAATCCATCAAGAGAGCACTAAAATGTGTATCTCTCTTGGTTTTCTCATTGGACTATATTCTTTTTTTTAATATCATGTGCCAAGTGCTACATGGCTATTTGCTGAATTTCATCTCACATTTTGGACTCACTTTTCCTTAATCCTTATAGCAACTTTCACTTGGTTTTTGTCATTTTTGATCTATCCATCTTAGTTGTTTCTCTCTTCTTGTTGTGAAGTGGTCCAAGTGATAAAACATTTATGTAACAATATATCAATCTATAATTGTGCTGATAACACTGTTTGATTCAGTGGTAGTATCACTCTCAGATAGACTATATTGATTCTCCCAAGCTCAACAACTTGCTTTAATTTCACATGTTGTAAATCTAAATATTATCTGTACAATACTGTGCACAAACTGGTTGGATAGAATGGCACAAAAGAATACATGTGGCCAACCCTAATTGGTTGATGAGGATCTAAGAGCCTTCCCCAATTAATTGGGATTAAGGCTTGCTTGAGTTGAGGCTGTGCCCAAATTGCATAGGATTGTAGGCATTTGTGTTGTAACCATCCTATGATGTACACATTTCTTTGACGAAATAGGCTTTCAACTTTTAGCATCATTAATATTGTGAAATCCACCCCATATTGATACAGAGTTTCAGAATGTTTTGATGAATAACTTGCAACAGAGGAACAATATATGCATTATTGTGTCTCTTTGCACATGCATATTTGGTAATATAGTAGCCTCTAATAACACCATCCTCCATGGGTGTTTTTTCTGGATATTGATGGGAATATTATTTACGATACAGTTTTTTGTCTCAATGTAGCATTAATGTGAAAATGCCTTTTCCATTGAATGTATTGTACGATAATTAATTTTTATTCATTATCAATATAATTAGTTAATATTTTTAATAACTGGAACTAATGACAACATAAGATCCCTTAAACCTAATACAATTATGAATGCAAAACTTTCCTTAATGGATTTGATATTTGGAGTTCCATCCTTATATTTACTTCACAGCTTTATTATTTTAATGCATTTAAATTTCTAAAAAAAGGAGGAAGCAGAAATGGTCAGATTTCTACAATTAAACCAAACTACTCTAGAGGGTAATACGGGAACTGGGAAGCACACAGTTTTTAGGGGAAATCACTTAGAATGGAACAAAGTTTATATCCTATTTCAATTAGGTCCCAGGGTTTTAATTTTTTCAACTAAAGTCCCCAACTTATGGAGTTTCAATTTGAAGCCTCTTTCTATCTCAGTTATTCATTTCCATTCTTCTGGACTGTAATGAATCAGAGAAAAACATGAAATCGTTGATAAAACTTTATGTTTTGCCCAGATAACCAGCTTTTATTTTCTTGCATAAAGGATTCATTTTCGCTTTCTCACTCTAGGTGAAGCTTTCTTTCTCTATCCTCTGTTCAGTGGTTTTGAAATGGTTTATGAACAGGCCCTCGGCGAAATGTAGTGTTTTATTAATGGTTTCCCACTTTTCTTTGCTCTTTTATTACTTAGAAGTTAGAACTACGGAGACAAATATGGAATGGATGGAAGCTTCAAATTGAAACAATTTCTTAAATTTGGATTTTTGATTGACTAAATTAAAAACCTGGGACCTAATATGAAACATGGTGTAAACTCAAACTCTGGAGTTTTTATGTGATTTCCCTAATGTTTTAACTTCTTAAGAAAAAGAATTTTTAAAGCAAAGACTAATATTTTTCACTTTCTCCCCTTACAATAAGTGTGGAGGGGAGTTTGAACTCAGATTCTCCTCATTGGGAGAATTGGGCAATGCCACTAAGCTATAAAAGCTCTTGGGCTAATTATTGGTAAGAAACACATGCACTTGATGGATCTTTTGAAACCAATGCTTCACTCTCTACTTGTCCTTACAAGGAGAGGAGGTGCTATATGGGCTAAAACTCATTGGCAGACTAAGTTTTCACATAAAATTATAACAAAATTTATTTGGTTCTTATGGGAAAAATAGGCCTTTTTGGTACTTTTCCCAATGAGGAACTTTTTATTTTTTATAGAATTTGATTTTTATAAGTGCCAGGTGCCATTTGGGCTAAAACTTATAAGCTTAATTGGTTCTTGTAGGAAAGATACGCCTTTTTTGTACTTTTCCCAACAAGGAATTTTTTAAATAAAAAAAATAATAATAATAATAATTCAACTTTTACAAGTGGGGAATGGGGATTTGAGCCTTAGTTCTCCTTATAAAGAATACTAAACAATATCACTGAGCTACAAGGCTCCTAGAAAAAATTGGAGTGATTCACCTATGTTTTTGGATTTTTTTAGTACTTATTTTGTTAGTAAATTTCCTGTCTTTTTGCCCCTTGAGGTGTGGAGTGATTCATCAAGGCTTGAGTAACAAGTGATGATGTTCCTTGTCAACAAGTTCATATACATTTTTAGGATATGTACTTATCAAAAAAAAAAACATTTTTAGGATATGCATGCCAGAAGTTGCAACAAAAAGTGATTAGAGGCTGGAAAGAAATAGGTGCTTATGATTGCATTTGTTTAATATCTCATGCCTTAAAGGCTGCCAAAGCATTATTGTTGAAACATTAAAAAATTTGGGGTTTTCCTAGTCTGGTTAAATGGTGAAGTATGATTTTTGCAATGATATTTCAAGCAGTCTATGTTTTGATTCTTGTCTGTCATTTCTTCATTTGGGGTCCCAAAACTTTGAAAACACAATTCATGGTGTATTTAGCGTTATCAACACATCAATGAGACTGAAAATGATTGTAGAAAGTTGAATGGGCTGTATAATTTTCTCAAGTTCACATTTCTTAAGCAATTGAGGAACAGGTAGGTTGTTTTGTTTGTATCTCAGCATGGTTCTTCATCCTTGACTTTTGGGGGTTTACTTTGAATCCTTGCAAAAAAAACTTTTATTATTTGTCCCTTTCATTGGAAATGAACAACCAAGAAAGCAATTGATGTTACGTCCTGTCTAATGGGCTCTTGTTGGGTTTTACTTTTATCTTCATATTTACGTTTTGCTTTGGGGATAGGATGTTTGGCCGCACATAGTTGGCGTGTAGATAAATGTACGTTACCTTTGACTGGCGCCACTTTTTTACCTCCCATTTCTGTCACATGGAAACCTCTTATCATTTTTCTTTATTTTCCATCCAAACTTTTTCTAACATTTGATTTTTGATTTGATATTAACAGAATTTATTACTGTTTAATATGTGCATGAGCTGATTCTGTAGCTTATAATTATCATATAATTATCTTTAATGTAGCTTTTATGTTATACTATGAGATCAAACTAACTGGGTATTGGCTAATGTTGTTGAAGGTTGACCGGCATCCCCAATTTAAGCGGTCAAGATGCCTCTTTGTTGTAAGAACTGACGGTGGATGGATAGACTTCTCATATCAAAAGTGTCTTCGAGCATACATTCGAGATAAGTACCCATCCCATGCGGAGAGGTTCATTAAGGAACATTTCAAGCGTGGTAGTGGTTAATTTGGTATCACTAGAGATGATCTTGATATGTTTATTTAATTTTTTTCTTCTTATGGGGCATAAGAACTTTCACATTGGTTTCAGTTTACCCATATATATATAGCCTAGAGTTGCTAATTGTCAATGCGGTAGATAATCCTTGATTGGCACTTAAAGTTTGTTTTCAAATGAAGACAGAAAAAATTATTGAAGTGAAGTTCACTTTTTTGACTTGCATCTCTTTTTGGCTTTTGCAGTTTGATTTATTGTAGGAATAAGCTTTTTCTAAGAGTCCTAGGACCCCGCGTGTTAAGTTGTAGCAAGTATTGTTTAATTTTTTTTTTATTGTCAGAACCAAATTATGTCCTTAAAGCTTGTTTTTTTAATATTTTGTTGCTTTTCTCTCTTTTGGCTAAGACTTTGGAGCATGTATCATAACATTATGGCTCTCTCACAGGTAAACAATTTTTCATTGTTTGGAGCTTAATCAGAGGATACTGATAGTGGTGATTTAGTGATATGGGTACCATTTATAAGTTATTTTTGCAGTTAACAAGAATTATAGGCCCTCACACTAAAGAAATTTCCGGGTAAATCAGGTAGATTTGTTTAGATTTTCATGTGACAGTCTAACCTAAGTCTTGGCTTCTCATTTCCCTGTGCTCATGTGATCTTGTGTCTCAAGACTCTTAACTGACTTTTTAATATGGGCCACATCAAATTGTGACAATCGGTGTTAGTTGAAAATTTTCTCTTTAAAGATGGGACGCATGGAAACGATAGCAAACCACTTTATCTTGTTTAATAGCTAAAGGATTGCTTGGACCGCTAGGGAAATGGTCTTGGCCAATGAGTCTTCAAATTGAATTGAAAAGGAATTGAAATTCATGATTTGGACAAGGTTAGCTATACTGATTAGTTAATTTTTTCGAGCTACAGAGTGGTCCTGGAGAAGCAAAAATTCTGAGAGTGGTTGTGTGTGGGCTGGTGTGGTCAAAAGAGTAAAGCGCAGCTGGTTGTGCTGTCCAGTAGGGATTCCTATAGTAGGCATTGATAAGTCAAACGCGGTGGGAAAGTCTGAAAGAGTGAAAAGTATCTTTAGTTGAATCTGAAATGTCCGAATATATGTGCTTAGTTTTCAAGACATTAAAACATCTTTCCTTTTTGAATGTTGGTTTGTAGTGGTCAATTTATTTTCTGTGAGTAGAAAATACTGTCCAAAAGTAACTAATCCGGAAAAAGGAAAACAGAAATTCAGTATCTAATGTTAGGGTTAAGCTTCCATCCAGTGTTAAGTTTCAGTCCATTGTTCCAATGCATTAGATATGAAACACAAAGTGTCCTTGCCAAATCCGTTTAAGTGTGGGCTTGCATTTTCAACCCAATAAGACAGTGCATTGGATACGAAATACAAAATGTTCGTGCCAAATCTGTTTAAGAAATGGCTTGCATTTTTAACCCAAGAAGCCAGTGCATTGGATACAAAACACAAAATGTCCGTGCCAAATCTGTTTAAGAAAGGGTTTGCATTTTCAACCCAAGAAGTCGTGACGCGACTTACTATTGTTTAATTTTGAGTTTGTTAGGTGTTTGATTTGTAAATCAAATAATAGCAATTCATTGATATTTTGATAAGCATTATAGCTGTAATTAATGGCGCTCACCTTGTCAATCTAACTTTGTATAATACATTAATTACTCTATAGTTTATAGATGGGGGCTTTGCTAGAGAAGAGCCTAAATACTTCACTCCTCCAGTCGTAGTTTCATGCTCTCTCTCTCATTGATGAGTTGCAATATGCCCATTTGTGGCTAGAAATTCTAGTCTAGTTCTCTGTAGATCCCTAAGATATTTTTGAATATGACAGCTTTTTGACTACAAAAGTAGGTGACTTTTTTGTAGCTAGTAATTCTACTCAACTAATTACGTCGTAACTTATACGACAGCTTTCACTACAATCAATGGTGGCTTTTATGTAAAGGGCCGCTAGTATTTTCATGTTGTTCAAATTGTGAATCCTCAAAGTTTGAATTTTCAATCTAGGTGCATTGCTGTCTATGAATTAGTTGGCAATAGATGCATACAGAAGAAAAGTTAGTGCCCGACCATGGACTATTTAACCAGAGTGTCTACAAAAACCAACAAAAAAATAACTGGCCAATAATATTACTATAATCATTGTCATTTTGTGGAATCATATCCTTTAAAATGAATGTAATAACCATGCAAGATTATCAAACAGTGAAAAAGGAGAAGCATTACTAGATTAGGAAGATCTGAAAGAGTGACATCCCAACCACATTAGGCTTTTTAACATTATGCTATTTTAGTCAACTGCCAGAACATTCTCAAATCTCAACTACAAAGTTCATCGACCCTAACCCTTACTTGACATTGGAACAAAGTAAGATTTTAAAAAAAGAAAAAAAGAAAAAAGAAAAATACAAATTGGTCAGCATAGAAGGAAATAAAAATTGTAAGCTTATTATAGGAGCCACTTTTTAGAGTAGCAAGTAGCAACCATCATATCATCTCATCTCTTCGAATACTTCTTGGGAGCCACCATTAAAGAAAGAAAAAATAATTGACCTTGGTATTCATATCCTATGGTTTATTTACCTCATTTTTGTGATTTTTCTTTTAAGTTGTGGACAAAGCAGCATCGAAACTGGAGTTTTAAACCTATACAAGTCTTGTTGGTCAAGCTTGGTTTTTGTTTGTGTCCTTGTGTCTTTAGTTCTTTAACCCTACTATATGAAAGCACCGAAAAACAGGTTGGATTCTTTAGTTTTTTAATTCTTATGGGAAAACCTTACCGAGTTACATGGGAAATGAAACACTCGATACCTATGTTCATGTACACAGTGACCCCATGCATGAATCACGATGGGTTTAAGGGGTCAATGATTCAGAATATGGAACTTTAATTGGGAGTACATATTGTACTTCTTGAAGCTTATACAAGCAACAATTGATAGGGTATTTATCCTGAGGCTAATTGATATGGTCATTGAGTATTTGAGAATCTTCTTTTTTTTTTTTTCTTTTTTTTTTTCTAAATGTTATTTGAGATAATATTTACAGCTCAATTTTTTTTTTTCCTGTCTTTTTTCTTTTTGGCTAAATCTTTCCAATCAAGTGTGATTTTGACAGAAAGGAAGCAAATGTTCAAAACGTATAAGACCCCTTTTTTTTTTTAAGAAATAAACACATATAAAGTAGAGAAAATGAAATATAAAGACTTCTTAATATCCCCTTTCGTTTTAATAAGCATGCTTCAGTAAATTTAAAATGCAAAATGATACTCCCTCTAACATATTAATCAGTCTACCAGTGCAATTAGAGCATCAGCAATAGGAAGGCTAAATGCCAAAATGAAAGCTACTTTTACCATTCAAGCCCAAAAACCCACTCCATTAGGCGTTGTAAAATGGAAGTATTGTAAAAAAAAAAAAAATACAATTCTGCTACAGTGCGATTCTACATTTAGAATCGCACTGTAGCTGAATGGTAAAAACAAAAAATATATTTTAATCAGTTTGGTCTTCTCTCTCCTCTCTCCTCTCTCTGTAGATCATAATCTTTCTTTCTTTCTTTCTGCTTTCTCTTCTTCCTACTCTCTTCTTCAACGGCGTGGAGGTCCGTTGGTTGTGATTTTTCCGATGGGTTGGGGGATTTGTTCTAATGGGTTTGATGGTGGGTTTCAGTGTTTGCCGGGTTTGTTTGGTAGTGGGTTTCGGTGAAGATGATGATGATGATGATGACTAGTTTGGGATGAATAGAGATGGCAATGGGCGACGGCGACAACGATGGGTTTGGGATGAACAGATGGGTTTGGGTTTGGGTTTGGGTTTGGTGAGAACAGATGGGTTTGATTTTGGATTTTGATTTTGATTTTGATTTCGGATTTTCATTTTCATTTTCATTTGGCTGGATTTTGCTATGGATTTTTTTCAGCTGAGGTGGGTGGTCTGATTGAGAAGCTGGACGGTGGTGGTGGATGGTGGCTGTGCTGTGTTGCTGGTGCTGTGTTGACATTGGATTGTGTTCTTTTTTTTTTTCGTTCAGCTACTGGGGTTTGTGGTTGTGGCTGGTGGGCCAACGGTGGGTGTCTGTGGCTCCGTCAGAATGGGTTTTGGGTCTGGCGGCCTGGGTTTGCTGCTTGGTTTTTTTTTTTTTTGGTGTTGACGGTAAATTATGGGTTGGTGGTGGTGGTGGTGTCAAGTGTGGGTAGTGCGACTGTGGTTGTTGAACAGAAATAAAGAGAGAGAAAGAATAAATAATGTGTTGTAGTGTAAATGATGGTAATTGTGGGATATATTATTTTATTGTGTAGAAATATTATTTTAATGAGTAGAATAGGAAAATAGAAGTTGGGATGCTGGATATATTGTAAAATGATATGGTATAATTGATAAAGTAGCTTTTTGAGATGGTAAAATAAGATGATATATAAAATTGGGATGTGGATGCTCTTACAGTCCAAGAGCATTCTTCTCTTTGATTTTACATTTTAGGCAGGGTTGTTTTGGAAAGTTAAATATTTTTATTTGAAAAATAATATATTAAATATTCACAAAATACTGACCAATGGAATTTTTTTCCCCAACAATGTATTTCTAAAACTTTTTGACCATTAAACTTATCTTTTAAACACATGTAATCTTTTCATTTCACACATACTAAATAATTATAACAAACAATTCTGTTAAGAGGTCATGTACCTCGTGAAGCACTTCAGATAAAGAGTGCATACATAAAAATCCATCCATGAAAGTTACCCATGATAAATGTCAATATTTTGTTCCATTACCTAAAAATTTTAGTTATCTATTTTATTTTAGAATTTGTTAATTTAAAAATGTCAGTATACACAGCTGTGAGAACTCTTTAAAATTAGGGATAATTACAGTAAATCCACCTGTGGTTAGGCCCGTTTTCACTTTGCCTACCCGTGGTTTTAAACTTTACACTTTGCCTACCTGAACTTCAATCCGTTACCCATCTCACCCTCAGACGTTAGAAAAGCACATTTTTAGGGGAAAAACAAACATAACAAGAATAAAAAAGTTAGGGTTTTGATTGCTTAAGAACTTCTATAAGAACAAAGTAAACAAATCAAAGTGATGCTCCTAAATGGGTGTTCTAGTAACAACACCCATTCAGACCCTAAAGTCGTATTTTTCTGATAATGGGTTGAAGTTATTTCCAATTGATGATGATGATGCCAAGAGTGGAATTTTGGACAAGCTGTTTGGCCATAGCCTAAGAAAGTTGGAAGCTCTGGAAGCCCCCAAACATGTCATAAAAGCTCAACTTTATCTACATTAGAAAGAAGATCTTTTTTGGTTGGTTGAAAGGGAGAGATTAGAAGATTTACTTCTTTTGGAAGGAGGAGAATGATGGGTCTTTCTCAAACAGTTTGAATGATTTGGTTTCAAAACTTCATCCAGTTTTGCAGGGAGGAATTTTTGCAGATGAATCAAATTTGGGTAAGATGTTGAGTCTCTTATCTTTAATTGGTTCTGATAACGTGGTGAGTAAGGAGGATGGTAGTGTTACTGAGAACCGTTGTAGTGATTTTGTCAGGAAGACAACTCTAATCGTGTGTCCAAATTTTGTGTATTCGGATTGGTTAACATAGATAGAAGAACATTGTTTTCCAGGAAGTTTCAGGGTGTATCAATATAATGAAAATGATAGAACTGATGATTTTGAAGTTCTTCACAATAACGATATAGTGTTAACGACATAGTCTACACTTCTCGATGACGACCATAAAAAACGAAAGTGTTATGTCGTGGACAGGGTTGTGTGGTGGAGGGTCATTTATGATGAGGCACATGAATTGAAGAGTATGAGTAGAACACATAAAAGCTGTCACTAATTTGCAAGCCTAGCGGATGTGGGTTGTTACTAGAACACCCATTCGGGAGTATCACTTTGATTTGTTTTCTTTGAGGTCGTTGTTGCGGTTACATCCTACTTTATTCTTATAGAAGTTCTTAAGCAATCAAAACCCTAACTTTTTTATTCTTGTTATGTTTGTTTTTCTCTAAAAATGTGTTTTTTCTAACGTTTGAGGGTGAGGTGGGTAACGGATTGAAGTTCAGGTGGGTAAAGTGTAAAGTTTAAATCACGGGTAGGCAAAGTGAAAACGGGCTTAACTATAGGTGGGTTTACTGTAATTATCGCTCAAATTTATTATTTATTTCATTCTAAA
The DNA here is from genome assembly GCA_963669245.1 of Quercus cerris. Taxonomy (NCBI): domain Eukaryota; kingdom Viridiplantae; phylum Streptophyta; class Magnoliopsida; order Fagales; family Fagaceae; genus Quercus; species Quercus cerris. The sequence continues at coordinate 93,200,106 of OY770006.1, forward strand.
GGTCAAATCCATATTTTAAATATTTGTATAGTTAAATAAATAAAATTAATCAAAAAAATTATACTATTTCAAGATAACATGTTAAATGATATAAATTCAATATCTTCAAAAAAAAAATCTCAAATTTATGATTACTGATAATTCTATATAAAAGTTATGAATGATGATACTCATGATACACTCATTCACAAATCAAGTCAACCATGTTAATAAACATACATTTCTTACTTTTATTGATTTTGTAAAATTAATAACTTTCAAAACCTAATATTATTCTTTAGAATCAAAAAGTAAAATAAGAGGGGAAAAAAAGCTGCAAGTCATGAATAATAAGGAAAGGTCAACTCCTTCCTCATTATCATGTTTTATTTTACAGCCTCCCAAGACTCTTGTAGTTACAACATACATACAATCAATAATGAGAATTTCTTCTTTTCTTTTCCTTTTTTTTTTTTTTTTCCTCCTTCGTTATGCTATAATTACGGGACAACGATTATCATTAAGCTCAGACTATTTGTAAGTGGGACCCACCACACAACTGAGAGGGTCCCACTAGCCCAGCTGGGAAGAAGATCCATGTGGGCCTCACACCACAACCCACATTTTTAATGATGAGTCATACTGATACAACATGCATGGCAAAACAATTTGTTTGTGTGAATGGCAGAAACTGATCAAAGATCTTTTTTCTTTTTCTTTTTTTGACACAATGAAATGAAGGGCTGTGATTATTGTGTTTTGGTCCCATCAGCTACACTGTACGGTCCATTGGGATGGTTGATGAGTCCCAATAAAGAGAGTTTTTGCTTTCTGCTGGTCTGATTTTTGAAATGCAAGCAAGAAAATGATCCACTTTCTGATTCTTCACAGTGGGCTTGTCTGACTTTGACCAGAATGATGAAACAGCTGTTATTTTGAACTAGGGATAAAAATATTTATAAAATGTTCATGTACAAGACAAAGGAAAACAATATAAAGAAAATAAAAATTAATTGTATATTTTATTGATCATAGGCTTCATAGCATAGTATTCACTAAATTTTTCTTCAAATTAGTTTACAAAATAATTTTTTTTAAAACCCTCTTAATCTGAAAAAATCAACCAACATGATGTCCAAGTTAGTTTTTAATGGGTTGGGGGCTATGTTGGGTTGTAATTTTATTTTGGGACTTGAGAGTTTGGCCTAACTTTGGCTGATAGATTTTTCATTCATATGATCAAACACAATCTAATCTATCATATTTATATAAGCTCAATTTATTATTTTTACTTTAATCTTTAATTTTTACTTTTTTGGGTATTTTGAGAATCAATTTTGAAATATAATTCAGGCATATTATGTGAATTTTTTTTTTGAGTAATAATTACAATATGCTGCTAATCCTGAATTAGATTTAAAATACCATCTAACATAATCCAACCTAATTTATGCACACTCTTAGTAGGAAAGTTCCTCCAATTATGTGTGTTTCTAGACTACATAATAGTCATACACTCCTTTTCTCATAAAAAAAAAGAAAAAAAAAAGTCATACACTGTTTTTAGAATGATTTTAAGAATAACGTGGTTGACTGCAATTACAAATAAGAAAATTTAAGGCACAATAACTAACTAACCGGGAAAAATTCTGAATTTATCTTACAATAAATTTACAAACTACAATACATGAGAAAATTTAAGGCACCATAACTAACTAATCAAGAAAATTCTGAATTTTTCTTACAATAAATTTACAAACTACAATATATGAATAAATTTAAGGCACCATAACTAACAAATTAGAAAATTTCTGAATTTATCTTACAATAAATTTATAGGCTACAATATATGAGAAAATTTAAGGCACATAACTAACTAATCAAGTAAATTCCTAATTTATCTTACAATAAATTTACAAACTACAATGTGGGGGATAAAGGGATCAGGCCCAAGTCAATGGGCCGAACACCCACGAAAGAACTGTTTCACACCCGAAGATAAGGATGAATAGTGTACGAGGCCCAGATTGGAGCGGAACCTTCTGGGTAGAGGATCGTCTCTTTCCGAGGAGGATATCTCCATTCCGAGGAGGAAATCGCCTGTCCGAAGAGGATGTTTCATTCTGATATGGTGCAGGAGATTGATTAAGTAGGAGAAAAACCTAGTCGATCGTCCGAGGACCCCACCTGATCAAGATAAGCTCAAAGCACACTCATGAACGATAAGGATGAAGAAATATCTGAGGAGAAGGCTGCTGCCACCGTATTTAATGCATTGCAACAGCTTTTCTGGCCGCATTTATGTGGAGAAGACATCTGAACAGTGCTCCATGACCTACCGCCACTCACCCAAAGATGAAAAGCAGCTGCCTGACGTAACAGGCACTTGAGCAAGTCCATGGATGGGGAGCACGTGGACGGTAGGGATGAGAGTGAAGATGGCTATATAATAGAGGGAGAGGGTTTGAAACAGACCAGGAAATGTATGAAAAACAAAAGGATAAATAAGAAAAGGAGTGATTATCTTTTACAATTGAATCCCTTGTTAACTCTAGTTCTTCAACCCATACTCTACAAATCTATTGTTTTTGGGTTTGCTTAAAGAAACCAGACCCTACAATTGGCGCCGTCTGTGGGAAGAGCTTGAGAGTAAGGGAAGAGTAGCAACGGTTGGTCATGGCTGGTCAAGGGCAACAACCGGCAGAATCTGGGGCCTCCCAACATATTGACCCCTTTCTTAACCTGGAGCGGAGGCAGGACCGTGAGGGCAGTGTGCATACTATCCACACTGAGCGAACCCAACCTCGAAGTGGAAGCCATGTTCCCCATGCAGAGAAACACAATATGCAAATGGAGATCGAAAGGTTGAAGAGGGAGTTACGCCATGAGAAGAGGAAGCGCACTGTGGCAATCCCTGGTGACGACTGGGACGACGGGCAGGATATTACCTATGAGCAGAACTCTCAAACTCCAGTCAGTGAGACTTTCTCGCACGAGGCTGAACGCCCCCATGAGAAGCGATCTCGAGGACCACCATATGGAGGGGTGGGTAATGATGCCATGAGTAAGGCCCTGAGTCAGATTTCCAGGTCGCCCTTTACCCGTAGGATTGAGAGAGCGGAGATGCCTCGGCGTTTCAACCAGCCAACTTTTACCATTTATAACGGCAAAACTGACCCGGTAGAACATGTGAGCCATTTCAATCAAAGGATGGCTGTCTATGCCAGGGATGAAGCTCTGATGTGCAAAGTATTCCCCTCCAGTTTGGGTCCTGTAGCCATGAGATGGTTTGATAACCTGAGTGCCGATTCCATTGATTCTTACCAAGAGCTTACTCAAGCTTTTGGTTCTCGGTTCGTCACCTGCCGAAGAGTACCCAGACCCTTATCCTCTCTCCTATCCTTAAGCATGCGCGAAGGTGAGACACTAAAGGCGTATTCGGATAGGTATTGGGAGATGTTTAACGAGATGGAGGGCAACTTCGACGCCATGGCCTTGGAGACATTCAAGCTGGGTCTGCCCACTGATCATGGTCTGAGAACGTCCTTATCTGGCAAGCCAGTTGTTAGCATGCGCCAGCTTATGGACCGCATTGAGAAGTATAAGAGAGTCGAAGAAGATAGACAACAGGAGAAGGGTAAGGATAAGACTACCCAGGACAGGAAGGACTTTAGGTCGGATCGCTACAATAATAACAAGCCGAGAAGAGATTTCACTGGGAATTCAGGTTCAGCAGGTACTCAGGCAGTTAACACCGTGTTCAAGGAACCCGTTCAGCAAGTCCTGGACAAGGTAAAGGGTGAACCATTTTTCAGATGGCCAAATAAAATGGTGGGGAATCCAGACAGACGCAACCGTAATGTCTATTGTCAGTACCACCAGGATCACGGGCATACGACTGAAGACTGCAGAAGCTTATGGGACCATCTGGACCAATTGGTCGGCGAAGGTAGGTTGAAGCATCTTTTACATCGCTCCAGCGGAAGAGGACTGTCGATGTCGGATGCCGAGAAAGGGGATTCTGCAAAACCCCCTTTGGGTGTTATCAATGTTATCTTTGCGGCGCCAGGAAGAACAGGATGCCGACCATCGAAAGTCATGTCTGTGGCTCAGTTGCCGCGGGGAGATGATGGGAGTCCGAAGAGCCCTGGGCCTGCTGTGCCCCTCATTCTAGGCTTTTCAAACGAGGATAAAGCTGGGACCATTCAACCTCATGAGGACGCTTTGGTGATTACCCTCAGGATTGGGGGGTATGATGTGAAGAGAGTGATGGTGGATCAGGGTAGCGCCGTGGAGATCATGTATCCTGATCTTTTCAGGGGATTGAATCTCGTACCCAGCGACTTGACCCCATATTGTTCTTCTTTAATCAGCTTTGAAGGAAGAATGGTAATGCCGAAGGGGCAAATACGACTTCCAGTGCAGACGGGCTCGGAAATCGTGGAAGTGGATTTCGTCGTAGTTGATGTTTATTCCCCTTATACAGCAATTGTAGCCAGGCCCTGGTTACATACGCTGGGAGCTGTCTCTTCCACCCTGCACCAGAAGATCAAGTATCCTTCCAAGGGGCATGTTTGTGAGATACGTGGAGATCAGTCCTCGGCTAGGCAATGTTTGGTGGCGGCAATACGACATGGGTCCGAGGATGAACCTTCTGGGAGGACGGGTGAAAACCTATAGCAGTTAAAGGGGCGATCGTCACCTGCTGGCGAGCGAGATGAAATTGTAGAGTGTGAGGACCTAACACGGGTTTTGGTTGGGGCTGATCCTGAAAGGTATTTTCAAGTTGGATCCCAGATGCCTCAGCCAGAGAAGGAGGAGCTAGTGGAATTCCTTCAGAGGAATATTGACGTATTTGCTTGGAGTGCCTACGAGGCCCCGGGGGTAGATCCGGAGTTCATTTGTCATCATTTAAGAGTTAACCCCCTAAGTGTACCAAAGAAGCAACCTCCTCGGAGGCCATCTAGAGAGCACGTTGAAGCGGTTAGAGAAGAAGTGCGAAAGCTCAAGCAGGCTGGGGCTATCAAAGAAATCTTTTATCCCGAATGGCTGGCGAATACGGTGGTAGTAAAGAAGAAAACTGGAAAGTGGCGAGTCTGTGTAGACTTCACGGACCTCAACAAAGCTTGTCCTAAAGATCCCTTCCCAATGCCGAAGATTGATCAATTAGTAGATGCAACTGTCGGCCATCCTCGGATGAGCTTCTTAGACGCTTTTCAGGGGTACCATCAGATCCCCCTCGCTTCCGAGGACCAGGAGAAGACCGCTTTTGTTACCCCCATTGGTAACTACCACTATAAAGTGATGCCTTTTGGTCTGAAAAATGCAGGTTCCACGTACCAGCGGATGATGACCAAGATGTTCGAATCACAATTAGGCAAGAGCATTGAGGTTTATATAGATGACATGGTGGTTAAAAGCAAGCTTATTTCCGAGCATTTGAAAGATCTCGATTCGGTTTTCGAAATTTTGAGGAAACATAAGTTGCGCTTAAACGCGTCGAAATGCTCGTTTGGAGTGGGCTCCGGCAAATTTTTGGGCTACATGGTCACGCACAGGGGAATCGAAATTAATCCTGATCAGATAAAGGCCATCCGGGATCTACAGCCTCCTCGGAATCCGAAAGAGGTCCAAAAGCTAACAGGAATGACGGCTGCTTTAAACCGATTCATATCCAGGTCAGCGGATCGATGTAAACCCTTCTTCTCACTGACTAAAAAATGGAAGGACTTTCAATGGGGTGAAGAATGCGTCTCGGCTTTCCAACAACTTAAGGATTACTTATCTCGGCCGCCGATTATGTCCAGTCCCGAGCCAGACGAAGTGTTATTTGCCTATATCGCAGTGGTCCCTCATGCTGTAAGTTTAGTACTGATAAGAGTTGATCAAGGTGTACAGAGGCCGGTTTACTGTGTAAGCAAGTCGTTGCATGAAGCGGAGATCAGATACCTGCCATTGGAGAAGGCTATCTTGGCCGTGGTGCTTGGAACGCGGAAACTGCCTCACTACTTCCAAGCCCATACTGTCGTCGTGCTCACCCAACTTCCACTTAAAACAATACTTCGAAGTGCCGATTACACGGGGAGGATAGCTAAGTGGGGCACCATTCTAGGGGCTTTTGATATCAAGTACATGCCTCGCACGTCGGTCAAAGGCCAGGTCCTTGCGGATTTGGTGGCCGAGTTTACGGAACCCAGTCTAGAAGATATAGCGGTAATGCCGAGCATGGATGAAAAATCGGTTGGCATGGTTTCCCAACAAAACCCTGCTCACTGGGAGTTATACGTAGATGGTGCGGCGAACAGGAGAGGTTCAGGGGTAGGCCTGGTCTTGACATCCCCGGAAGGAATTATCATGGAAAAATCATTAAGGCTAGATTTCGGAGCGACTAATAATGAAGCCGAGTACGAAGCCCTTTTGATGGGAATGGTTATGGTCCGGAAAATGGGGGGAAAGGCCGTGAGCATTTTCTCGGATTCAAGACTGGTTGTGGGCCAGGTACAAGGAGAATTCGAAGCCAAGGACGAAAGGATGCAAGGGTACTTGAGCCGAGTTAAACATCTGCAAGGGGAATTTGAATTTTTTAGCTTACTCCATGTGTCCAGAAGTAGCAATGCACACGCGGATTCCTTAGCTACGTTAGCCACCTCCTCGGACCAGGGTCTGCCGAGAACTATCCTCGTGGAGGATCTTCATGAACCCACTGGGGCAGGAAAGGAAGCGATCCGGGTACACCAACTCCGGGAGAGTCCGTGCTGGATGGATGCCCTAATCGGATTCTTGAAAGATGATATCTTGCCCGAGGAGCGAAAGGAGGCTGATAAGATCCGGAGGAGGGCTGCCAGATTCTGGTTGTCCGAAGACCAAAAGCTATACAAACGTTCCTATTCAGGACCGTATCTACTGTGTATCCACCCAGAGGCGACTGAATCGTTACTAGAAGAGTTACATGAAGGGATCTGTGGGAGTCATACCGGGGGCAGATCGTTGGCCCATAGGGCCCTTACCCAGGGATATTGGTGGCCGAGCATGCAGAAAGAGGCCCATGACTATGCGAAGAAATGTGATCAATGTCAACGATTCGCACCACACATACACCAGCCGGGGGGAATCCTCAACCCTTTGTCCAGTCCATGGCCGTTTGCCCAATGGGGATTGGACATAGTCGGCCCATTCCCTAAAGCTGCAGGGAACAGAAAATATCTCTTGGTCGGCACCGACTATTTTACAAAATGGGTCGAAGCTGAGCCTCTTGCCAATATCCGAGATGTGGATGTACAAAAATTTGTATGGAAGAATATTGTAACTCGCTTTGGGGTACCGCATACCCTCATTTCAGACAATGGCTTGCAGTTCGACAGTAACTCGTTCAGGACCTATTGTGGCGAACTCGGTATCACAAATAGATACTCTACTCCCTCCTACCCCCAAGGTAATGGACAAGCTGAAGCTGTTAACAAGGTCATAGTTAGCGGCTTAAAGAAGAGGCTGGATGAGGCGAAGGGAAGGTGGGTCGAAGAGTTGCCACACGTGCTCTGGGCCTACAGAACCACACCTCGCAGATCTACTGGGGAGACCCCTTTTTCAATGGCTTATGGGTCTGAAGCCGTCATTCCCTTAGAAGCTAACTTCCCAACCTTGAGAACCAGTCTGTTCCGCCCGGACAGCAATGATGAACTTCTAGGGGCTGGATTGGATTTAATCGAAGAGAGGAGAGAAAACGCCATGATCCGACTGGCGCACTATCACCAAAAACTTAGACAAGGCTACGACGCCAAGGTCAAGCTAAGACCCCTAGAACCCGGGGACTTGGTGCTCAGGAAAGTGGTCGGCGCTACAAAAAGCCCAGCATGGGGAAAATTAGGACCAAATTGGGAGGGGCCGTATCGCATCACGTCGTGTGCAGGCATTGGAGCGTACTTTCTAGAGGACTTGGATGGTCATGTAATACCCCGCCCCTGGAATGTAAATAACCTCAAGAGGTATTATTACTAATAAAGTTGTTATCATATCTATCTCAGATTAGTTAACACTATTTATCTGTTCTCTTAAGTGTTTAAACTTAAATCTGATCATGCCTGTAGTCCTCGGACCAGATGATCTCAGATTAGTTAACACTATTTATCTGTTCTCTTAAGTGTTTAAACTTAAATCTGATCATGCCTGTAGTCCTCGGACCAGATGATCTCAGATTAGTTAACACTATTTATCTGTTCTCTTAAGTGTTTAAACTTAAATCTGATCATGCCTGTAGTCCTCGGACCAGATGATCTCAGATTAGTTAACACTATTTATCTGTTCTCTTAAGTGTTTAAACTTAAATCTGATCATGCCTGTAGTCCTCGGACCAGATGATCTCAGATTAGTTAACACTATTTATCTGTTCTCTTAAGTGTTTAAACTTAAATCTGATCATGCCTGTAGTCCTCGGACCAGATGATCTCAGATTAGTTAACACTATTTATCTGTTCTCTTAAGTGTTTAAACTTAAATCTGATCATGCCTGTAGTCCTCGGACCAGATGATCTCAGATTAGTTAACACTATCTATCTGTTCTCTTAAGTGTTTAAACTTAAATCTGATCATGCCTGTAGTCCTCGGACCAGATGATCTCAGATTAGTTAACACTAGGTGTAAATCTGATTAAGCAGACTTGTTCTTTAATATTAATCGTTATGAAAAGTCTTTTTCGGGCGCGATATTGATTATACGAGTTCTGAGGCAAAATAATTGTGTTTCTTTATGACTATAATTACTAAGTAAAGTCACTTGCGACATGAGAGAGTTATATTAAAATGGCAAACATTGGCATTTCAACAAAAATTAATCCATTAATGAAAATTGAAGTTTACAATTCTTCCAATTACAAAAATAGAATAAAATAAATGTCTATTTATGAAGGCACGTCATGAGGAGGGTCCGAGGGTAAGTTCTCCTCTGCCTTGTCTTGCTGGAGTTCAGTGGAGGGGACTTGATCATGTGGCAGTGGAAGACCCTGACCGGACTCAAGGATAACTGAGGGATTCGCCTCGGCCAAGGGTAACTCAGATGCCTCGGGGAGTTGGGCAGCAGCAGCATCATCTGGATGCTGCCGAATATCTTCACCATAAAAGATATTCTCTGGCAGTCTGAGGGTCGAGTCAAGGGGCACTCCAGCAGCATCCAGCGCTTTGCCCCAAGTCAGATCGCAGTAATCCCGAGCAACTGAAGCAAATTGCTCGGTGAGACTTTTCTCTGTTGTCTCCACCCCCAACTCAAAGGATGCCCTCTTCTCGGCTTCAGTGGCCTCCTTGGCCAGCTGGGCATCCTTTTTAGCATCCTCGGCAGCCTTTTTGGTCTTCAGCAGCTCGGCATGAAGCGCCTTAGTTGTTTCTCTCTCAGCTGCCAAATTTTTCAGGGCTTCGTTTAGCTGCCTGCGCTGAGACTCGGCCTGGGACTCAGCGGTCTTCAGACCAGCATCAAGGCTATCCTTTTCTTGGGATACTGCCTTCAGCTGGTCCGAGAGTTTGGAAATCTCCCCCCTCAGGCTGTCCAAAGCTGTCTCTGCCTCGGACCTAGCTGTAGCCTCGGCCTGGACTTCCACATGAGTCTTCCGGTTCCATTCTTCGGCCACATAGACCTGCTGGGTGATCTGAATCAAATAAACGTGTTAGTATCCAGTATAGACAATTTACATTGTAATCAAGAATGGGAATGGACATACTTACCATAGCCAAATCCCTCTTTAGGGACTTGAAGAGTTCATATTGGCTGAAACGCCTATATGAATCCATGTCTCGTGGCAAGAGAAGGGGTTGCTGCAGCGCCTCGGCTATAAGCCCAGCACGACCCCCATCATAATTCCTGACCGAGGTCTCCCACGGAAAGGGGGCGCCATCAAGCTCTAGCCGAGGGGACCATATCCGTTGTCCTCGGCGCACCTCGGCTAGTGGAGGCTCTTCTCTGCTCTCCACCGAGGATGCCCTCTTTTGACGGGTGTCCTTGACCTTCTGCTGCTTGGTCTTAGGAGGCAGCCCTTTCTCCTTATCTTCGGACTCGATTGGCCTCTTTTTCTTTAAGTCCGGAATAGGTTTAAGAACCGGATCGGTGACCTGTACAGCGGGAGGAGGAGGAGGAGGCAAATTTGTTTCAGGGCGAGAAGTCCCCGCCCCCTTGACCTCAACTTTATTACTCCTCCTCTTTAGGAGCAACCTCAGGTCGGACATCTCTTCCTCTGAAGAGTCTTCGGGGACTGTGGTCAGCAACAGAGGTAATCGGACACAAGAATGTCTGTCCAGCTCCTCTTCGGAATCTGAAGGAATTATCTGGACACCCCCTTCGTTTTCCTCTTCAAACTTGAACTTGTCTATTTGCGCGTCTAGGGAAGCGGACGAGGAGCCGACTCTCTCTCTTACGATCGGCTGAGCAAGGGGAACTTGCTGAACCGGTCGGACGAGCAGCGGAACACCTTGGGGGTTAGGGTGTGGAACTGGTGGAAGGTCGTAGGGCGCTAGGAAGTTCTTCCGAGCAACGTCTATCCTCCGCAACCTGTAATCTCCCTCGGTGATGGCGTTCCCCGCTGGCTGAACGTCTGCCTTTTTGGGGGTGTAGCCGAGAATAAGCGGAACGGACCTCAACTGGCCGTCTTCGCTAACGTATATCTCAGAGCGCAGCAGGTAATTGAGGGCAGGCACGTTGGCGAGGCTTAGCCGAGGAGCAGTATGTATCTTATCTGTTAAACAAACACACCTGGTCAGTTCAGAAATCAGATAGAGAGATAAACCAAGGAACAACTTTTGAAAGAAAAAGCCCTAAGACTATGGTGAAAGCCCCTGAGTCCGAGAAGGCACACCTGGCACTCCTGGCTCGGTCGGACAGTGTAGACCATCGTGCCATGCGCCTGAGACGATCAGATAGTCGTCTTTCATCCCCTTATTGGATTTAGGTAGGCAGGAGAATAACCTCACGACGTCGGAACGGGATTTAAGATAATAACCCCCCCCTTGTTGGGCACGGCACTCATACAAGTATGCTAAATCGTGCCAAGTTAGCCCTAAGCCTAACTGTGCATTTATGACATCAAAGGCCCCTAAAATCTTAAGGGTGTTTGGCGCGCACTGGTCGGGGGAGAGCCTATGGTTACGAAGGTAGTTTAGGGTCACGGAACCCATGGGAATGGTCATTCCCCCTTCGATGAAGGCGATCATAGGAATTATGACCTCTCCTTCTTGTCGGGTTAGCAGTAATCCCTCGGGGGGGCAGTATCTGAGATTTACCCCCTGTGGGATATCGTGGGTTCTCTTGAAATCCTCAATCAACGCCGGACTATCGACGAGATATTGGAATTTACCCATTCTCGAAAGATTGAACGGGATAATAAGGGTGTTAGTGAAAGGGAATGGCAGCCGAGAACAAGAGAAAGGTATAGAAGGCACCAAAACTTACGCTGACACGAGCAGAATGAATATCCTAACTTGAAATGTAGTCTGGAGTAGGATCCTGAAAGCAAAAGCACGAAAATCCGAGGGGGCGTGGAGTAATCTTGAAGAAAGGGAATTCTCCGGAAACTCTGAGAATGCTTTGAGCGTTATGTGAATGTTTAAAGTGAAAAAAGTAACTGCTTGCGAAGGTTTATATAGGGGACAAATGGAGCGGTATCAGTCATTTCGCTCAAATTACGAGGGCAAGTCCTATCCGTCCGATCAATGTTCCACCGTTGGATGCGAGGGACACAGCCGCCTGAAGTAGTTGACGCGCTGCTTTGGGAAGGGAAGATCTGCAGCAGTAATAATGAGGCGCGCGTCTCCACAACCTCACGCGCTTAAAACAGGGGCATTCGTGACCTTTTACCTCTGTCAATCTTTTTTATTTTTCATCCACTCGTTCCCGCGTGCCAAATCAAAATTTTATTTTTCCTCCCGGTTCGCGTGGGAAAAAATGAAATTTTGAGGGGCTATTGTGGGGGATAAAGGGATCAGGCCCAAGTCAATGGGCCGAACACCCACGAAAGAACTGTTTCACACCCGAAGATAAGGATGAATAGTGTACGAGGCCCAGATTGGAGCGGAACCTTCTGGGTAGAGGATCGTCTCTTTCCGAGGAGGATATCTCCATTCCGAGGAGGAAATCGCCTGTCCGAAGAGGATGTTTCATTCTGATATGGTGCAGGAGATTGATTAAGTAGGAGAAAAACCTAGTCGATCGTCCGAGGACCCCACCTGATCAAGATAAGCTCAAAGCACACTCATGAACGATAAGGATGAAGAAATATCTGAGGAGAAGGCTGCTGCCACCGTATTTAATGCATTGCAACAGCTTTTCTGGCCGCATTTATGTGGAGAAGACATCTGAACAGTGCTCCATGACCTACCGCCACTCACCCAAAGATGAAAAGCAGCTGCCTGACGTAACAGGCACTTGAGCAAGTCCATGGATGGGGAGCACGTGGACGGTAGGGATGAGAGTGAAGATGGCTATATAATAGAGGGAGAGGGTTTGAAACAGACCAGGAAATGTATGAAAAACAAAAGGATAAATAAGAAAAGGAGTGATTATCTTTTACAATTGAATCCCTTGTTAACTCTAGTTCTTCAACCCATACTCTACAAATCTATTGTTTTTGGGTTTGCTTAAAGAAACCAGACCCTACATACAATATATGAGAAAATTGAAGGCAGCATAACTAACTAATCAAGAAAATTCTGAATTTATCTTACAATGAATTTACAAACTAAATTATATGAGAAATTTTAAGGCACAATAACTAACTAATTGGGAAAATTCAAATTTACAAACTAACATAATAATAAATGCAGTTAAATATTAAATTCACATTTTCTTGATAATTTAAGCTTTTTGAACAACTTATAACTAATTAGGAAAATTATGAATTTATTTTACAATAAATTTACAAACTAACATAATAATGTGGTTAAATATTAAATTCACATTTTCTTGATAATTTAAGCTTTTTGAAATTTGAACAGCTTATAATTTATCATATAAGTGATCCTATGTTTCACACCTATTTTTGGAACCACCCATATATGAATAAATTTAAGGCACCATAACTAACAAATTAGAAAATTTCTGAATTTATCTTACAATAAATTCATAGGCTACAATATATGAGAAAATTTAAGGCACATAACTAACTAATCAAGTAAATTCCGAATTTATCTTACAATAAATGTACAAACCACAATATGTGAGAAAATTGAAGGCAGCATAACTAACTAATCAAGAAAATTCTGAATTTATCTTACAATAAATTTACAAACTACATTATATGAGAAATTTTAAGGCACAATAACTAACTAATTGGGAAAATTCAAATTTACAAACTAACATAATAATAAATGCAGTTAAATATTAAATTCACATTTTCTTGATAATTTAAGCTTTTTGAACAACTTATAACTAATTAGGAAAAATATGAATTTATTTTACAATAAATTTACAAACTAACATAATAATGTGGATAAATATTAAATTCACATTTTCTTGATAATTTAAGCTTTTTGAAATTTGAACAGCTTATAATTTATCATATAAGTGATCCTATGTTTCACACCTATTTTTGGAACCACCCATAATTCATCAAAATAAATATTCGAATTTACTTTTATGGTTTGTGATATATTAATTCATATAAAGCAATCAAAGTAATATTTTTGAAGATCGTTCAAACTAATTAAGTAAGGGTTTCGTTAACGGGTGTCTTTAAAATAATTATTAATGAAAAATTCTAAAGTACTCTTGTAGTATGAAAAAATTGTACTCTCTCATTTCACATTCATGATGAACTCTATCATATTTTTTAATAAGTTGATTCTACCATAATGTAAGAAGAATGAACATCATTTTTTGTATTCTATAAATATTTAAGAAGTACTCATTGTAAATAATCAATTTCAGGAAGAAAAATGTTGACTAATGCCTTAAGGATAAAATAATAAATGATAATTTATTAATAATTTTCCCAAAGACATGACTCTTTTAAAAAATATACAAATTGTGGGGGATGGAAACCTAAACTTATGTATTAGGCCCAAGTCCTTATTTGAAGGTTACTGTGTGTCCGAAGAGGCGAAAGTTGTTGAGAGGGAGTCCGCATGAAAGAAAGATACCTGAAAGTGAATGGGACCAGTCTGAAGAGAGCACCAGTGGTCCGAAGAGATCATTCTCCTCGGATGTAAAGATTCTTGGTCAAGCAAATCTCTGGAGGGTTCGAATGATCTTACTAATGATTTCAACGATCTGGATAAGTTTTGGGCATGCCTAGAGATAAAAAGAATTGAGAAATATTTAAAAGGAAAATCTGTCACAATCACATTAAATGCACTGCATCTACTTTTTTGGCCGCATTAATGTGGAGAAGGCCCCTGAACAGTGTCATCCCAACTACTACCACTCACATAAAGCTAAAGAAGAGATCTAACGTGACACATTCTCAAGTGGACGTTTAGATGAAGAACAAGTGGACGATGAAGATGGTGAGGAAGGATGATATATAAAGAAGAAGCCTCTGGAGGAAGAGGAGAGGACGGTTTTTTGAGAGTTGTATTGATTTTTCATTCAATAATATTCATTTTCGGACATCAAATTGAAAAGCCTTGAAGTGTGTTTTTTTTTTTTTTTTTTTTTTTTTTTTTTTTTTTTTTTTTTTTATATCAGTTCCTTCTTGAACACCATAGTTAACTATTATTTAGTTCATAATCAGCCTAACTCTTTCATCAATTATTTACAAATTCATTGTTTTGGGTTGAGTGAGCTCATAATCCAAGCCTTTTGGGCTTGGGCTACAAAAATAGACCCTACAAAAACCTATTAAAAACTTAAAATAATTAATTATTTCTTTTTAATATATTTTTTAAAATAATTACTAAACCAATGCTCTGATCATTAGGGCCTATTTAGTAGAGGAATTTGAGTAATATTGTTTGTAATTTTTGAAAATACGGTTTGAGTAAAAAAATATATAATAATGTATATAAAATTGTTTAAAAATTAAAAATGTGAAATTAAACTTGCCTACCAACATAATATTTTCCATAAAGTAATTATGACTCTGAGTTTTACCCAATAGTTAACTATATAAACACTGTGGCAACAATGCTGGGTTCTGGTTGAGTTCAGAGGTGAAAATGAAATGTACTTTGTGTGTTGTGGGTGAGTTGGAATGCACGATTAGCACAACCACCACAATATCTACCACTACAATGCTTTCACCTCGCTCCATTGATTCTGTCTCACCTGCTTGCACTAGCCCTTGTTTGTCCACTCACTCACTACTTTCTTTCTAGCTCATTTCTTGAAGCTCGAGCCCAATAAAGAGCATGAAGAAAAATATATATAAAAGAAAGAAAGAGAGAAAGCAACTTATCAGAGCAGAATCCATTCACACGCGACATTGTTGGTAGACTAATACGTACAGCAATCAATTCTCTATAATTCTATTGCATATAGCTTTATACCCTCTTCAAATTCTTGCATGGCAAAGGATAAAACTTTAACGGAAGAAATAGTTGTAGCATTATTATTTATTGGCGAGTGCAGAGAGAGAGTGACAGCTTTTCGTACTAAAGATTAATTTCGATCTTGCAGTACTTTACTTCCAAATTTGCTCATAAAAGGAATGTACCCGAAAGGTAAAAGTATATATATGGTATATACGTTGCAGTCTCGCTCAAATCTTCTTTGGACTTTGTTAGTGAAATACCAATTAAAAAAACTACTTTTTTTTTTTTTTTGTTTGCTAAATAAAAAACAACTGCTCTTGTACTCTACTGGTGCTAGTTTAATAATAATATTATATTTAGGACAAAACTTAGTTAGAAAATTAGTTGTAATTTTAAACTATAAACTCACTAAATAAAATAAATATTATTGTATATTTTGAAAATCTAACCATTGAATTACATGTTCTTTACGCTCTTAATACACATGTCAAATTTTGTATCAATCGGATATTATATACTATATAATTTATAAACTTATATTTTATACGTAATTTTAAATTACAAAAACTTGAAACTTAAAAATTTATTGATGACATAGTTATTAGTCTTTAATTCTTTTAAAATTTTACAAATATGGAGAATATAAAAAGAAGATGTAATCCAATGATGGATTTGTCAAAATTCACCTCCAATAAAAATATATTGAGTGAGTTTGTAACCTAAAGGTACAACTGATTTTGTAGCTAAATTTTGTCCTTGCATATATAGACAGTACCCACACAAATTAAGTTACAATCCTCTCAAAATATATGGCAAGTGATCATATATATATGTGTGTGTGTGTGTGATAGAAAAATATAAATATAGTAATAGGTTTTTTTTTTTTTTTTGATTAAAAAAAAATAAAGGGCTCATACGATGCGATATCATTATCTTGACCCACTTAAACCCGAATTTTATGGTGTGAAACTATTGAAATTGTTTGGACTATCCATTTAATAGATTATAAGTTTAGTATGGAGTGCTTTCATGTAAACTATGATGCTGCCTCTCTAAATTTTTGTGTCGCTATGATTTAGAGTTTATTTAAATACAACATTCGGGTAGTATGTTGTCAACAAATTGTTGAAGACATTGGCTATAAATGATTGAGCACATTATTTGTAATTGGCGGAAAATATATTCACTAATATAATTTTCTTTTACGAAGAAGTACATATCTAAATAAGAAAATATAAAACACTTCAAAAATAAAATAAAATAAAAGGAACATATGTATAAATACAATATCTTATGTCTATACAGAATTGTACATTTATAAAACATGGTCAACCATACTCTTCAAAGAAAATTTTATTATTTGGACACATATGTAAAAGTGATATTACTTTAATCACAACTTAAATAAAACTATCCCATTAAAAAAAAAAAACCAAATAAAATAAATTATTGAGTGAAATGATATGGATGAAAAATTCATATAAAAGTAATCCTATTCTAATGACAATATTTTATGGGTGAAAACATTTTGGATTGTTTGGAAGAGTGTTTTAAGTAATAATTTTTAATATTTAAATAATATTATGTATTTTTTTACTTACATATATTTTTAAAAAATACAAATAACGTTTCTAAAAAAGATTCTCAAACGAACTTTTATATATCTAAATTTATTAAAATATTTAACAGAGGAGAAGAAAATAATAGAATCCATATACGTAGAGAGAGAGAGAGAGAGAGAGAGAGATTATAGTAGATTTTTAACTAAGAAGCTTTTTCTTTTTGTGAGTGGACTATTCCACGCGTGTGAAAGGGAGAGTGGAGTATGAGGTATTATTATCATCACTCCTAGAAAAAGAAGTACTACGTTTCTGCATATTTCTCAGCTACTACGAGAGCTACGGCGCACCTTTATTTGTGCTGTGTTGCCTGTGAGCTCTGTGACATTGAAATGATCCGTATATCCATAAATAAAAAGCTTTGCTTTTCCTTTTACGTCTCAAAGGCCTTCTTCCTTGGGCAGTTAAATTTTTTTTAATAAAAATGTCACTCAATCCTTTCCATGAAAAACGTTTTACTTTGATTTTATTGTATAAAAATTAAAAACTTAAAAAGTGTTCGTTTAAATCTCCTATGATAACAAACTTAATATATTTTTTAAAGTTAAGTAAAATAAATTATCCCTACCCTAATCTAATGCACACTAAGATGTTGCATTTTTGGTCGGTAAGTTGAGATTTGAAGTGCCCAAATTTTGCGGATCAACAATTATTTTAAAAAATAAAGATTTATGGTAGATTTTGTGGACCTGTGATCTTGCGCAGTGCGCAACCAGTTTAATGTAACCGTAGTTGCTCCTGCAGATCAATCCCATCATAACTTTTTTCATTCAAACCTTAATAATTAGTTTTTTACTGTATAATTCTGTTCATTTTCAGTTTTCACACTTATTAAATGTTTAATTCGAAAAATATGATAAAAAGATTTGTTTTTTTATTTATTGAAATTGTATGTTAATGGTCAAGTGAAAACTTATCTAATTCCTCTCTCTCTCTCTCAAATAAAAGAATTAAAGTATAACTAATACAATATAAATAAATGCTCAAATAACTTTTTGTAATTAGTAACGAACCAATGTTTAATGTTTATGATTTGTAATATCACTTGCATAATATTTTTTAATAAGTAGTGCAACACTTAATTATGTTTTCTCTCTATCCAAATTTTTTTTTTTGATATATATTATAGAATTTCAAACATTTATTCTATAATGATTATTTTTTATCATTAGGTTAAGATACTAACTAGTTTATGGTGTGTAAGCAATGTTTAAATATTAAATATATTATTTAAAAATAAAGGCTTTATTAGTTGAGTTAATTGAAATTTACAATTATAACAAAATTTGGTTTTAATAAATCAACTCCTTTCACTATTATGATCACATAATATACCATCTAATGAGACTTGGGAAATGCTACTATCTAGTTTCTGTTGCGCTGGACAAGCCTCATGATTGACATGTGGACATGTGTAGTGTTTGTGTCTAGCATTGGATATAAATCAAGAGTAACTCTATAAATATAAATTATTTTACAATAATTTTATAAACTGTTGATATAATTAATTTCTTATTAGGTTTCATTTAAGATCACTATCACTATCATTTTATTATTTACCAATAACTATTTACTACATTAGAAGTTTATAAATTTTATTTGTAAAAAAGTTTGTATCTTTAGTTGTCTAGCATTTATCATAAACCAAACCAACAGCACTTTCTTTCACTAACATTATATAATTTATATTTTATTTAAGTTATATGTATAATGCAATTATGATCACTTATATTTTATTTTGGTAATTAGATTATTAAAAAAAACAGTTTTACTTTATAAATATAAACACACGCACACGTGTATATATATATATATATATATATTTTTTTTTTTCTATTTCGTTTTTTCAAGTTGACCCATTCTTCTAATTCCTAAAGACCTAAACTATTATTCAGCCAAAAAAAAAAAAAAACCTAAACTATTAAGCTCCCTAACAGGCTACTGTGGACCAGGGTAGCAGGAAGCCCAAACAGAGCCTTGACAGCTCATTGATATTTATGGATTTTAAAAAAAAAAAACTAAAATTTGTGGAAAAGATGAATTCTTTTGCTTTCTGTCTTTCAGCTCTGTCATCACAGGTTATTTTCATGTATTGGGCTCTGTGTATCTGCTCCCGCCCTTCCCATTTCACCTTCCCTCTCCCTTTTATGAACCTAATGTCAAAGTTCAGAAAAAAAAAGTTAAAATTAAAAACCAAAAAGAAAGAAAAAAAGAAGAAGAAGAGAATTAAAGGGCAAATTAAAAAAAAAAAAAACCCCAAAACCAACAATTTGGTGCAATGCAAATTAAAATCAACAGTATCAAATTCAAATATGGAATTAAAGGGCAAAAAAAAAAAAAAAAAAAACCAAATCCAACAATTTGATGCAATGCAAATTAAAATCAATAGTATCAAATTCAAATCTTTTACCAAAAAAAAAAAACAAATTCAAATCTGGAATTAAAGGGCAAAAAAAAAAAAAAAAAAAAAAACCAAACCCAACAATTTGATGCAATGCAAATTCAATCAATAGTATCAAATTCAAATCTTTTACCAAAAAAATAAACAAATTCAAATCTGGAATTAAAGGGCAAATAAATAAAAAAAAACCAAACCCAACAATTTGATGCAATGCAAATTAAAATCATTGGTACCAAATTCAACTCTTTTACCAAAAAAGAGAAAGAAAGACAAATTCAAATCTGACCCACTCGTACCAATACAACAATGGCTCTAAACATTCTCTCATAAGACCTCGTAAATGATAGTATAACTTTTTACACTCTCTGAAATTGGTCTTCAATTTTAACAGTTGATGTTTCCCACAATTCCACAGAATGTAATCATGTAATTCCAATCCTTATGGGGCCCACTAGTTTGGTGGGCCTTGGTACTACGTAGGTACAAAAATGTCACGTTTCGAGTAAATTGTGTAGTGTGGCCCATAATTCAAGTCTGGTTGTATTAGCCACGAGACTCTCCCAATAAATAAACTCAAAAAACCACCACACTGAGAAAAACCCCACAAATAAAAATTTGTATAACCTTTGTGTTTTCTCAGCAGTGTTTCAAGCTAAGACTTTCAGTCTTTCACACAGAGAGAGATAGAGATGCCTGAGACTGTGTCTTCAGGCTCTTCTATTTTCTTTGGCCTATAATGAACACAGACCCAAACCTCTTCTTCTCAGAAGAAGATGGCTCATTTTCATCTTCATCAACAACAGCAATATGAAGAATCAAATGCACAGATAGAGGAAAACCCAACTCTTTTATTGGACGCTCTTTATTGCTCAGAAGAGCACTGGGAGGAAGAAGAACAAGAACAAGTTGAAGATAACTATCATTGCAATAGCTATAATAAGCCAAACCCTTTTCCTGTTTTGCTAGAACAAGACCTTTATTGGGATGATGAGGAGCTAATCTCTTTGTTCTCAAAAGAAAAACAAAATGAAGTCTTTGAAAGTCTCAACACTGATCCATATCTAGCTGGGGCAAGAATAGAGGCCGTGGATTGGATTTTAAGGGTCATTGAGCATTACTCTTTCTCTGCTCTCACAGCTGTTCTTGCTGTCAATTACTTTGATAGGTTCCTATTAGGCTTCCAATTTCAGCAAGGGAAGCCATGGATGACTCAGCTCGCTGCTGTGGCTTGTCTATCTCTTGCTGCCAAAGTGGAAGAGACCCAAGTGCCTCTTTTGCTTGACCTGCAGGTTTGTACACTTTTGAATGAATCTTGGTTGTGTTTAATCTTGTGTTTGCCTTTTCTCTGTTTTATTCAATCTAGATGTCTTTGTTTTGTTTAGGTGGATTTTAGTAGGTATGTATTTGAGGCCAAAACGATTAAGAGAATGGAGATTTTAGTGCTCTCAACGCTTCAATGGAAAATGAATCCTGTAACCCCACTTTCGTTTCTTGATTATATCACAAGGAGGCTTGGTTTAAAGAACCATCTTTGTTGGGAATTTCTAAGTAGGTGTGAAAGCATTCTTCTGTGTGTCCTTTCAGGTTAGCCATCCAATCCAATCCAAATCTATCCTTCTACTGATTGCTACTATAGATTTACATTCCACAATAACATGCAACACCATGAAAACTTCAAGTTGTTGAACTTTTTTTACTCTGAATCCTCAATTGCAGATTCTAGGTTCATGTCTTATCTTCCTTCTGTTGTGGCTACTGCTACAATGCTGCACGTTGTTAATACTGTAGAGCCTTGTCTTATTGTTCAATACCAAAACCAGCTACTGGGTATTCTCGGAATCGATAAGGTTGGTATCCTTAAACACTTCAAATCACATAAAAATCCATTCTTTACAATGATTGAAAATGCAAATCTGATTATGTCCTTGCTCTAATCTTATTTATAGCAAGACAAAGTAGATGAGTGCTGCAAGCTCATCTTCGAATTGGCATCAAGAGGCAGTGGTAATCCGTCCAACAAGCGCAAGTTTGGCTCTTTACCAAGCAGTCCAAAGGGTGTAATGGACGTGTCATTTAGCTCTGATAGCTCAAATGATTCATGGGCTGTGGCAGCTTCATCAGTCTCTTCCTCACCTGAGCCTTTGGCCAAGAAAAGCAGGGCTCAAGACCAGCTTTTACAGCCACTCAACCATCCAAGTTCGGATATTCTCAGCATTCCTCGTTAGCTAGTTCCCTAAATTCTCTTATGGACTATATAGTCTTGTATGTTTAATAATCATATTGTTCTTTTATATATGTCTAAGTTAAATTGCCTACCATCTCTGCGTAGTTTAGCCAAGTCCAATTTCGTGGGTAACATATACCACATACGACTTAAGCACAATCTTGTAAAGGATTGGTTGGGAGATTTGGGAGCAGAGATGGTTGGCATTTTATCCGGAAAGAAGTAAATGACTTGAACATAGTAATGAAGAGTACCTACTCGCACTAATATATTTATCTCTCTCCTCTTTATGGTCCATTCTCAAGAACATACGAAAATCTTTATGTTGGTAACTTAACTTCAAATCAAAGATTTTGAAACATGTGATGGACCAAACAAGCAAAAAAAGTGATTTGTTTCATTCATATTGTCATGTATATATATATATAGTTTGCAATTTAATATTGGACAAACTTACAATTCAACATAGAGAAGAGAAAGTGTAAATAAATAAAAAAAAAACATACAGAAAAAAAGTGGAAATGTACACACTTAAAATTCAAGTACAGCTATGCACATGTAAACGATGGTAGAATTGAAATTAGTTTGTTGTTCATCAAAAAAAAAAAAAAGAAGTTGAGAATTTACAATCGGGCTTAATTTGGGGATAAAAGGTTGTTGTACAAATATAAGTATAATGTATTGTGTCAAATCAAAATGGTGAATGGAGAGATTGCTTTACTATAGAATTGTGGAAACGAGAGGGAAATTAGGGAATGCATAGAAAGTGTTTTGGTTTTGCATGTGAAGGTTGGAACATGTTGTCGGCCACTGGTTTTTTTTGGCTTTGTTTTTGTGAATATCATTTGGGGGGGTTTGACCTCGTAGGAAGAGCTAAAATTTTGAATGACTCTTTGAAATTAGCCTAATGACTGGCACTGCAGTAGCTTGGCCAGCTGTAACAATCGCCCAATTTCATATTTTATGCATAGTATTTTTCACTCGCTCCTATGTGCTTCCTCTGTTTTGCTTCTCATACACGCAAAGACCTTTAAAAAAGTGGGGAAACAAAAAACAGTGATGTATTTTTTTTACTCTAGTAATATAGATGATTATGATTAGATTAATTTACTTTCACTTGGATTCGATAATAATATCATTTTCACCCTTTTTATTTTGCGTTTACTACTCTCAGAGCGAATGTGGCTCTGTTATCTCACATTTATGATACTCTATTATCATGAATGTGAAAGGATTACCTAAGAATTTTGTGTGTACTTTTGGTGTTTTTGGATGATTTCAGCATTCTCAAAGTGCATTTCTTATCCGGAGAGTTAAAAATTTTCATCAATGATTCTACTAATATAACAGTGTCTACATCGCTCCCTGCTCAACTGGTCAATGAAAGCTACTAGAGAAAGGCATTCATAATACATCATATGACATTTTGTTATAGTCCTCGAAATAAATAGGATGAACTGCCAAACATTATGTGAGTAGTTTAGATGGTGAGCTTCAAGTATTCATTGCATTCCTGCTGAATTGGCAAAGAGACTATATTTATTAAACCTTGATAAGATGTGGGCCAATATTAGTTAGATTGTCGAGGCAATGAATGCATATTTTTCTTTGCTCGTTGAAACTTGAAAATAAGAGTACTTATGTTTTTATTTTTATTTTATTTATTTATTTTTTAAATAAAAAAAATACTTACATAGTTTTATATTCCATTATTATACTGGTTAGGTCATATGGGTCATTTTCTCCTTGCCAAGTAAATGAGAAGGGGATGAAAAATTAATAAAAATCTCAGCAATTGTAAATAACAAATGCCCCACTTGAGTAAACAATTAGGCCAGTCGATCTTGCTTCAGAATTGTTTATAAAAGACACACACAAGAAGGCTTGCATGTGCTTTCTACAACTTTAATCTAAAGCGAATCATGACTCGGCTTTATTCCCCAACCTAAATAGAACAAGTAGCTAGATTTCTTATGAAAAGCTTTCTCTAACAAACTCATTTGTATAATTGTATTGTTTTTATTTTTATTTTTTTTAATTATATATTTTTTATACAAGATAGAATTCTTCTATAGCCTAATCTAAGTGTATATGTGTGTGAAACTTCCTTCTGGAGATTTAAACCCTAGCCCTTGCCCCCAACATCCTACAAGCACTTATACTTGTGAAGTGATCATTGTATCAAGGGTATGCGGTGATATAATTGTAT
This sequence comes from Quercus cerris, assembly GCA_963669245.1. Lineage (NCBI taxonomy): Eukaryota > Viridiplantae > Streptophyta > Magnoliopsida > Fagales > Fagaceae > Quercus > Quercus cerris. The sequence goes on from OY770006.1 coordinate 93,223,978, forward strand.
TGTTGAGTCTATTAAAATATTTTACTTTACTATGAAACTCGGAGTCCTATAAGATATAATCTCCTTTCATTTTCGTTTATACTTGATCATATCAGTTATGGCCACTTGTGTGTATGTTTGGATGGACTTATTTAAGTTAAAAATATAATTACACTAAAATATTTTAAAAATCATATATAAGCAAATAAATTATTAAAAAATTAAAGCTAATTTAGACTTGTGTGGCCATAGCAAGTCAATAGATTGAAATTTGAAATTAAGAGACTATGTAACTCTGTTGCTCATAACATTACTAGACATATTAGTAGGTTTTCGGTGTGGAAGGAAAATGTTCCTTCACACTTCAATGTTGTAATTTTAGCCAATATGGCTGTTTCTCCTGAATAAAATTGCAGTCTTCTCAAAAAAAAAAAAAAAAAAAAAATTGAAGTAAAATATATTTCATTTTGTAGTTCATCTTTCCTATATTTTTCTTTGTTCTTGTTACTCTACCATTTGTAAAATTGAAAGGGTAATATATCGAAAAAACAGGATTAAATAGAAACATTATGTAAAGTTGGAGAATCAAAAGTGTACATTTAAAAAAAAAAAAAAAAATTTATTCTTTCATAGGAAGGGGGTGAGAGATTAAGAGAAAAGGGGAACCTAAAAAGAAAGTACAGGGCTAAGCCGCATTAGCCACATAAAGGTTCCGTAAGAGAAGATTAAAAGGAGAAAATGGATGCAATTAGATCCACCAAAAACAAATCCACAAAAAGGAGAAAAGTTGAAAGGTGGGGAATGTTGAAATTGGGGGACAATATCTTTTGATTTTGTTGGAGATGTCTTTGTTGTTCCTTTGTTCTTTGCTTTTGGTAGTTAGTAGTGTAATGTAGTGTATTTCAACTCAAAAAGAAAAAGTTAAAAAAAAAAAAAAGAGAATGATAAGATATTGGATTATTTGATCTAGAGAGAAAGGGAGAGGAGAGAGTAAATTGGTTCCAGTGAACATCTTCTCTTCTTTTATGGACACCACCATCTTTAAAGTTTAATACTCCACAGATAGCTCACCTTTTTGACCTAGTGAGTAGTGAGCACTAAAGTTTAACATTTGATTAGACAATACATGATTATAAATTCATGTGTGGTAAAGACCGGCTTCCATATTGGAGCAAACCTTATAAATTTTATTATATAAATCTTATAAACTAATGTTTAAAATTAAAAACAAAAAAACAAAAAATAATTTAGTATTTTATTGATGTGATTGATTTTTATCTTAGTTCGTAAATTTTTTATAGGTGAAAAACCTATTTTAGTCCCTACATTTTCACGAGATTCTCACTTTGGTCCATGACTTTTTTTATTTGCCGATTTTAGTTTTTATCCTGGAAAACACGTCTCGTTTTAGTCCATTACGTTACATCAGAGACAAAAATTGCACACTAGCAAACGGAAAAAATTAAAAATATTAAAATAATGCCCATTGTGTCCATGTGGCTTTCCACATCAGCCTTAAAATTTTAAAAAAAAATTAATTTATTAATTTTAACTAAATAAAAAAATTAAAAACAGAAAGAAAAACCAAACCCAGCAAGAACAAGATCAACAAAACACAAACCCAGCAAATTTAAAACCCAAAAAATTAAATTCAAACCCATATAGGTTTGAATATGGGTTTGAAATATATGGGTTTGAATTTAATTTTTTGGGTTTTAAATTTGCTGGGTTTGTGTTTTGTTAATCTTGTTCTTGCTGGGTTTTAAATTTGTTGTTCTTGCTGGGTTTGGTTTTTATTTTTGTTTTTAATTTTTTTATTTAGTTAAAATTAATTAATTAATTTTAATTTAGAGGTTGACATGGAAAGTCATGTGGACGCAGTGGATATTATTTTAATATTTTTAATTTTTTCCGTTTGCCAGTTGTGCAATTTTCGTCTCTGATGTAACGATAGGGACTAAAACGAGATGCGTTTTCCAGGATAGGGACTAAAATAGGTGAAAAAAAAAAGTTAGAGACCAAAGTGGGAATCATATGAAAATGTAGGGACTAAAATGAGTTTTTCACCTTTTTTTTTTTTTAATAATAAAATTGATAGCATCTTTAATATTTTTACTTTTTAATTCATCTTTAAAGCTTAAGCTTGTGGATAAAATAGTTGTTTGCTTTTCCTAATTGAACCTTGTATTTCTTTTCCTTGAATATAGGAGTAAATTAAAAAGTTAGATTATTTTATATAGAGCCAATGTGAGACAACTATGGACGTCTATAGCTCTACATTGATTTACTATATTAAAATATGCGAAGAATAACTAAAGTCCATGGAGTGGAAATGCCTGAGGAGCCAAATCTAATTATTAGTCACTAATTATATTATTTATATGCAAAGCAATGCACATGTAGAGCCACTTTAGTCATCATTGGAGCTAGGAAATGGTGAGGTTGGTGAAATTTCCATCCAGTCCATGGAATCGGACATGAAAATAACATGTGATCATTTTTAAAAGCTCTACATTCATATAACATTTAGAGCAATAGAACAATATACCTTATTTCAAATCCTAAATGCTTAGGAAAAGCCTAATTCGACTTGTCTCTACCGTTTATTTACTTAAATTTTCTTTTACAAATCAATTTCCCATTGAAATACTTCGTAGGTGGTAGCCTGGTATGAACACAACAATTTCTTAAAGTTTACGGCCCCATAACTCATTGGCCGAAATTCATTGTGTGCCAAGAGGCTTTTTCATCACTTGCTATGACCTATATTCATATAATTGAGCCTCGATTTTAAATATTGTATATGACTATATTTTGTGGCAGTGCTTAACGTAGCCACTTAATTCTTTATGCCTTACATGGGAACATCTATTTAAGTTACTAAGCTATGATTGGATTTGTGGACCTTGCAAAGGCAAAATTATTGAATTACAGAATTAATCAAGCCAGACTGTTTGAGACCTAAGTTTAATTCGTGAGAAAGAAAGGACATAATTGGTTCAACAGTTGGCGACCCTAGTTGGCTTCTAGTCTCTGAGACCTCTTGAACAACATTGTCATATGGTCATACCAAATGAAAGCACTCAACAATTAGCTAGCTGTTGCTAGAGAACACAGTTGAAGACTTTTGTTTACTCAATTTAAATGAAAATAAAGAAAGAATCAATACAGAGATTTATGTGATTCAATAGTTTGTCTACACCTTCAATAACAAGCGGCTGATAATTCCACGCCGAATAGGCTTCTAAATCTATAAATATTTTGGAATAATTCTGATTATTCAGTTTGGTAAAAAATACAAACTTTTTTTTTTTCTCTCTATTATTTCTTTCTGGTGGTTTCTAGAACCTATTACATTGTGAATTTAAAAAACTTCTCATAGACTTGAGGTTATTTTTCAGAAGTAAATGTATTTTGTTTTTTATTTTCTAAAAAATAAACATGTTCTGCTTATTTGATGTTTTCTGCCTGCATTACTATTTCTAAAAAACTCGTACGCGCACACAATTTATTACCTCAAAAAAATAGAACAAGTCATGGGCTCGATCGAGCCTTCGAAGTTTTATGAAGTGGGGCCATTCTAGGAAGATTCATAGTGTGATTGCAAACAAATAATAAAGTCGAGGGATGGGACAATTCACAATTTGATTAATCATCATTTTACTAGGAGATCCACGTTGCATGCGTGAATGGCATAAATTGAGAAGACAAGTTTAATTTGTTATTGTATATTTCCAGGTTATGGTGCAGACAAGTTTTTTTCAATTTCTTGGGGGTTTCCTTTGTTGCAGAGAATTGCTGATAACATATTAATATGCACCACATGATGAGCATCTAATGGGCCTAGCCTCTGGGCTGGGCTCCAAGTTTCTGACATTAGGGGTCACAATCTCAGGAAATGCCAAACGTGGCATACGCTGTATTATACAGCCATGCAAATAAAGACAAGTCCTGCATTTAGTTCACCAGTGTAACTGCGCTCTGTAATGGCCAATGAAGGGAACGTCATTTTATCTGATGAAATAAGCTCTACATTATAAAGCACAACCACGCCCCGTACCGTACAAGTGGTCCAGTGGTCAATCTCAATCAGCCATGGTTGGAACAAGAGGTCCAATGGGGATTTCCATTGATAATTTGGGAACATTAAGGACTCAGAATATATTATTAGCTTGGGCAAATTATAACTTACCTATACGTAGTTTGGTCGAAATTTAAATTACTTACTTTTAGTTTGAAATTTGACATTTCATCCAATTAAAGTTAGCTTAGTTATAATTCCGTAATCAGCATCTGTTAAAAACATTGTTAAAAATATGGTTAAATATGTAATCCAGCGAGACACTTTCATTATAGGATTTCAAATCACAAGTAGACAATTTAAATTTCGGTCAAATCTTAAGTGGGTAAAATGTCAAATTTCTAACCACAGGTAAATAATTTAAATTTCGACTAAATCACAAGTGGGTAAATCTGTAGATTAACATGTTAGGGTCAATATCATAAAAACCCTGTGAAGAAATAAGCTAGTTTTAAAACTATAAGGAAAATGTTATTGGTTGCATTAAACTTTGTGGAGATTATATATATATATATATATATTCACTAGTTTCAAACTCACGCAATGAGTGAGAAAATGTAATATAATTATTTTATAAGAATATAATGTAAAATTTGTAGATTAATTAGTGTATGTGTTATTTAAAAATAATTTTATAATTTTATAAGTTTCATGTCATGGAACATATAATGTGTTTTTTATTCAATATATATGAAAAACGTAATTTTATAAAAAGATTTAAATAAAATAATTATAATATTTTTATAAATGTAGAACATGTGATTAAAAAGATTTTTTTTTTTATATAAAAAAATACAATAATCAGTTGACTAATTTGAACATATCCAAGAATATTAAAAAAATTGTACACCTCCATTTCATATAACACATGTAACATTAAGTTTAAATTATTATATGAGTTTAGAATTGTAGCATTTTTTTTTTCAAAATATAAGTGAAATGCCTATATTATTGAAACTAATATTTTGAATATTTCTTATTTTTATTTATTTTTTAGAACCCATATCTCTAATTTCTAATGCCTATTTTATTTCTATTTTTAGTACAAAACTAAAGAGTTTGACCCAATAAGAAAAAAAAAAAATTGAACTAAAAATTGAAAAGGTAACCCCACAAAAAGAATCAATTTAAGGCTTAATTAGTCGAAAATGGACCAAAGTTGACTGAAATGAACCAAAATAGACTGAAATGCTACCATTTATCTTTTGAATATTACCCTTTATCTTTTGAATATTACACATATATAGTGTTTGATACTGGTAAATAAACCAACAATGTTAATTTAAATTTTTGATGAAACCAGTTCTAGGCTGATGGAACCTCTTTTTATTTTTTGTTAGAAGCTGATGGCACCTATTTTTATCTTATGTCTCCACCTGTCTCACTAAAAGTATGAATGGGGAAAATATATACATATATCTCCTAATGAGGCCAACAATGTCTATTCCAAATAATCAAACATTGCCTTATAAATTGTTGGACCGACACGAGTTTGAGTAATGATACTAAAAGATGATAAGGAAACATCAAATGAAAAGCAGATAATTAATATTTATATAAGAGGAAATTATAATTGAGTGTTAAGGGGCATAGTATGTTTCATACTTTTGATTTCATTCTACTATGTGAACTGATTTCTTCCATTGTGGGTCTTGTCTGAAATAACAGGTCTATTATAAAGCTCTGCAAATGACTTTTGGGTCTCAACCTAGTGAGTCCCTATATGCGGGGTAAAAAAGATATGGTCATTGCTATATTTTTAGGGTGTGTGAGCGTGTCCAAGCTAAAAACCTTGCCACTCAAATCATTGAAATTTGGCAGTTAAGTGCTAAGTGGCATCCAGCCATTTGGGTAAGAATGCTTAAATGTCTGGTTCCTTTTTTTGGAATAGATCATCTACCCTATTTTCATTATACATTTGTATTGTTCGAGGGCTCTAGGAGAGGTTTTGAGTAGAATTGAACTTTGGTTGCTTTCAACCAGGAAAAGAGTTAGCAAACCCAACAACAATTTCTGAGGCCTAAGTCTTTGCCTGTGACACTTCTAGTTAGCAAGTTGAAATAGAAAAATATGGAGCCAGGTTTCGACCAAGAGGCAAGTTAGATATAGGGTGGCAATTAATGTTGCTACGTGCTAGGTTGTGCTTGTATCGTGTTCAAGTAGAGGTATTTAATTACGTCGGTTAACATAAATACAACCCATTTAATAATTATGGGAAAACTCCTCAACCTTAACATGATATTTTTATTAAGCTGGTTGAGAAGACATAACCCACATCACATGCTTTATAAACAAGTTTTGTTGAATTGTCACAAGCATGAGAAAATGAATCAAACATATTAAGTCAAAATTAAAACAACCTGAAACTTTAAGGGCCAAAAGTGTACTTTATTATAATTTCATAGAATCTAAATGTTCTTATTTCAACTCAAAAAGTTTCATTCAAATTTAGAAATATATAATTTAAGAAAAATAAAATGAAAAAATTCCCCTCCCCCTCTTTTGTTTTGGATAAGGGGGCGACATACTTTAGAGTTGCAACAAATAAATTCACGAGTTTAACAATTAAAATTATGTTAATTATTCAATTCTATATTAAAAATTCAAATTTATGTTGGATAATGATATATTGGCTAAATAGGTTCGTGTAAAAACTCTAAACTGGTTTAGCCCTTCGTGACATGAATAATGAATTGGATGATTTCAGTGGTTTTGAATGACTCATGGTTCGGACATTATGGTTAAAAAAAAAAATTCAATTACAGATTAATTTAAAATTTCATTCGCATACATATAAAGAGAGAACTTTTTCTATGCGGCCTATGGGAGAAAAGGTTAGCCCATATATATGTTAATACATGTCCAGAACACCCAGCATAGGCCTTTCACATGGTTAAAATTGTTCAGGTCTACGCCGTTGGCCCATTAGACCTTTGGATCGAAAAGCTAAGCAAAGGCCCAAATTTGAGCTTCAATTTGGTTACGGCTTTTATTATTGTGTGTTAATGGGCTTCAACACCAGAGACAAAATAAGCAATATGTATATGTGAGATTTGATCACAATTCATGTAGCTTTGTACAATTAAAGTTGTTACGTGAAGCCTTTTTAATGTTCAAAGCTCTAGCTACAAAAATATCTTTTGCACTAATTTTCGCATATTTGCTTTTAATAATTAGTACTTTTTCACTAATGAGAACTCATAAACGATGCTAAATGCTATCATTTCTGGAGTGCTTCCTCTTGAAAATGGCTCAAATGAATACTGGTAAAGCTTGAGGGGTATGTTGTGGAGGTCCATTGGGTCTATAAGCTGAATAATAGTAGGTGTGTGATGTATTAGGTTTATGTGTGTAAGCCTAAAGACCCAATTATATTGTAAACCCATGTATATTTAACCCTACCTCCTAATTCCTATATAAACATCGCTTAAGTTTTTCTCTATGGATATAGGCCATTAGGCCAAGCCGCATAAACTTAATATTTATAAAAGTAAGAACTAGCCTTGCCTTTTTCTCTAATTCCTTTTGCATTGATGTAAGTGGATTTTTTCCCCTTGTATATATGGAGGGGGAAAACATTTTTTAAACCAAAACTAAAGTGTTTGGAGCAACGTGATCATAGTACATGCCCAAAGAATCTAAATTTAACTAAATGAAACATTATAAAAGGGTTCTAATAGAAAGAAAAAAGAGAGAGTAAAGAACCATAATTCTTGTGGCTGATTTGATTCTCGTTTGGCCTAAGGCATTTCCGCACTCGTGATCCTTATAATTCAAATCTCAATTTTTTTCCGATGATAAAAGATTTTATTAATGGTTTAGTATTTATCTTTACAACAAATATATATATATATATATACATATATATTCAAAATACACCTATATTATTAACAAAATTAATGGGGCCCCGGCCCCTGCAATGACGTTGCTGGACCAAGAATAAAGGGACCTTTGCGCTTTATATATTGGGGACAAGATCCCCTTGTTAGGAAAGCACAATTAAGCTCATGGGATGGGATTAGGGGTGTCAATTCGGATTAGTGTGTCGAATTCATATTGTGTCGAGGTAGAGGTATTCGACTAAATTGCTTAACCCGAACCCAACCAATTTAATAATTGTGTTATGATTCTTTATTCTTTAACTCTAACCCGACCTGTTAATAAGGCGGGTTGACCTGATCCAACTCACTTGGCACGCTTAATAAACGGGTTGTGTTGGGTTGACATGAATATAACACAATCCATTTCAACCTGCATAATATTAAATATAAAATCCATCAAGAAATATATATATATATATATATATATATTTTATATCTCAAAAGTAGTGCATACATTTCAAGTTTTCAACTCATATTCAAAATAATATAGTTCAACAAAAATATAATATCTATTTATAAATAAGTTCTTTACACTCCAAAAAAAGTGCATACACTTCAACTCAAATTCAAAAAAACATAGTTCAATACAAGTATAATATACTCAGGATTTGTAAAATTTCAATTTTCAATTATATCCCTTGTAATTTTTGTAATTATTTACTTTTCTTTTTAAATTTAAAATATAGGTTGGATATAAAAAATTTTGACAAATTTAAAATGAAATGAATATTAATTTGTTATACGAGTTAAAAAATGTTGTGTTAAATGGGACATTTTGGGTTGACACAAATAAATTATCATGTCAAACGTGTCTATTGCGGGTTACATGAATTGACCCACTTATGACACATTACTTATCGTGTCGCCTTTGGGTTGATTTGTTTATGACTCAAATCCGCTAAGACCCAACCCTAACTCACAAAAATCTGTTTCGAATTCGTGTCATGTTCGAGGATTGGTCGAATATTGACACCCCTAGATGGGACTTACATACGTTTGCCATGACGCACAACTACTTTTACAGCCTTGGAATTCAAAGGCTAAAACCATCTAGTTGAATGATAAATCATAAAGTGTTGCCTTTTTCTAGGTCCATGGTGCTGATATAACTTATCACGTTTGTCTACAAGGTTAGCACTCACTACTGTGATCAAACCTTTGGGAGGGGACTGGTCTATCACCTGTGTGATAAAGTGTAATGCGAGGTAGACCTCGTTTTTCATTTTTAAAAAAAAATTATTATTTAAAATAATTGTTGAAATAATTTGTCATGATTGGAACATCATCTTTTTTTTATCTGAATGTACTACTAATATCATTTTATTACGTATGAATCATAACAAATCATATCAATAACCGTGAAAAATATTGTGTTCTTACAATTTTTTTCTAATTAAAAAAGGGGCGGGGGGGGGGGTTTGTGGAATCATCGACTCCATGTCATTTAGTGGTAATGGATAATACTACGTGTACCATTGGGGCCTTGATAAGGCTATTATTGTGAGCACAACACATGTTTGAAAGTGTCATTGCTCGAATTGCTAAACTCTTGCCAAGTATTATGTGAAAAGATACGAAGACTTCTATCGATCAGTCACACCCTGCGGCGGTATTGCAGCCCTTACATTTGTTCCCATGGTAAAATTGCTTCCTTGAGGTGGGGTCCGTGCTCCATGGTGCAAAAATAACTTATCTAATAGGTTTATACATCGAGACAAGCATTGTCCTAGAATATTAATAGGGCTCATCATGCACAAGCTTGGAAAAGCATATGGAAAAATAAACTTTACAAACGTACAATTTCAAAAACCTCAAACTTTGTAATTATTGAGATAGGCAATTTGCACATCGATCTCATGTTTGTGTCGTCTAATCTGATGGTGAAACGCCCACCTCTTTGTGATAAAAGTTATAGACACTGGCCCGTAACTTTGGTGCTAAATTGCTAATTTTAGAGATAGTTGTAATCTGTGGGATGGACACCCCATTTGTTGGTTCCTTCTAGATTTGGATGGCCAAACCAAGTGATCACGTTTTTCACATATATGATTGAACATTTTCTCTTTTGAGGTAAACGTATATAATGAGACTCGTTTATTTTTGGGGGTTAAGTATATAATTAGGGTAAATGTACATAATAAGAGATTTTTTTTTGGAGGTAAAGTACACAAAGTCTCAAATGAGATATTTTCCTTTCTACAATGGAAAAACAGCAGCTATGAGAATGAAGATTCCTTGTCCTCTAGGTCCTTTGGAATGCGAAGCTAAGGCAATGGAGGTTGGTTAACTTTGCATGGGATATGTAGGAGTACAAAAAGTGATTTTTTAATTATGGTGACTCCATGATTCTGTCCGAAGCCTTGAATGGGTCAAGTGAACCCCCAGTGGCTATCTGGAATTTAGTTTGTTAGGTTCTAAGGTCTTAGGATTTTATGTATTTAGAACTCTAATTTGTAATGTTGGCAAACCATGATCAAAACATTGTATGGTATCTTCTTTAGACTTGCTCAAAGTTGGTTTAATATTGTAAAGTTGGAATCGAGTGGCTGCAGAAGTATTTGGGACTCTCGGCCTGGCTCGATCGATCGAAGAATAGACTCGATCGATCGAAAATCGCACAGGTTGAATTTTCTGCAGAATTTCCAACTCAGCCCTACTTCATTAAACGTTTAGGGTTTTATGTTTTTACCCTAGGTATATAAATAAAACCCTAGCCACGTTTTTGGAGGTTGTCCATATTGTATTGTTGCTCATACATTGCGGTTTTGTGTGAATCTCTTGTGAGATCTTTGAGGAGCTTTCCTTTACACAAAACTTAGGGTTTTCATGGTGAAGATTATTTCAACATCTTGAAGATCATTATTGTTGCAACCATTGGAACTTAAAAGAAAAGCAAGCGGGGAGCTTGTAGCTGATTGAAGAATTCAAGAAAGAAGTAGTCCGTGGATTCGGAGCCTGCGCGTGGTCGTGTCAGGAAGTTCTACTGGTGGGTAGCATTAGGAAGTCGAGCGGGGAGCTTGTAGTCCTTTTGTACGAACTTCAATTCTTTCATAGTGAATTCAGGTTAGCCTTGAGGATCGGTGGGTCAAATCCTCCCCAGGTTTTTACTGTGTGGTTTCCTGGGTGATCATATCTTGTGTTATTTATTTTCCGCTGCTTTATATTCTTGATATGATTGTTTGGATTGTTTTAACCTAGAATTGCTTAATTTGACTAAGTAACAACTTGGCTAATTAATCTAGGCTACGCAATCTGTGTGTTTTAAGGGGTCTTAAACCGTTCAAGTGGTATCAGAGCTTGGTAGCTCTTTGTGCTTGAGATTTTTAATCTCTGAGCTGATCCTTGACCCCTGTTGTCATGGAGCATGGACACTCTCTGTTTGTTCCTCCTCATTTTGATGGGAACAACTATGCCTATTGGAAAGTAAGGATGAAAGCATTCCTGAAATCCATTGATGAAAGGGTTTGGAATTCCGTTGAATACGGATGGGAGAAGCCCGCTACTCCTGTGAGTGAGTGGCAAACTTCTGAAAAAGAAGCAGCAAGCTTCAATAGCAAAGCTATGAATGCTATCTTTAATGCTGTTTCTATGGAGGAATTTAAGAGAATCTCTAATGTTGAGGTTGCTCATACTGCTTGGAAAATCCTCCAAACTGTGCATGAAGGCACAAAGGCAGTTAAGATAAACAAACTGCAGCAATTAACTTCTAGGTTTGAAAACATTAGGATGTCTGATGATGAATCCTTTGATGAATTTTATGCCAAACTGAATGATATTGTTAATTCTGCTTTTAATTTGGGTGAAATCTATGATCAACCTAAGATTGTTAGGAAGATTCTTAGATCTTTAACTGAAGACTTTAGACCCAAAGTGACTGCCATAACTGAAAGCAAGGATGTGGACTCCATTCCTGTTGATGAGCTTGTAGGATCTCTTCAATCCTATGAGTCTGACCTACCTAAAGTAAACAAATCCAAATCAATGGCTCTTAAGTCAGTTGATGATGTTGATGGTGGTGGATTTGATGATGAGCTCTCTGCTACAGAGATTGCCTATCTTGCCAAAAATTTTAAGAACTTTCTTAGGAATACAAATAGAAAGGCAAGAGGTACTTACACTGCTGAACCTAGAAATTTTAGGAAGAATGATCCCACTAAGGTTAACAATTTTGAAAAACCTAGAGAAAATTCTGGTCAATCTTCTAATAACTCTCTGGGTCCTCAATGTTTTGGCTGTCAAGGGTATGGTCATGTGAAGTCTGAATGTCCTACATTCTTAAGGACTAAGGGTAAAGCTATGGCTGTAACCCTTAGTGATAATGAGGTTTCTGATGATGAGTCCGGTGGTGACGAGGATGGAAACTTCATTGCCTTCACGGCTACTGCTATAGTCAATGAAGGCATATCTGCTGAAGAGAACCCTTCTGATGGGGAACTCTCTGAAGATGCAGATCTTCAAGAGGCCTATAACAAACTTTGCAAAATTGCTGCAAAGGATGCTATGAAAGTTGAACTTGGCCTAAAGAAAATTGATTCTCTTGAGCTTGAAAAGAGAAATTTGCTTGTTAAACTGTTTGATGCAAATGAACTTTTGAACAATGTTAAATCTGAGAATATGCTTTTACTTGATAAAGTTAGAACTTTGGAACATGATTTATCTGTTGCTAGATCTGCTAGTTCTAAACTTGATCACATGCTAAATGTTCAAAAGTATCCTTCTGATAAAACTGGGTTAGGATATGTTGAAAGCATCTTTGATACTGGACCACATTCCACTACTTTTGTTCCTTCTTCTTCTTCTAAACCTTCCATGAGTGAGGGTGTGAGTGAAACTATCAAACCTTCTGCGAGTGAGGTAGTTAAACCTGTAGAAGCTTCACCACCTAAGAAGACTAGGGTAGACTTAAGAGAAGCTAAACCTAAGGAGCCTACCAAATCTAAGGACAAGATGCATGGTAAACCTGCGTGGGTTTGTCATTATTGTGGTAAGTCTGGACATATTCGTCCTAACTGTTACAAGCTTCAAGCTGATAAGAGAGCAAATAAACCAAAAGTGCCTGTGCCTCAAGCACAAGATCCTATGGCATTAATTGGTGAATTGGTAAAGGTGTTAAACCTTTATTCCAATCATGGAGTTGGGAATCACTCGAATGTGAATAAGAACTCCATTGCTCATGGTGCATCTAAAAAGTTTTGGATGCAAAAGACTCGAAATACTTGAGTCTTTCTGACATGGTCCTTGTGCTTCATTGCTCTATTCTTTTGTGACCATTGTTCTTTGTTTTTTTGTGTTTTCTTTGTTCTAGGACTTGCATTGCATTACATTCATGCATTTCATTCTAGGATTTATTTGTTTTCCTTTAAATAAATAAAAAAAAAAAAAAAAAAAAAAAAAAAAAAAAAAAAAAGGAAGAAGGAAGAAAATTTATGTTGAACATATTGTTCTTGATTTTTGAAAAACAAGGTTGGTCAATTTATTTACACATAACATGTCTTATGTACCTTGTTTAGCTTGGATGAGCTTACTTTATTGCACTTTACTAGTTTGAGCTTTGTAGTGCATGTTGTGTGGGAAAGATGTTTATGGTGTTTATCACTTTGTCTTAATCTTGAAGTCACATGTTATTTGACTGTCGGACTTGATCCTTTTGAGAAAGGCATAAATAACCATCTCACCACTGTTCACTAGCCAATCATGAACACCTTAGTGCATATCATAAGATTCTGTGCTCGAGAAAGTGTAGCACATGCACAAAAAGAACATAAGGTGTAGCCTCAAATTAAAATTAAAACTGGTGTGTACTATTAGGCTTGATGCCAATTCACTTAATTCAAACCGGTGTGTACTATTAGGCTGAATGCCATCTCATGCAAATAAGAGGCAAAAATACAAGAAACTTACATGATTGCAAGCTTTTGTTCTAGGAGATGTGGGAGTTATAGGATGTAACTCTTTAGGTGATAGTCTCTTTTAAATTCTATGTGATGAATTTTGTAGACTTTGTGATTGATTACTATTCACATATCACCTCACATGTATCTCAAGTTTTTACTAGTATCACACACGACACAAGTTACTCTTAGTTAAACACTGTACATGCTAGTGTGTGTTTTTGGTCTGACCAACCAAGTTTGAAAATATCTTGAGATTTATGCACAACATATTTGTTGCTTGAGAAAATATAATGGGAGGTTGATTGCAATTTGTTTAAAAATATTGGGTTCAAAATTTTGGGTTTTTGAAAAAGCATTCCATCTCATACTCATGCATTTTGTTTCTTCAATTTAATGCTTTGAGGAGTTTTTTTCAAAATTCGGCTTGTGTCTTTCAAAAACTGTGATTTTTCCAAAATTTAGTGAGCCTCTGCCCATTTCGATCGATCCAACCTATTTTTCGATCAATCGAAAAAGTGCTCTCATTTGTCTTAAAATGACTGTGCTTTTCGATCGATCGAATGTAATTTTCGATCGATCGAATATCGTGGAAAAGCTTTTTAAAAAGTCCAGTTCTGACTTTTTCAAAGGCACTTTTCAAAATTTTTTCAAACTTTTCCTTCTCTCTCCGCGTTGGCAAGGCTCCACCTTTGAGATTTTGTCGTTTTCCTCCGTTCTTTTTGCCAAATCTCTCCTTCCTCAAGCCGGTAAGACTCTTTTGCCCTTCCTTTTGATTTTATTTTCATTATTTCATGCATTAATCCATGCATTTAAGGGTAATTTTCGGACTTGATTCTTTTTGGATTTTCTGTTGATTCAAACCTTATTTTATGAAATTGATCATTGGTTTTTTGTGGGGACACATTCTATTAATGATCCTTGGTGGTTAATTTGATCAATTTGGTGTTTTGTGAAAAATTGAAAATTCTAGGGTTTGTTCTTGATCCGAATTGGGGATTTTGTTAAATTGGATTGAATTTGATGAAATTGGCTTGTTATATTGGTGTAATTAAGTATTATAATCTATGTGCTGTGTTTTGTAATACTTAATTCATCAATTTGTTACAAAATTTTCAAGTGGTTTTTCAAATTTTGGGATTTTTTTGATAGAAATTCCTTGTTCAAGCCAATTTTGTCCAATTACTCTCAATTAAACTTAATTTGTCACTGCATTTAGATCATGCATCACAACATGTTATTGTTCATGCATCATATAGATTTTTGTTCTATATTTTTTATTGTGCTAATTTGCAGTTTGCCTTTGGTTTTGTTTTCTCTTGTTTCTTTGTGTTTTTCTCTTTGTGTCTCTGTCCTTTCCTTAGCACTATGCCTAGGAAAACTAGAGCCCGTAGGAGTGTTCCCTCACCTTCTCCCTCACCCCCTCCATCCTTTGATAGTGAGAGGTTTCCGCGTGAGGAAAACCAAGAGATTTTTGAGAAACTGACCGTTAAGAGAAAGATTTGGGCTGAGCGTTCTGTGCTTTTAGATGAGCTTGATCCTGCCATTAGGGCAAATTTTGAGCGTCGGGGTTGGTTACCCTTGGTGGAGATTTCTGATCCTCCTCCACCTTCTGCCTTGATTAGAGAGTTCTATTCGAACATCTCTATCCGCGTCTATGATTCCAACACTCTTGTTAAGTGTTGGATACGAGGCGTAGAGTACACCATTACTCCTCGGGTAGTGGCTGATGCTCTTGGGGTACCATTGGTCCAGCATCCTGTCTATCCTTATGCTGAGTCTCCCGAGATTAGCGATGTTTTGTCATACGTCACTGGTACTACTGTCCAGTGGGGTTCTGATCCTCGGATCACTTCTGCTGAGCTTTCTGGGTTGCACTATCTGTTCTTTCGGATAGCTTGTCATTCGATCTGGCCTATTTCCCATGTTCACACCATTCCTCTTGAGAGGTGTGTTTTTCTATACGCTCTTGTTACTGATGCTCCTATTAGTTTTCCCCATCTTTTTCTTCGTTCTTTGAACGAAGTTTATAGGAGTTCATCTACTGCTCATGCTCTTGTTCATCCTATTTTCATTCATAGGATTCTTCTATATCTTGGTCTTGATGACTTTCCTGCCTCTGAGCCCGTCCATGTGATAGGACCTATAGGTGCGTCTTTTCTTAGACAGAGGGCCGCTCATCTTCGAGCTGGTTCTAAACACCCTAGATCTGAGCCCTCTAGTAGTGCACCTCCTCCTCCTTCTTCTTCTGCAGGTTTTGCTGGTGAGGATATTCCTATTCCTGTTGGTGATGATGCTGCTGCTGATGTTCCTCCGCCTCCTTCGGCCGACTTTGATGTTCGTCGTACTTTGGAGACTGTCATGACTGTTCAGCAGGCTCATGGTCAGATTTTGGTGGACTTGCTGGATGAGATGCGTGCTCTCCGAGCTGATCTTGCGCATCTTCGTTCACCCTCACCACCTCCTTTTGATGGCGACTTGTGATTGCCCTTTGGCATTCCGTCACAAAAAGGGGGAGTGGAGTTTTGACCTGTAGTAGAGTTTTTGTTGTTAGGGGAGATTTTTTTTGTTTTAGAGGAGCTTGTGGAGTTTTAGATTGTATCTATGTGCTTCACTTTGTATATCATTTTTTTTGGGATATTCATGTTAGGGGGAGTAACATTGATTGATATACATGATATTTTTTATTGATTCTTGTTGCTTTATGATTCACTGCGTATTGATTTATATTTATGACTTGTTCATTTTTATATGTCTTTATTTTGTTGTGTGGATCTTACAAGGATGTTATACCTGTTGTTTTACTCTTTACTGTCACACATGCGTTTATGCGTTTGTTGAGTATTTCAGGATTATACAGGTTGATTCAACTAAGCTGCTGTCTACACTTGCAACTATGGATAGTAGTTAGGCTGAATTGGATTTTATGAGCATTATCTTTGTAAAGGGCTTTTTATTTGTAAAACTTTGAGCTGTTAATTAGGGTTTTGTCACGGATTGCCAAAGGGGGAGTTTGTTAGGTTCTAAGGTCTTAGGATTTTATGTATTTAGAACTCTAATTTGTAATGTTGGCAAACCATGATCAAAACATTGTATGGTATCTTCTTTAGACTTGCTCAAAGTTGGTTTAATATTGTAAAGTTGGAATCGAGTGGCTGCAGAAGTATTTGGGACTCTCGGCCTGGCTCGATCGATCGAAGAATAGACTCGATCGATCGAAAATCGCACAGGTTGAATTTTCTGCAGAATTTCCAACTCAGCCCTACTTCATTAAACGTTTAGGGTTTTATGTTTTTACCCTAGGTATATAAATAAAACCCTAGCCACGTTTTTGGAGGTTGTCCATATTGTATTGTTGCTCATACATTGCGGTTTTGTGTGAATCTCTTGTGAGATCTTTGAGGAGCTTTCCTTTACACAAAACTTAGGGTTTTCATGGTGAAGATTATTTCAACATCTTGAAGATCATTATTGTTGCAACCATTGGAACTTAAAAGAAAAGCAAGCGGGGAGCTTGTAGCTGATTGAAGAATTCAAGAAAGAAGTAGTCCGTGGATTCGGAGCCTGCGCGTGGTCGTGTCAGGAAGTTCTACTGGTGGGTAGCATTAGGAAGTCGAGCGGGGAGCTTGTAGTCCTTTTGTACGAACTTCAATTCTTTCATAGTGAATTCAGGTTAGCCTTGAGGATCGGTGGGTCAAATCCTCCCCAGGTTTTTACTGTGTGGTTTCCTGGGTGATCATATCTTGTGTTATTTATTTTCCGCTGCTTTATATTCTTGATATGATTGTTTGGATTGTTTTAACCTAGAATTGCTTAATTTGACTAAGTAACAACTTGGCTAATTAATCTAGGCTACGCAATCTGTGTGTTTTAAGGGGTCTTAAACCGTTCATAGTTGAAGGAATTCGACATCAGATGAGGGATTTTCGTAGCATTTAAGTAACACATGTTTGAAGACAAGGAAATTATCTAGCACATCTCTTGGCTCAGTATGCCAAGAACATTCATGGTTATGTAACCTGGATAGAGGAAAATTCTACTTTAATAAATCAGCATAATGTAACACATTTATCTTCTCTTTAATAAAATGAGGATCTTCTTATTAAAAAAAAAAAAAAGGAAAAATAGTGGAACGAAGAAAAGAGGTTTAAATTGTTATTATAAGTCAAGTGTTGTTAGGCAAACTATAATCTTTATAACATAGATTATAGAACAACTTATATGGAGGATGGCACATCAGCCACTGAATAACGTAGGACAACCTAATTATTCAGTGGCTAGTGTACCATCCTCCATGTTAGGTTTTAAGGATTTAGGATCTAAATGTTTTAAAACTTCAATATGTAATGTTGGCAAACTATGATCAAAACTTATAGTTTAGATTTAGGCTGCTCAAAGTATGTTTATTGTAAAGTTGGAATCAAGTAATTGTAAAAAATTACTGTTCACTTTCTGCAAGGCTTGATCGATCGAAAATTAGACTCGATCGATCGAACCTCGTGCAGAATGTTTTTTTGCAGAATTTTCCAACTCAGCCTAAGCCCATATGACGTGTAGGATTTTATATTTTGCCTTAAGTATAAAAGGAAAACCTTAGCCACATTTTGATGTTGTTATTTATGCTGTGTGTGTGAATCTCTTGTGAGATCTAAACGTGTTTGCCTTTATACATACTTAGGGTTATCAAGATTAAGATTAATATTGAGAGCTTGGTGATCGCTTCAGTTGCTGCATAAAGAGCTTAAAGGAAAATACAAGTAGGAGTACTTGTGATTGCTATGAATCCAAGAAAAAAGCAGTTCGTGGATTCGGAGTTGTCACATGGTTGTGGTAGTAAGTTTTCTACTTGAGGTAGCAATTTTTCTACTCGATGTAGCAATAGGATGTTAGTGGTCTAAGTCGCTATTGTAAAACTTCAACTCTTTCTAGTGGATCTATTTTACCTTGAAGATAGCTAGGTTAAATCCTCCCCAGGTTTTTTATCGGTTTGGTTTTCCTGGATTATCATATCGTTATGTTCTTTATTTTTCGCATTGTTTACTTGATATAATTTACTTGTATTAACCTAGATTTGAATAATTTACATAAGTAATCATTTTGCTAAATAACTAGGTTAAATAACTTGTGTTTTAAGGAGTTTAAAAACGTACACTCCATATAGCTTATAGATTAAAGAACTTATATGGGGGATGGTACATCAGCCACTTATCGAGTTTGAGCTCATCAAATTGTCCAATGTTGGAAAACTGCTAGCACCACTAACCATCACATCTTGCCACAATGATTTTTCCTCCACCCTCCCTTCTTTATAGTCTCTATCGCTATTTTTGTACAACTAGAAAATGAAATAAATTTGAACATGCAATTTACCTTGGTATGAGCTCAAACTCAATTAGGGCTGAGCTTTTGTTAGATCGAGTCAGTTTTCCAGCCACCCAGAACTTCCAGGGATAAAACCGACCCAATCTGAAGATTTTGGCCCATGGTCGGGTTGGGTTTTGAGTTAGTCTTGGGTCAGTTTTTGTTTTTTTGTTTTTGTTTTTTATTTTTGTTTTTTTTTTCGTCCTTGTTATTTTTTTTAAAAAAATCAACAAATATTAATCTTAAGATACTTTCTATAATTTACTTTTAGAAATACTAGTCAAAATAAATTAGACGTATATGGCAATAGTTAATTTTTCATTAAATAAAATGAATTAAATAATATAGTTTTTTTTTATTAGCCTATATATATATATTGGGAAAGAGAGGTACTGTGCTCACAACATTTTTACAACAAATCATAGGTAGTTAGTTGTTATTGGTTCAAATTTGAACTTAACACTAAAATTACTTTTTTTGCCTCAACAATAACAACGAGTAACAACTTGTCACTTAGGATTTGTTGTAAAAATGTTGTAAAAATGTTGTCGACATATCATTTCTCATTGGAAAAATGTTTTAAAAAAATTTCGGTGAAGCAAAAAATTTGAATTAGCATATACAATTATTACATTCCTATTGATAACTACAAATTAATGAATTTATGTTTGACATGTATGTTGAAAAATTCCAAATTTTTCATCATGGATAACCAAATTCAAAATGGGATTCAAATTTAGAATTAAGGTTTAATGAAATAAAACATTACTCAAAAGGAAACTTTAATTTTGAAAAGGTTTGCATTAGGAAAATTCCAATAGATGGTTATGGATGACAAAGAATTTTAAGTAAGTATTGTAACTTAAGAAAGAAATCTATCTTAGGAATAATTCTTTTTTTAATATTATATTAGGAATATAAGTATATAATATCAGATATGGGGTTCAAGCTACACCTGGTGTAACTCTTTAGAGTTACATATTTTTTAAACTATTGGATTTAAGTAGATTCAACGGTATAAAAAAGACGCTCATTAATACTAATATTCTAATTAGAATCTCATTAATTATCTCTCATTTATTATATTTTATATATATATCTCTAAACCCAAAAAAGTGTTATATTGACTCTCACTCTACGTTTCTCTCTCATCCCTGCAAAGTCTTTCATCCCTGCAAATCATACATTCAAAAAAGAATATATATGATGAATGGACTTTTCAACACAAACCAGTAATAGCCGCTAGCATTAAATGCAAGAAAGCATGAAAAAATCATTAAAAAAAAATAAAAATAAAATGTAGACTCCACCTAAAACCGTTACCCAAGGCTTGCAACAAATAATTTACAAGTAAATTATCAAAAACCGTCTATCGTTTTAGCTCCCAAAAAAAAATGATCAAAAACCGAAAAGCCTATAGAATATGTCAAGATAAGGTGCTTGATGCATTGCATGTTTATAAGGTAATTTTCTTGAGTCAAATTTTACGTATTGGTGGTTAATGTTGGTATGTTAGTTGTGGGGTCAAAGAATTTGGCAACCCCGGCTTATTTTATACTAAGCCCAAGACCCACACCAAGGAGGAAGAAATGTTTGAGGACGAACGAAGAAAGTCCAAATTGACAAGAAACATCGCCGAGGACAATCTTGTTCTCGGCCAACCTAGATCACAGAAGAGAAGAGCGGCATGCCGTCAAAGGTAGCCTCCCAAAGCATTCCAAGAAAAAGGACAAGTACAATGGGACAGCCATGGGAGCATGGTGGAGGAGCAATTCAAGAAGAAACTGTCACATCCGTATTCCACAACTAACGTTCTGGCTGCATTAATGAAAAAATGACCTCTGAACAGTGCTGCCTTGGTTATTGCAACTCACAGAAGGTTTGGAAAGGCAGTTGATGTGACAAGCACTCGAGTAGTGACCTACATAATCAACAAATAGAGGCCCAAGATCAACTGAAATGGGATATATAATGTAAGAAATCCTCCAGGAAATTGGGGGAATGAGAAACAGAGAATACTGTAGCGATTTGTATCATCTTTGAAACCTTTGTAACAAAACACTGAAGAAATAATAAGAACAACAAGCTCCTCAGATGAGGGCCGATGACAGAATTTCACACTTTAGTTCACATCCTTGTTATTCAATCCACTCATAACCATGTCTAGTTGTTGTAACCCTCACTAAGGCCTAGTTCTTAAACTCATTCTCTATAAATTTATTGTATTGGGCTAGTTGGGCCTGAGTTCACTCATCCAATAGAAGAAGTGACCAAACCCAGTCCCTACATTGGTCATGCTGCATTGATACTTTGTTTATGGGACTTGTGAATGTATCTCACAAAGGCTCATGAAATGTTGGTTGAAGATGTATCCTGGCATTCAAAGAATGAAAATTTGTTTGGGTACTTGCGCGCAAACCAACCCCAACAATCTGTCAAAGCTCATGAAAGAGAGGTAATGAAAAAAAAAAAATTTCACTTGTTTCCTGAACTCGCCCTTAATTTCCATTGTTGAGGGTGAAAGTACATAGAACACTAGACCATGTGAGAGAGGGAGAGAAGATGAAGATGATGATGGAGAGCAGGCTTAATATTGTTTTTTATTTTTCTATTTTTAATAAGAAGAGTTAATGACTTAGTTACTAATTTCTAGAGAACAATAAATACATGACTATGAGTGTTTTTTTTCACCCTTAGATCTAATATAAATCAAAGGTCCAAAAAAAGTGTAACTCTCGTGAAGTTATACCATGTGTAATTTGAACTCATCTCATAATATCATAATTTGGCATGATCATAATAAGTGAAAGTCATTAAAAGTACGAAACTAGAAATATGGAATAATTCCGAAACCCTCCTTTATCTTTTTCCAAGCTTTTAAAAACCACCACTTTTTGTTATAAAAATAAAAAAAAAAAAAATAAAAAAAACCCACCTGGAGCTCTAATCACCTTCTTCTTTTACATTAATTTGAACGAAAAAAAAAAAATTGGCAAGCAAAAAATCACCTGGTGACTCTTTTTTTCTTCTTCTTCTCCCCCTCCCCCTCCCCCCACCCCCCCCCCCCCCCCCCCGGTTTTTTTTTAATTAAAAAATATTAAAAATCAGGCGGGTTGGGTTGGACCCGTGACCTGAGTATTTGGCTTGGAATTCGACCCAAGAACTATCCAACCTGCCCAAAACCCCTTAGGTCATGCTTTTTTTTGGGGCGGGCTGGATCCATGCTCAGCCCTAAACTCAATGTGTAAAATAATATTAAATGAACAAATTCTAAACTTTTAATATTTGGTTCGAGTGTTCAACTCAATTTGTTTAAGACTCTCAAAAAATACTAGTTCAAAACAAAAATAAATTCTTCTTTGAGAGGAATACGTATGTGTGAATGAAGCATACATATTGTATAGGGTATTCTAAATCATTTGTAATTAAAAAAAATAGTCAGATACTTGAAGAGATTTGAATACCCTTGCTAATTTCTAAAAAAAAAAAAAAAGAAAAAAAAAAAGAAAAAGAAGAAGATGCCCAAAATAGTGAGGAATCCCGGTTTTCTAAAGAACTACCCTAAATTTAGCTAGATTATTATTTCTTTCTTTTTATGTTATTGTTTGTGTGTATGTGTGTTAGGTTAGGGTTTTGTTTGGTTTCTAAATTGAATCTTTGTGGGTCAATTAAAATCTAGATGTTTTGTTAAGAGAGACGTATCAAGTTAATAGATTAATAAACAAACAGATTTAAGCGATAACAAAGCAAAATCTGGAAATTAAGGGGTTTGGAGAACGAAAGACGTATGCATGCTTTTGTAAGCATGCGTATTCACAATTGGCCCAACATGCACAAAACGTTTTATTCCCTTATGATTCATGTGAATGAATGTCTAAACAAACAGTAAGCTCCCATTTATATGTTGATATCATTAATTAGGGTTTCTTTCTATAGTTGATGTGATTAATCATATTTGGCTTTCAATATTTTTTATAGGATCATTGACTTTTTAGATATGATCTATTTTTACAATATTCGAATACATTTCCTTTTTTTAGGTATGACGTGACTCTTGAGGGAATTGAGTAAATATAAGTTGAAATTTGTTAGATTCCATTCATTAGGTGATTATTCATAATTATAGAACTTTAATTTAAATGAAAATTTTCTTTTTGATCATCAAAACCTAATTTAATTGTAAGTTCCAGTCAATTTAATTGGTAAAATTTTTTGTTGTCAAATAAAATATTTGGAAATTAGTATCTTCGTTTAGTAATAAAAAGCAACCATTTAAGAGTGAACGTCATAAGTTGATCAAATTCTATCTTTAAAAAAACCCTAATTTAATTAATTCCTAATATTCAATGAAGTTTCATTTCAAATCATCGATTTACTTGATTAAAGTCATTTTTCTACTTTATTTAATTAGACAGCATTAGATGTCTAACAACCTCTCAATCTCGTATCCTAACTCTTGAACTTGTATGGTTAAGTTAGACCTATCCAAACATTAGTTAAAGTGGTTATTAATTGAATCTAAATTAACAAGTGACAACTTACGACTCTTTTCTCCACCCCAACATTAGAGTTAGTAGCATATTCTCTAGTCCATGATTAAGATGGGCTACCAATAGTGTCACCCATGCACGTGGCATGTTAACATTGAAGAGTTAGGAATTGAGGCACTCACACCTAGAAGACTATTGTAAATTCCACCATCGGAAGAGTCGGAAGACCCACCCCTCTAGTCTACTTCATTACTCTCCAGAAAAACCCATCATCCGGGTATTGTAATTGTGACCATTGTGTGAAATGGAAAGAATTTTAGGAATTTAATTAATGAAAAATACTCGTTTGTTAGAAAGGGATTTTGTACATGGTTTTTGTTAATCTTAATAAATTTGTTCATGATAATCTCTTTTTATTGTTGATATGCCAGGATATAATTTGATGCCAATTTTTTTAAAAAAAAATTAAGGTATTAGCCTCTTAAGACTATTTTGTTAAAATTTTATTGTCTAGATATTTTTACACACATTTCTTGACGTTAATTTTGATGATGTCACAAAAAAAGCTCAACTACTAAACTCGTCCATATAGCTCGTCCAAGGATAAGGGACTCCATTTATTGTAAGCTCGTCCATTCGTCTATCCAGATGGACGAGCTCGTCTGAGGATTCACTCGTCCATCAAACTAGTAAGATGGACGAGTGTCCTAGAAATCTCCCTTGCACTCCATTTTTCTATTAGACTATAACCGTTCATTCTTTGAAAACGGTTATAATCAGTAGAACCCGAATGAAGTAACTTCCAAAACAGTTATAGGAGTTACCTCAGAATCTTCCAAACTACACAACGCTTAGAGAAATAACTGACTTAGAATAAACTATATAAAGGCTCTTCTACAGAAATGTGAAATGTAATTTAGAAATTTTCTATCAAAGAATTCTTCCCTTACTGAGAATTAGAAACTCACTGACTTCACCATCGGAGGATTTGTGGCCGGTCTCCACCGGTTTCCTCTGACTTCTTGTTTATTATTTTCAGGATTTGACTTATAGATTGTTACGCCCGGAAATTTTAGCCCACTGATTCATTGGATTCATCAAATTTTTTTAATATTGTGCACATAAATTAAGTAAAATTCAACTATTTAAGGCCTACTATATATCTTTATATTTAAATTTATTTATTTTTCTCACATGGCCCAAGTCGGTGTAATACTGATGGAGAATTTGAAAGAATGTGGTATGAAAGGCAAAGAATGGTCCTATTTTAGGTGTATCATGGGCCCAAAACAAAGAATTTGCCAAGTGAACTAAGAAGACTAGCAAAATTTAGAAGCTTACGTGTTGACCACTAACACACAAGAAGACACTCGATTGATTTGTTCTATTTGCCTGAAATCTCCTCCTAAGTTCCTAATCACCTTTAG
Organism: Quercus cerris; assembly: GCA_963669245.1. NCBI lineage: Eukaryota > Viridiplantae > Streptophyta > Magnoliopsida > Fagales > Fagaceae > Quercus > Quercus cerris. The sequence goes on from OY770006.1 coordinate 93,249,088, forward strand.
CCGTGAGAAACATGATGCATACTCTTAGGCAAGTTCCAACTAATTTAACAAATTACCCAAACCATGACAAATCAAAGCTCACTCTTAACATTCAAGCAAAAACAAAGGTGCATGAATGTTAATGATTATTATTTTTTATTGATATTCTCTTCTTGTGAGTTAGTGCCGTTGGATATTTTTTCACAATGTACCACTAGCCGCCATTCTTTTATTGGAGTGGTAGTAGGCTTGACTCTCTTATATATACAAATATTTTCGAACACAAGTTGATAAGCTCAACTTCCCATAAGCTTGTCATTCCCATATTCTTCCCGACATTGGTCACTCTTTTTAGTGCTCATTTGGAAAATATTATTTTCACTGGCGTATGGGGTTTAAAAAATAGATGAAAGTATAGTCGTGTTTAGAAAAATTTATAAGCCAAATAAGTTGGAAATAAACAATGGCAAACCACGGTTAGCTCAATTTTTTATAGGGAAAAGTTAATGAATGACCTAAAGGTATTAGTTTAGGAAACATTTTTAGAAATTTTTTATGAGAAAAGAAAAAAAGTAACTAATTTTTTTGATAACTTTATATATTTTCTTAAAATAGTCAATTAACAAATGCTCTAAATACACTTGTTAATAAAACTTTTTTTTTTTTATATTAATTTTTTAATTCAATTTCATTGTAGACACCCCTAGCTAGCACATGTAAAAGACAAGTAGCCCCATCGACCTCGACAACCCTGGCTTCAAGATTTAATGTGGTAGTAATGGGGCATTTAGTTGTAGTGTTGGGCTAACTTGAGGTTATCCTCTTCGAGTTCTAGATTCAGCCATTGGGCAAGTTCGATAAAGCCAACAAACCCGATGTGAATTCATAGAACCATCACCAGTTGAAGGCCAACTTCATGACAAACGCCATGATCGTTTGAGTCCCTCGAGTCCTCGACCTAGAGATGCAAATAGAGTGTATTTGCTGTATTCTTTTAACAATGAGCAAATTAATTATTAATTAATTTAGTAGCTGATGTGATAAAATGATAATTAAGTGAATGTTAATTAATTTAGTAGTTGATGATAATTAAGTGGATGGAGGTGATATTATTTATGTAAGTTGTCACATCAATTTGTAATTTTATTTTATTTAGCATTGGTAAATATTTTTAAAAATTTCCATATAAGTTAATTGCCATTTGCCAAGCACTTTCCATAGCGGTGGAGTGGGGTTCAAGGACATGTTTGATTTAATGTGTGTGGATTCCGAATAAGATAAAAAGATTTGTCAACAATTCAACTCATAATAGTCATTTTACAATTGAACCAATGGTGCTTTTATTTGTTTAAAAAATAGCTTTTAGGTGAACCCTATTTACTGGTTTAGTTTTGATTCGAAGTTGAGCTAGATCTATGGGTTTGGATTAATTTTTTATTAAAAGTTTATAGAATTACTATCGCACTTAATAATAAAAAAAGGAAAATTTTAAAAAGTTATAATTAAACAACAAGGTAAAAAGATAAAAAAGTAATGCAACGTGATTTTCATATTAGAAAGATGTGACATTTGCATGGTGCCATCTCTAATTTTTGTGACTAGACATAAAGTTAACCTCTCCAATGGGTTGAAATATGTAAAAGGTGAACAATGAGAGATGAGCCGTGCACAAACACAACAGAAATTTTTGATAAACCACAATTTCAATAATAATTAAAAAGTAATATGACAATCACACATGCATACTTTTAGCTAGAACTGCATGAGATAAATTGCAGTTATTACTAAAGAAATTAACTTTAAGAGCAATAAAAAGTTTAGAAAATGAGTTGTTGAGTTAAAAGTAGTACGATAATTACACTTACGTTAAATTAACTTTATGAGCAATAGAAAATTTAACGACAAAATGAGTTGCTAGATTCTCTAACCCGCCAAAACTCACCACTAACACTTTTTTTTTTTATGAGATAAACTAACACAAAGTTAAAACAAAAACAATAATACCAAAATTATTATATTATATTTGGCTTGAAAAGTTTATTATATTTGCACAAAAAGATAGTCATAGAATACATGTATCAGCCAAAAGACACTCTTCCAAGGGTTGCGGGAAATTTGGTGGGTAGGTGACTAGATGAGCCGTGCGCAGACACAACAATCCCGGATGAGCCTTTTAATTTACATGATGTAGACTGTACAACCATATCAGGACCAAAATTTGAGGTACAAAGCACACCCTGTGTTTTATAACAATAAAAGATGAAGAAAGTTGATGATATTTTATTAGTTTTTGTGGACTTGCACAGACCCATGTTCGTAGAGCTTGAAAAAAATGAAAGAAAAGGTTAAGAGATTTCGTCGATTGTGAGAGAGACAGAGCATGTGATGCGAATCTTTTGAAACGCACAACACAAATTTTGTACTGTTTTTTTCTTCCTTTCTTTATTGTAAAAAAATTAGACTATAACTAGTAGAGAGTGAGAGTATCTTGAAGATTCCAAGCGACATTGAAAATGATGTGACTCTTTATCAATCTTGTGGCGGAGGTTTGATTGCTTTATGTCTTAGCCCTCACAGCCCTATGCTTTTTTGTCTTTGTTTGCAGCTTGCGAAAACCAAATTGGATTTAAGTAAAAAAAAAAAAGAGGTACTTCTAATAAATACTCTGCATGCTGTCTTTTTCCATATGGAAAACTTTTGAGTTATATTGTTAGATTAAGGTTTTTTTTTTTTTTTTTTTTTTTTTGGAGAAACATTAGATTAAGGTTAAATAGTGGTTTGTTGTTCATCATTATGAAAGAGAACTTATATTTTTTCCCCAAAAAAAGAGAACTTATATTTTCTTTTTTTTTTCTTTTTTTTAAGAAGAATTATATCGTTAGTTTTCTGTCCTAAGTATTAATATATATATATATATCTTAAAAGCCCACTCTGTATTTTTAATGAAGAGAGTTTGGTAGCATTATTTGATAGATTTTACTAGAGTGGGCTCTTAAGATGTGTATTAATAAATCATTTTAGAAAAAAATTTATGAAAAAAATGAAGATGTAACAAACTCTTTTGATAATTTTTAATATTTCATAATTTTTTTTAAAAAATTGATGATTAATGTATGATTATTCGGACCCTTATTTGATTTTATTCATTAGAAGAATTAAGATTTTTTTTTTTGAGTTTTAAGAATTAAGATTTTGAATCTTACGTTTGTCATATACATATTATAACTTATACCAATTGAATTTTATATATAAAAAAGATGAAGATATTTCCTTTCATGGCAAAAGTTTGATAGTTAATAAATTTAAAAGTGAAGTGAATATTCTAATTTAAAATAAATTATCTTCCTTTATTTATTTGGTGAAATAGAATTGTAAATGATGTATCCTAGTGCCTACATTTAGATTCATGGAAACCTAATCTAAAATATGAAATATATTATCTCATATTACAAGTTGTATTTCTTTACTAGTTGGTTATTTTGTTGTTTAGTTGGAAATAAGTACGAAAATTTTTGGCTCACCTTTTTCTAGTTATGCTTGATTGGAAGTTTGGAACCACTAGGTACCTACTTCAATGTTTCATTGCTCTATGACCATGGATACGCCAGAATTATCTCTTTCATTGATTATATGTAGTGGGTGCATAAAATACTTCTTTTGAAGTCATTGTGAAAAGGTCATAATTCATTTATTTTTCACTTCCTCTTTGAGTAAGAATAACTTTGAGCCCATTCCCTCTATCATCGCCTTATTTATTACAAAATCATGAGCTTGTTGCACCATTTCCAATGAGCATCTCTGTGTGAACCAAAAAAAAAAAAATCCTCTATCCCATTGGTCAATAATCCACTTTAATCTCTCAAATCATCCATACAAGGAGTCTCAAACGGTGATTACACAAAAATTGCTGCAGTTATTAACGTTTAATCATTTGAAAATTGAAATAAGTCTGCTGAAACAAATAAAATATATGCTTTATATACTTTTATTATTCAATTTTTGCTAAATCATGCAATGGTTGATGAATTTTATGCAGTGTTAGGTATGGCCTATGGGGCTGAACCAAAAATTTTTGGATTTTCTCATCCAGGTGTTCTAATTAATTGTAGATTTCATGAGGGCTGCACTTTATTACTTTGTCGATGGATCCCATTAGGCCCTCTTGCATGATTGGTAAGAACTTTTTTGACTTTATGCTAGACAAAGGAAGTTTTGTAAAGTCCCAAAACCAAAACGTTAACATCTATTAGGCTAATTGGGCCAAACACAACATTCGTCTATTTTCAATTTTTAACCACAACCACAAAATGTACCTTTGGCCTGCCGATATAACACATCGATTGAATTGGGACTACATGGGAACGTTCAATTTAATGTCAGAAAAATTTATATTGGACCACATATGATCACATGCATTGTTTATATATATATATATATATATATATATTTTTGTTGAAGAGCATGCATTGTTTATATTAAATATATAGTAAGAATAAAAGTTAATCACTCAGATAAAACCTACCTAAAAAAGATTAGGCACCATACTTTTTTGGTAGTGTGATACACGTAATTTGATAGCATTTCTCGAAATTCACTGCATCTCTGTTTTTCAATAGCATGCAAAAGCCACAAAAGTTTAAAGAAGGGACAAATAGAAAAGTTCATGTGAAGCATACGAGGTCGGCCATCACTTGCTTAAGGCTTTACCAAGCTAGCCTATCAATACGTATAATTTGTTCATGATGTCATTTGTATTACGTATAATAAATTTGTTGTTTGTGATAATTGAGAACAATAGAAAAGTAATGAGTATCAGTGGCAGCAATTTGATATGGAGCACAAGAACATCCTTCTATCATATTCTAATCCCATTATTCTTCTTTTTTAATTACATATGGCTACAACACCAATTCGTTGGTCCTGCCTCCTGAGACTTGAAACTTTTCAATCATTTGTTAATACCGACCAATTCATAAATTATTTGATTTTGATCAACCTTCTTTATTCATGTTAGTGAAAGAAAGGAAGATTATATAAAAAGACCTAGGGTTTATAGTCTTGTACCTGGTTCATACTAAGGTTTTGTTTGGTATGGAGATAGAAAAGTAGGTGGAAAGAAAAAAAAAATTTGTGGTTGTTAGGTAATGTTGTTTAAACAATAGTTTTCAGTGTTTAAACATTATAACACATATTTTTATAACACTTAAATAATGTTACTAGAAATTTCTTACCAAACAGGTATAATTCTCGTTGTGTGTGTTTGATTGAAGAAGTTGAAAAGTTGAGTGATAAAGAATAAATATATGGTTGCTTTGCTTGGTTGGAAGGAAAAATGAAAGGAAAAGAAAAAATGATAAGGGGGTGCAAAAGTTTTCAGAGCAGCATACACTCTTCTTTTTCCAAGTAGTATTCTATTACATTTTTGGGAAAACTTCTAAAATGGATATTATCCCAACCAAAACATATTTTGTTTACTAGCAATCGAAATACAGACGATCCAACTTTTGGGAATCTTGGGACATCCATTTCAGAAGCTTTCCCATACACATATATAATTGAATACTACTTCGAAAAAGAAGTGCCTATATGTTGCTCCAAAGGAAATCTTATAACATGAATTGGGCTAGCAACATATAAGGGACATGGTTCTTTTCAAACACGAATTAAAATGGTTCTACTACACAGACTATACGCAAGAAGAAGATCCCGTATCTCCAAAGACTCCAATAATCTTAGGAACCAAACATGTTGGACCTCTTCAGGTCCCATCGAGAGGCCAAAGGAAAGGAGCACGTGTAGACAAAAAGTGTAAGTGCAAGTGGCAGTGGCAGTGAAAGATGTACAATGGACACAAACAAATCTTTTCGCTGACGCGCCATGACTCATCTCCAACTAGCCTCAAATTTGGGAGTGTGATTATATCATCGTTCCTATTAAAATACGAGAAAAATTGTTAACACAATTTTCATATTATAAATTTTATCACAACTATTACTCTAATGATGGTAAGTCGTGAAGAAAAAGTAATTAATAATTAGTCACAGTATGACGCGTTACAATTATGATAAAAATTTTAGCATGAAAGATAGTTTTAAAATATCTCAATTAAAATATTAAGGTTTGAACGAGCTTTATGTAAATCTCAAAAGCTTTCTCATACCTTAGTCATTCATTCATTCATGTCAAGCAAATCTAGCCAATCACCATTCTTATCGCTTCATTATATCATATGCTAATCTGGATACAGTGGTATTAATTCCCAGGGTGCAACGGCTGTAGGGACCCCATTACGGCATTGCCTTCTCTTTTACTTTTCATTTTGGTCCGCACGCCGCCTACCTATTATATAATACACAAGTGAGACGCTGCATGGAGCCCACCTGCTGAATCGTACAGTTTCATTCTGCTAAAGCCAATGGCAATAGACTTTTTGATATTTAGTATTTACTATCATAGATAATTTATCACTTATTTTATTTTATTTTTATGATATTTACTTTTTACTATCATAGAAGATATCAGTTTTTTTTTTTGGGTAAAATGATACTTCTGTTACTTGTTATATATATATATATATATAATTTTTTTTTTCTGAATAAATACTTTATTTCTAGCAAAACAAAGAAAAATTTACATTATCAAAGCCTTTAGCTAAATACAAAATATCCTCTACCACAAACTTAATGCTCCGATGAGGCGCTGCCACTTGATTTCTTAGGGGCTCAATAACATTCTAAGCATCACCTTCTATTACAACATTCTTAAAACCTGCATCAGTTGCTCTTTGAATAGCCAACAAGGCTGCACTAGCCTCACCAAATATCAGGCTGCCTGGAATCCTCTGCTCTACCTATGCAGCAACACAGATACCTTCCTGATCTCTAGCCATGACTACCACTGAAGTTTTTCCTTGTTACTTGTTATATTTTAAGTATGGCATAGGTACTTGTTAAAATTGTACTAAAGTAGATTTCATTTAATAAAAAAATTAAATAAATAAAAGAAAAGAACATATAACTAGTCATTTTAGTTATTTTAATATTTTTTTTCTCTACAAAGTTAGTTCTACACTGAAAAAAAATAACATAAAGCTATAGAAAAAGACAAAAAACTTTACAAAAAAAAAAAGTGTCAAAAGTTGCTGTTAACAGGCACTTTATGGAGCCCGTTAACACAACCCTTTAAGTATTAATAGAATTTGAATTCAAGTCTCTTTTGGTTTTTTCGGACAACAATCAACTTTATAAATTGAATTAATTTTTAGATACGTAAACTTGTTTTTAATATATGTAATTGTAAAGTTGTTAAAACTAATTTCTACCATTAACAAGTTAATGGGGTGCGACACATGGTTGCAGCTGATGTTTAACTTTGTAAGTGTCGTACGTGTACCGTTAAGGCGTTAACAAACATTATAAAAACTTAAAATGTTAAAAAAAAGGGGGCCTAACTCAAATATGTGGTTAACATTATCAACATGATGATCCTAACTTTTTTTTTTTTTTTGATTTGAGAATCATGATGATCCTAACTTAATTAACGTATTTGCTAGTGAAGTCTTGCGTGTTTTTTTTAATTGGTTGGAAAGCTTTTTTGTTAGCTTATTGAGAAATTTTAGGACAAAATAGAGAGTGGGTGTTAATTGGCTCGAATATATTTCTTAATTAGTTGATTGAAAAGGTAATAATCAACGTGTTTATATATATATATATATATATGTTAATGATGTGGTAAAATTTAATTCACTTATTTGAAAATGATAGTAATTCTCTAGGATCTAGTACATTTTTGGATGTCCTAAAATATAGTAGCTTTCAGTTAACTTAATTAGTAATAATTATGAAATGGATATCATAAGTTTAATATCTATTATATGTACTCTTTGAAAAATCAAGAGACATAATCTTGATAATATTCCTAACTTATATTTTACTTTATCTAAAAATTAAATATTATTCCTCTTTCACTCAAATTTAAATTGGGGTAGGCACTAAGCAGTTTTGGAAACGTATATGTTTTTATCTGAAAAATAATGCATTAAATCAATTCCCTTTAAAACATGGATTTTCTTAATAGTGTCAGCATGGGAGGGGGAAGGAGTTCTTCGGATAAGTCTTCATTTTCTTCTAAAAAAGAAAGGATAAATCTTCCATTATAAAATAATTGGATTGAATTTTACCACATCACCAACATTTAAATAAACATTGATTAGCATCATTATCCAATTAATAATAATATAATAAAATTCAATCCACACATTTTATAATGGATAGCTAGAACTTTACCAATATGTGATGTTATTTTAGCTATTCTAGACTAGAGATCTTAATTCATTAAAAATTGTATCCATCTATTAAATTTCGTTTATTAGGGAAAACATAGAATATGGTAATTGTATTAAGTTTCTCACACACAATAAAGGCACATAGGGAAGTCTTTGATTTTATTTCAACATGTCACGTCCATAATTTTATGAAGATAAATTTTAGGGGAAATTGCACTTTACCCACTTGTGATTTGGCCCATTTTAACAGTGCCCATCCGTGGCTTAAAAGTTATCATTTAACCCACCTGAGGTGGCATCCGTTAGACCCCCGTTATCCACTTCTGCCATTTTCGTTAAAAAATCTCCTTTACTATATAAGCCAAAATTATAACCCAAATAGAACCCTAAAAGGAAGAACGAGCTATCTCCCTCTCTCTACCTTAGAATCCCTAAAAACCCCCAAACCCATAATCCCTTTCTCTCTTCACTTAGATTGCCAAAGTGAAATCTGACACTTGCAAGCAAAAGGGTGTATTGAAGCTTGGGTTTTCCTCTATATCAACTTTAGCCCAGTCTCCTTCACACTCTCCATCAAAGTCGCCAACACCAGCGCCTACTCCTAAAGCTTCAACGCTGTCGCCTATAGTTAGAAAGATTCCAGTGCCTGCTTTGTCTCCGGCAGTGGTGAACTCTCCACCATCTCCTCCTCCAGCTTCTTCTGAGGCTCCGGTGAGTCCTCCATCTTCAATTAGTACTCCACCTGCTAAAGCTCCTGGACCGGCTCAGAGTGGTGCTGTTTTAAACAAAGTTGGGTTTGGTGCTGAATTTGTGGCTGTAGCAGTATTGACCCATTAACCCACAAATCCATTAAACCCAAAAAATTTGAACCTAGCAATTTGAATAGATTGCTGGTTTTTTTTTTTTTTTACTTACAAATCTGGGTTTTTTTTAGAGAACCCAGCAAAAGAAAGAGAGTTAGTATTTTATTTTGTGATTGTTCTATGGAGAATTAAGTAGTCAATTTGAACAGATTGCTGGGTTTTATTTTATGCAATTTTTTTTTTTTTACTTGCAAATTTGGGGTTTTTTTAGAGAACCTAGCAAACGAAAGAGGGTTATTGTTTTATTTTGTGATTGTTCTATGAAGAATTAAGTAGTCAATTTTTGAATTTAGCAGTGGAAGGCTAGCGAATCTGTGGGTGTATGTTTACATGGATTTGTGGCTTTGTTTGTGACTGTAGGTGTATTGGTTTTCTTTTATGTTTTATGTGAAGAAGAAGAAGATTGAGAGAAAAGAGGAAAGAGACATAAAATATAATGAAAAAGACACATTTACCTCTATTTTTAACGGTGAAAAAGGAGAGGTGGGTAACGGGAGTCTAACGGAGGTTACCTCGAGTGGATTAAGTAATAACTTTTAAACCACGGTGAACACTGTTAAAATGGGCCAAACCATAGGTGGATAAAGTGCAATTTCTCCTAAATTTTAGGCCACAACACTTTCAAAATAAATCATAGGTAACAAGCTAGTATTACTTACTAGTTATAATCTATGCACATTATTAAAATAAGTGTTTCACCCACTAGTAATAGTCTGTCACCTATGATTTGCCGTGAAAAATATTGTGTACCTAACTGTACTCTTTTATGAATAATACTAGGATGTTACGAATTTTATTATAAAACTTACTCTTTTTTTTTTTTTTGAAAATAACGTACAAATCAATGCGTCACTAATAAAAAAAATAGGACATTTGTTTATTATGTTATTGAAGTGACATCAATTGCATAAATTGCAAGGTTTGTTTATAAATATTTTTGTAATAAAATAGATAATAGCTTTAGTATTTTTCTAATTTTATTGGGTGGTTGGGGTAATTGCCTAGACCATTTCAACTAGTTTAATTGATATTTTAGAAATATCTACTAAAAATACATGTCTAATTTTTCATATGCATATAATCCTTGTTGGGATATATTAGGAAAGAAATGAATGATTAGGCTAGCAGCATAGACAACGTGAAATAGAAAAACAAGATATTTCTTTGTAATATACAATTGCTAGCTAGGTCCTTTGTTAGATAAGTAGAAGCCTAACGTAGAATTCTACGTTCCGTGTAGTAAGATATACAAAAATGAGAGGTCAAGACCTAATGAGCCACGAGTTGTAATGCTACTGTTTAGATGAGTACTACAACTTGGAGTTTGAATATCCACGCTTCCGGCCACTTGTTCTAAGAAAAAACGAAAGGCGTATATATATATATATATATATATGAGACAAACATAAAATAAATAGTTTGTTCTCGAGTTTTGTGATTGATTAATTTATTCTCAAATTAAATATTGGCCAATCCAATTTGGAATAGAATACGTAATCTTTCTGAACCAGTACTTCTTGGCAAGTTGGCATTTGCATTGTCTGGGTGATAGACCAATAAAAAAAATTAGAGACAAGATTCCTATGGTGGACCGGTATCAGCCAGAATAAAGGATGAACCGAGTTGAAGAATATATATATATATATATATATATATATATATTTCAACTAGACCGGACTTTGCAACTTCGGTATTTCAAAGACTTGAATGGAAATAACAGGATTGGTCTTACTTTTGAGAGTGACTAAAGTATGGTAGTTGTTGTTGTTGTTTACTAATTAGTAAAATCTTAGTTCTTAACATTGTGTATAAAATTAATGCATAAAACGTATTTGACTGTTTGTCGATCTTCTATTAAGGTTGCCACACCACATAAAAAAAAAAAACTTATATTTTTCCATGTCAACATTTATATATATATATATATATAATATGATTTTTTGAGCTATAAATATGATTATTAGTTTAGGCTAATAAGAACCCCTTGCCCTTTTTTTAAGAAGCCAAACACCAAACAAATTTTAATTAAATTAGGATTGATCTTCTCTAAATAAATTTAAAATAAGTTAGGTGTATTATTTTATCTAAATTCGCTAATTTAGTAACTAATGATTTATATAATGTTATAGATGTATTAATCTATTAATTGATTCTAAAAAATAAAATAAAAGTTACATCCATATCAAAAGTGGTTGTGAAAAATGTTGTAAATTTTTCATAGACTTTCTTTAAACCTTGTGTGTTATATATTAATCTCCTATTTCTCCAAATTTGTCTGATGCACTAATATTTGGTTTTTATTTTCTTATTTTTATATAAAAGTTTTTGGTTAAAATAGACTCTTAGAACATTCCCATTAAGGATTGCAAATGCTAAAAGATGCTTCTTTTAGCATTTATAACTCAAAAACTTGCTCCATCAAAGATTATATATGCTAAAAATTTTGCAATACTACTACAGTGTGCTCTCATTTTTGAGACCGTACTGTAGCACAATGCTATCATTTTTTATTAATTTCTTTCTCTCTCTCTTCCATGTTTGTCTCCTTCCCAAGTCTCTTCTCTCTCCTCTCTCACTTCTCCTCTGTCAAACCATCTCACCCAAGCTTCATGCTCTCCCTCTCACCATCTCACCCAAGTTTTTGTCACTCTCTTCTACTTTTTTTCCTCTCTTCTCACTGGTTCTCTCTCCTTCTTCTCATCAATGGATCGTGGTGGTGGTGGATTGTGGATCATGGCTGAGATTTTCTTCGATTTGATGGATGTTGTTGGTCTAATTTGGTGGATGGTGACTGAGATTCGATTTGATTTCTTCTCTGGAATCTCCGATGGTGGCTGAGATTTGGTTCGATTTTGGGTTTTGTGGTGAATATGTGGGTCTCCGTTGGTCACCGATTTTGGGTTTTGTGGATGCTGTTGTTTTCTGGGTTTTGTGGTGAATCTCTGTGTGTCTCTGTGGGTTTTTCTGCATCTGCTAGTTTTTTTTTTTCCCTCACTGGTGGTGGCTGGGATAGATATGGGTTTGCTAGGTTGAGATGGAAGAGTGTGAGTTTGTTGGATAAATAGGTGGGTATGGTTGATTGGTGTTTTTTTTTTTTTTTTTTTCCCCGGTGGTGGTGGATGGGGTGGGTATGGGTTTGCTGCATTGAGAAGGTCAAGTTTGCTGGGTTGAGAGTGACAAAGAGGAAGAGAGAGAAAGAAATATAAATGAAGAATAAAAAAATAATAAAAAAAGGAATATTTAAATGAAGTGGTAAAAAATATAGAATCTTCGAAGTGGGTCTTCGTGGGTCACCAATTTTGGGTTTTGTGGATGCTGTTGTTTTTCTGGTTTTGTGATGAATCTCTGTGGGTCTCCGTGGGTTTTTCTATGTCTGATAGGTTTTTTTTTTTTTTTTTTTTTTTTTTTCTCCAGTGGTGGTGGCTGGGATGGATATGGGTTTGCTACTTTGAGATGGAAGAATGTGTTTGTTGGATAGATAGGTGGGTATGGGTGATTGGTATTTTTTTCCGGTGGTGGTGGATGGGGGTGGGTATTGGTTTGCTGTGTTGAGAAGGTCAAGTTTGCTGGGTTGAGAGTGACAGAGAAGAAGAGAGAGAAAGAAATATAAATGAAGAATAAAAAAAAAATATTTAAATGAAATAGTAAAAAATATAGAATTTTTGATGTTGGGTGTATTGTAAAATAAATTATTAAAAATTAAAATTTTAAGTTTTGAGATAGTGTAGGTTAAAAATTTTACTAAGGAATGCTCGGAATCTAATCAGCTCAGTCCCAAAATATTTGCTTTGCTTTTCATTTGATTTGACTCATTTCTGAAACAGAATCTAACCGATTTGGCTCTTTTATTTTCCTAATTTGAATCGAATTGCACGTACACCGTTACCTGATAGATGATACCTACTACAGCTAGCTTCTCGTAAAAAGAAAAATGCTAATAATAAAATGCTTAGTTTTGTTTGGAATCCAAAAATACAAAGATACTTTCCTTTTCAAATAAATAGAGAGAATGTCTTTATTAATACTTTTAAATTATGCTTAATTACATGTAATTCCATATTTGTATTATTTATTCAATAATGTATTCATATAGTTTCCTTTTTTTTATAAAGAAAACAAAAAAGGTGGACTAGGTGATAATTGATATAAAGTGCAACATCATACTATCACTAACGTCACTTTTATAATTTTAATTTTAGTTTTTCACTAAACTAATTATAGATGGTTATCTTGTTAAAAGAATTTGAAATTTATTGCGAAATTAGACTTATTCTGGATGTATTTGGCAGTTAAAAATAAAAGAATAATATTAAAGTTATAAATTATTATACAATTTTTTTAAAAAATTTACTAATGTTGTGAATGATTATTAATAAATAAAAATATGAGGTGAGTGAATGAAAACTAATTATAAACTAGTTGATCTCAATTTATAATTTGAACTGATTATTATAAAATAGTTTATCCCAATAAAATATTGCTCAACTTAAAAAACTACATAGCAGTAAAATCGGGCATGTCAAAAAAGAATTAAGCAGGAACATTGGAAACTCGTGTAAATAAGTAAGGGAAATGCTAACGAATGCTTTAGAGTACTGGTTAATAATCCATTTAAAGAAAATTTTTATGAGAAATAAAAAAAAAAAAAGTAATTAATATTTTGACGATTTTTTTCATTTTTCATAAATGTAGTATTAAAATTTTCTTAAAATGAATTGTTATTAAGTACCATAAAAGCACTCGTTAGCATCACCCAATAAATAATTGACAAATCACAAATACACAAAAGAGTCCGCAACAAGTGGGAGTAGCAATAGTGGGAATCATAGATGAGCACAAACACATAGGGTTGGATTCCAAATTAGATTAAAATCCAACACTAAAATGAGTTGGCGTCCGCATTTGCCTATTTAAATGCACCAACCCAATGCAGTCTCTCCTCGTAGTCAGCAAAAACAACTCCAAAGCAAAGCCTGAAGGAGAGAAAGAGAGAGCGAGAGAGATCCACATAGGGAGAGAGCGAGAGAGATTTAGATTCATTAGAATATGGGTGGTTGGGCTATTGCGGTGCATGGTGGTGCTGGTGTGGACCCAAATCTCCCACCCCACCGTCAAGAAGAGGCCAAAAAACTCCTTACTCGTTGCCTCAATCTTGGTATCTCCGCTCTTCGCTCTAACCACTCAGCCATCGATGTCGTCGAGCAAGTTGTATGTCCCTCCCTCTACGCCCTGTTTGTTTTACGCAAATAATTTCATTATTTTTCAATCATAACTGGCCCCATCGCTATGCGCAAAACAAAGATAACTTAAAAAGATAACTTTGAAACCCCATGTAGCATTTTCTCGGAAAACAAACAAGTACGAGGAAAATGCGGACTGCATTTGTTTTGACCGAGCATATATGTGAATGATTGAAAGCCAAATGTCGTTCCCACGGTTGTTGGAGTGTAAACAACTGTTTACTTATGTATTTGTGGTTATTGTGAAAATTCAGGTTAGCGAACTGGAAACTGATCCTCTGTTTAATTCTGGCCGTGGATCTGCACTAGCGGCGAATGGAACGGTGGAGATGGAAGCCAGTATCATGGATGGAAATGGAAGACGATGCGGCGCCGTTTCGGGTTTGACCACGGTCAAGAACCCGGTCTCTCTTGCCCGACTCGTTATGGACAAATCTCCCCACTCCTACCTAGCCTTCTCCGGTGCCGAAGATTTCGCCCGACAACAGGTCTAATTTTACCATTTTGCCATTCCCCACCAATCATAAATAGCCTACAATTTTTTTTTTTTTTTTTATTAAAAAAAAAAATCTTTTACTTTGTTTCATGTCACGTGAATGAAGATCTTAGCCGCCGGTTTGCTTTTTTATTTAATTATATTTTGTCCCCACGTGTCTGTACTGCAGCTAGACATGTCATTTTCTTGGACTTTATGTTTGTGTGGTCTGTGGTGTGTGTCCTTCAAAATAATAAAATTAAAAAAAAAAAAAAAGTCTTTAAATTTGGTTGAGTATCTAAGCTCTGTTTGGATAAAAAAATAATAAAAAGTTACTATTCATATTACGGTTATTGATCATTAGCCTAAATGTACTGTTTATGTTCATGTTCATCTCTCATAAATAGTGCAATAGGAATTGGTTAAGAAAAAAAAAAAAAAAAAACACAGACGCAGACGCAGGGGAGAGGCACAAACCAAAGACTAACTTAGAGAAAAAAAAAAGGGTGTTCTAATATTTTATGTGCGTTTTGGTTTTTGTAGGGTGTGGAGCTTGTGGAGAATGAGTACTTCATCACTGAAGAAAACGTGGGAATGCTCAAATTGGCAAAGGAAGCTAACACCATTGTGGTACGTTGTGTTAACTTGAGTTATTATAAGTTAAACCTATTTTTTAATAAAATAAAAAAAGAAAATAACTTCATCAGAGCACATGTTATTTTGATCGATTTAGTTTCTTTGAAAATAAAATTGATTTTAAAAAAAGTTTGTTATCAAAAGTTACTTATGAGTTTAAGTACATAAAAATTGTTCTAAGACCACAATTTTTGTCACATTATACGACAGACTTTGACTGTGTGAGTACTGAGTAGTACTTAGTTGTCTTTAGAATCCACCACATATTTTCTTCACCACCTACTGTATCAAAGCTGTGTTTGCAATTTTTCTAAAAATAAAAATATTCTTAAATAAAAAGAATCTCAGATGGGATCTTACTATTGATATTCTATCTATATTAACCCGGTATCTTGATGGATTCATTTATTTAAATAAATAAAAAATTACCGACAAGTTGGGAGTAAAAAAAAAAAAATCTTAAACAAGAAGAATCTTCAGAAGATTCTATTAAATTTATTATTATTTAGGCCTGGTGCTATCTGTACCGACATCTTCTATAATATTTAATTGAGATCCTTTGAATTTACCTAGAAAAAAAGAAAGAGAAACAGAATCTTTATTCTTTATTTTCAAATTGTTGAAAAACCACGTGGTGGGCCATGCCATGACATGATGTTAACGTATTGAAAAAGTTTAAGAGTACAATATTTTCATAACTTTTTAATATAATTAGCACGTGATAAATTGTGATTAATAAAAAAATAGTAAATTTATGTATAAGTGATAGCTAAACACCACAATTTGTTAAGTTATAATTATATAATTCTAAATTTTTTAATTTTTCCTAATCTTTTTTTTGTTTTTGGAATCAATCAGTTTGATTACAGAATCCCAGCCGTTGGATCTGATACATGCAGTGCAGTAGCGGAGAGTCCATTTCAGATGAACGGGCTCCCAATAAGCGTGTATGCTCCAGAGACAGTAGGGTGCGTGGTAGTTGACAGTCAGGGCCGTTGCGCTGCTGCCACGTCAACAGGAGGATTGATGAACAAAATGAACGGTCGGATTGGTGACTCACCACTGATTGGAGCTGGGACCTACGCTTGTAATTTATGTGGGGTCTCATGCACCGGTGAGGGTGAGGCTATCATACGTGGGACCCTGGCTCGCGAGGTGGCGGCTGTGATGGAATACAAGGGTTTGGGCCTTCAAGAAGCTGTGGACTTTGTGATCAAAGAGAGACTTGATGAAGGGTTTGCTGGGCTTATTGCTGTGTCAAATAAGGGTGACGTGGCATGTGGGTTTAACACTACTGGTATGTTTAGGGGTTGTGCTACTGAGGATGGGTTTATGGAGGTTAATATTTGGGAATAGGGAGGAGGAAAGACTAAAACAGGCTTTGCTTTGTTGGAGATATAAATGTTGTTGATGCAGCTGATTATGCCTTTTAATTTTCCTTAGCGTTTTCACCTTAATTAGTGTACTTTTTTTTTAATGTAATATTAATAGGCAGTCTAATTATGCCTTTTTGGGAGTCTCACTAATTTCTCTCTGTGTCTCTCTTTCTCTCTCTCCCTCTCTCAAGGAATATCTCAATTACCATAATTTGTTGGATTCTATATATATATATATATATATATTTTATACAAAATAGAATTTCTACTCTACTCTAATTTAAATGTATATATGTGTAAAACTCCCTCTTGGAGACTTGAACTCCGACTCTTACCCCCCACACTACACAAACATTTATACTTGTGGAATGACTATCACACAAAAGATGTGTGGTGATTTGGATTCTATATCTTGGACTTAATTGAAATTGTAACAAATCCGGCATAAACCAAAAACTATTACCTTATTCCCATAAATAAATTTTTTTTTTTAAAAATTATTACCTTATTGGCTCACCTATCAAATGGTGATGTGACTTGTTTTCCGTTTTCATAAAATTCAAAAGTTTCGTTTGGATTGCACTAAAAACAAGAGATGTTTGTGTTTGGCGCTTTTTTCCTGAATCTTGTGCACTATTTACGAGATTCGTAAGTACGAAATTTAGCAAATTTTTCTTTAAAACTGGTTTTCACGGCATTATTCACACATGTAAAAATTATTTACTACAATGTTAGAGAAAATCATGCATAAACCAAAAACTATAACCTTATTCCCATAAATAAAAAATAAAAAAATAAAAAAACTATTACCTTATTGGCTCACCTATCAAATGGTGATGTGAGTTGTTTTCCCTTACCATAAAATTCAAAAGCTTCGTTTGGATTGCATTGGAAATAAGAGATGTGATTTTGGCATTTTTTCCCTGGGTCTCGTGTAGTATTTACGGGATCCGCAAGTATGAAATTCAGCAAATTTTGCTTTAAAATTGGGTCTCACAGTACTATTTACAGGTTTAAAAATTATTTAACTACAGTATTTTCAGTAATAAGTTTTTAATTTTCAACAATAAACGATATCTAAATAGACCAAAAATTTCTAAAACTCGCTTCTTAAAGGACCTATCCTACCTTACACTGAAAATCCAAAATCCAAAATTTCAAGAATACAAACTGCTAAGAGACTTATTACATTCTCAAGAATTAAAAATTCTTCCCACCGAAAGGGTCCAAAAGGGGCCGTACATAACAAAGAAAAGTGTTTTAAGTAATCACTAATTAGTTTCTCAAAAAAAAGAAGTACGTAATGACTAATTAGACAATATATATATATATATATATATATATATATATCAATAATATAATAAATGTTTTTCTTAATATTATTATTTTTGTTTTGCATTTAAAAGTTTACCTACAATTTCTGAAGTTTATATGGTAAAAATGTATAATATTCATAATATCACTCTTTGCTAAATAATTGTTATTTGAGAGCAAGTATAAGTCCAAGCGAGAGGGAGTAGTAAGAAAATAGGGAGATAATTACAAAAAAAAAAAAATTTATTATTATTATTTAAATACTTTTGAAAAGTTAATTTTTTTTATTTTATTTTTTATATATATATACAAATTTAGTGCTGAATGTTTAATGAAGAGTGTTTTAGGAATATTTGGTGATTTGAAAATTATTAGGAATCTTCTAATTAATAGTAGAATAATAGAAAATGCATACATTGTTAGAGAAAATTATAGTTTTACTTGAAATTTCTATTTTTTTGTCGATGAAAAATTATTTTGAAAATTTGATAATTTAGTCTGTTTAGATGAAATGATGCATTTAAAACCTAGTTACTTTTTATTGCTTATAATTGATATATACACCAAAATTTTCCACTATGTTATATTGGGAATCCTCTAACTAATAGTAGAGATAATAGAAAATGCATACATTGTTAGAGAAAATTATAGTTTTACCTGTGTGGGGGGAGAAAAACCCAACCCAACTTATTGGGCCCAAGGCCCTGAATGAGGAACACTCTTCGTCCGAGGAGGTGTGACCTTCAGTCAGGCCCACGTCAAAGGGGAATGCCTTGAGATGAGCACGTGTACCATCCGAGGAGGTAATCATATGCCCGAGTAGTCCAACATCCTCGGATCCGAAGAGGTTTGACCCAACACGAGCATGGGAGGTTCAAATGATCTGTTTGACAAGTGTCAAGAGGGAGAGGAACCTCGGACACACATAAAGGCAACGGGAACAGAGAAATATCAAGGAGGCATACTTCAACCACCACATTTAATGCACCGCACCTACCTTCCTGGCCGCATTTATGTGGATAGGACCCCTGAACAGTGCTTTCTCAGCTACCGCCACTCACATAAAGCTAAAAGTGGGGTGATGGGACATGCACTCAAATGGGTGCCTGGATGATGAACAAGTGGACGGAGGAGATGTAAGAAGGCAATGCTATATAAGGGAAGGGTGCCTCTGATAAAAGGGGGAGAAAAAAAGGAGGAAGATATTTGATTGCTGTAGCTCCAGGAATTGTAATCCTAGATTATCAATGAAAAGCACCTCTTCGGACAGAGCACTCATATTAGTCCGAGAACACATTAATTCAAATCCTCCCATTGGTGTTGCCGTTTAATACTGTTATTTTCATTATTAGCCTAGCCCTTTCACCCACTCTCTACAAAATTTATTGTTTTGGGCTCGGTGGGCTCCGAATCCATACTTCCTTGGGCGTGGGCCGCAAAAACTGACCCCACAATTGGCGCCGTCTGTGGGAAGAGCTTGTGCAAGAGTGAAAACAACAGTTGATGATGGCAGGACAAGGTGAACAGCAAGCAGAATCCAGGGCATCCCAACATGTGGACCATTTCGCCAACCTAGAGAGGAGACAAAATCGTGAATGTAGCGTACACACAGTGCGCCTTAGCCAGGGCCAATCATAGAGCGGAAGTCACATGTCCCATGCAAAGAAGAACCGCGACTTGCAACTGGAAGTAGAAAAACTAAAGAGAGAGCTGCGCCATGCAAAGAGGAGACGGGCTTCCTCATACTCTGAGGATGATCTTGATGATGAGCAGGATGTCTCTTATCAGCACAAATCCAAGACACCAGCCAGCGAGTCCTACACTTATGAGGAGGAATCCCATCGTAAGAGACAACGTAGAAGTCCATCACACGAGGACATGGAGAACGATGCCATGAACAGGGCTCTGAACCAGATATCTGAGTCGCCCTTCACGCGCAGGATAGAGGAGGCTAGACTCCCTCGGCGTTTTAACCAGCCAACGTTTACCATCTATAATGGTAAGACTGACCCCGTGGAGCATGTGAGTCATTTTAACCAAAGGATGGCTGTCTACGCCAGAGACGAAACCCTGATGTGCAAGGTTTTCCCTTCCAGTCTGGGGCCTGTGGCCATGAGGTGGTTTGACGGCTTGAAGGCAGGCTCCATCAACTCCTTCAAAGAGCTCACTCAGGCATTCGGCTCCCGTTTTGTCACATGCCGAAGAGCGGCCAGACCTGTTTCTTCCCTGCTATCCTTGTTCATGCAGGAAGGTGAATCCTTGAAGGCATATTCAGATAGGTACTGGGAGATGTTCAATGAGGTGGAAGTTAACAATGATGCAATGGCCCTCAGCACATTCAAGCTCGGCCTCCCCACTGATCACGGTTTGAGGGCATCTCTATCTGGCAAACCAGTCGCAAACGTGCGTCAGCTAATGGACCGCATAGAGAAGTATAAGAGGGTTGAAAAAGATCAGCAGCAGGGCAAGGGAAAGGACAAGGTTATCTCTCAGGAGAGGAGGGATTCGCGGTCGGACCGTTACAATTATAATAAACCGCGAAGGGATTTTGCCGGGCAATCAGGATCGATGAATCCTCAATCGGTCAACACCGTGTTCAAAGAGCCAGTACACCAGGTCCTGGAAAAGATCAAGAACGAATCATTCTTCAGGTGGCCGAACAAGATGATAGGAAACCCCGAGAAACGCAACTATAATCTCTACTGCCAGTACCATCAAGACCATGGGCACACCACGGAGGATTGTAGGAGCCTGTGGGATCA
Organism: Quercus cerris; assembly: GCA_963669245.1. Lineage (NCBI taxonomy): Eukaryota > Viridiplantae > Streptophyta > Magnoliopsida > Fagales > Fagaceae > Quercus > Quercus cerris. Next base: position 93,270,017 of record OY770006.1, read on the forward strand.
CCTGGACCAACTGGTCCGCGATGGTAAATTGAAACACCTCCTGCACCCCTCCAGTGGCCGAGGGCAGACGGGATCAGGGCCACGCAGAGATGACCCCCTAAAACCGCCGCTAGGGACTATAAACGTTGTCTTCGCCGCGCCAGGAAGAACAGGATCCTGGCCATTGAAAGTTATGTCAGTAGGTCGACCACCCGTAGGGGAGTCAGGCCGAGGACCTAAGAGAACTAAGTCTGGTGTCCCGTTGGTCTTGGGATTCTCGGACGAAGACATGATTGGCACCATCCAACCCCATGATGATGCACTAGTTATCACCCTCAGGATAGGAGGGTACGATGTAAAGAGGGTGATGGTGGACCAGGGCAGTGCTGTGGAGGTGATGTACCCAGACCTCTACAAGGGACTAGGCCTAAAGCCCCAGGACCTGACGCCGTACGATTCCCCCCTCTTGAGCTTTGAAGGAAGGCCTGTCGTTCCGAAAGGCCGGATACGCTTACCAGTGCAGTCTGGCACCGAGGTGGTGGAGTTAGATTTCATAGTTGTGGATGCATATTCGCCCTACACGGCACTCGTGGGCAGACCTTGGATTCACGCACTTGGGGCTGTTTCCTCTACTTTGCACCAAAAGGTCAAATATCCGTCAGAAGGGCAGATACGCGAGATCCGAGGGGACCAGTCTGTTGCTCGTCAGTGCTTGGTAGTTGCCATTCAGCATAAGACCCCAGCCGAGTCCTCGGACGCAGCCGGGAGGGATTCATAGCAACTACAGTCTCGGGGATTGCCCTTTGAAGAACCAAATGAAGGCACTCGATGTGAGGATCTAACAAAAGTGGTCATTGGAGATGATCCTGATAGGTTCTTTCAAGTCGGATCTCAGCTGCCTCTCCAAGAGAAGGAAGAGCTGATAGAGTTCCTTAAGCGGAATCTCGATGTATTTGCCTGGAATCCTTACGAGGCCCCAGGGGTAGACCCGGAGTTTATATGCCACCACTTGAAGGTGAATCCACTGATCACCCCTAAGAAACAGCCCATTCGGTGCCCATCCAAGGAGCATGCTGATGCAGTAAGAGACGAAGTAGCAAAACTCAAAGTGGCCGGGGCTATCAAAGAAGTTTTTTTATCCCGAATGGCTGGCAAATACCGTGGTGGTGAAGAAGAAGAGTGGGAAGTGGCGAGTATGCGTAGACTTCACGGATTTGAACAGGGCATGCCCCAAAGATCCGTTCCCAATGCCAAAAATAGATCAGCTGGTCGATGCCACTGTCGGCCACCCTCGGATGAGCTTCCTAGACGCATTCCAAGGCTACCACCAGATACCATTAGCCCCGGAAGACCAGAAGAAGACTGCATTTGTCACCCCTATTGGCAACTACCACTATAAAGTAATGCCGTTTGGCTTGAAGAACGCGGGAGCTACCTACCAGAGGATGATGACGAGGATGTTCGAGCCACAGCTGGGCAAGAACATCGAGGTTTACATAGATGACATGGTGGTGAAGAGCCGAGCATGTGAAGGACCTTGAAAGCACCTTTGATATTCTACGAAAGTACAAGCTACGATTGAATGCTTCTAAGTGCTCGTTTGGGGTGGGGTCCGGAAAATTTTTAGGATACATGGTCACGCACAGAGGAATCGAAGTCAACCCCGACCAGATAAAGGCCATCAACGATCTGCGAGCTCCTCGGAACCCCAAGGAGGTTCAGAAGCTAACCGGGATGACCGCTGCCCTCAATCGGTTCATCTCTAGATCAGCAGACAGGTGTCGTCCCTTTTTCTCCCTACTCAACAAGTGGAAGGGATTCGAATGGACTGAAGAATGTGCTTCTGCATTCCAACAACTCAAGGATTATCTGGCTCGGCCACCTATCATGTCCAGTCCTGAGCCTGATGAGGTACTGTTCGCCTACATCGCTGTAGCTCCCTATGCAGTGAGCCTGGTGTTGATACGATCAGATTCTAGTGTGCAAAGACCTGTTTATTACGTAAGCAAGTCGCTGCATGAGGCCGAGATTCGCTACTTGCCTCTGGAGAAGGCTATCCTAGCCGTAGTGCTGGGCACACGGAAGCTACCTCACTACTTTCAAGCCCACACGGTCATCGTTCTCACACAACTCCCACTCAAAACTATACTCCGAAGTGCTGACTACACCGGTCGGATTGCCAAGTGGGGTACAATCTTAGGGGCTTTCGATATAAGATATATGCCCCGCACATCGGTCAAGGGACAGGTCCTCGCAGATTTGGTGGCTGAGTTCACGGAGCCCCAGTTAGAAGAAGTAAAGCCCACGTCAGGCATGGATGAAAAATCAGTTGGCATGATCTCCCAACAGAATCCCTCCCATTGGGAAGTGTACGTTGATGGCGCGGCAAACCAAAGAGGATCTGGAGTTGGGCTGGTACTAATATCCCCCGAGAAAATCACCATCGAGAAGTCATTAAGGCTGGACTTCTCGGCCACGAATAATGAGGCGGAGTATGAGGCCCTACTGATGGGAATGACAATGGTCCGTAAAATGGGGGGGAAGTCCGTGGAATTGTTCTCGGACTCAAGATTGGTAGTAGGTCAAGTACAAGGCGAGTTTGAGGCAAAGGACGAAAGAATGCAGGGATACCTGGGTCGTGTTAAACAGCTGCAGTCAGGGTTTGACTTTTTCAGTTTGCTGCACATCCCCCGGAGTGGCAACTCACATGCTGACTCCCTGGCCACGCTTGCCACCTCTTCGGCACAAGACTTGCCGAGGATCATCCTCGTCGAGGACTTGCGCAGGCCTACAGAGGCAAAGTCAGGGGCAGTCCAGGTTCACCAGGTCAGAGCCGGGCCGTGCTGGATGGACCCTCTAGTCAGATTTCTCAAAGAAGATGTATTGCCTGAAGACAGGGGAGAAGCTGATAAAATTTGAAGGAAGGCGACTAAGTTCTGGTTGTCCGAGGACCAGAAACTATACAGACGCTCCTACTCGGGGCCATACTTGTTATGCATGCATCCCGAGGAAACTGAGACGTTGCTAGAAGAGCTGCACGAAGGAATCTGTGGGAGCCACACTGGAGGCAGGTCCTTGGCTCACCGAGCCCTCACCCAAGGCTATTGGTGGCCTAATATGCAAAAGGAGGCACATGAATACGTTAAAAGGTGCGATCAATGTCAGCGCTTCGCTCCAAACATTCACTAGCCAGGGGGAAACCTTAATCCGCTATCTAGCCCATGGCCTTTCGCCCAATGGGGCTTGGATATTGTGGGACCCTTCCCCAAAGCTGCAGGAAACAAGAAGTACCTCCTGGTCGGAACAGACTATTTCACCAAGTGGGTTGAAGTTGAGCCCTTAGCCAATATCAGAGACGTTGATGTGCAAAAGTTCGTGTGGAAGAATATTGTCACCCGGTTTGGAGTTCCTCACACTCTCATCTCGGACAACGGCTTGCAGTTTGATAGCAGGGCATTCAGGAACTACTGCAGTGAGCGGGGAATTATGAACAGATACTCCACTCCAGCCTATCCCCAGGGTAATGGACAGGCAGAAGCCGTCAACAAGGTCATACTGAACGGCTTGAAGAAGAGACTAGATGATGCGAAGGGCAAGTGGGTAGACGAACTGCCGCACGTACTTTGGGCTTACAGGACTACGCCTCGTAGGTCTACTGGGGAGACCCCCTTCTCAATGACCTATGGGGCTGAAGCTGTCATTCCTTTGGAGACCGGGTTCCCAACGATGAAAACAAGTTCATTCAGTCCGGCCGATAACGATGAGCAACTACAGAGGAGTTTAGACTTGATTGAGGAAAGGAGGGAGAATGCAATGGTTCGGCTGGCACATTATCAACAGAAACTCAGGCAAGGCTATGATGCTAACGTAAAGCTAAGGCCACTAGAGCCTGGTGATCTAGTGTTGAGGAAAGTTGTAGGCACCGCAAAGAACCTGGCGTGGGGAAAACTTGGACCCAATTGGGAAGGACCATATCGTATCACCTCAGAAGCAGGCATTGGGGCATATTTCTTAGAAGACCTAGATGGTCATGTAATACCGCGCCCATGGAATGTAAATAACCTCAAGAGGTACTTTTATTGACCAAATCTCTTCTTCAACCGACGTGTCAATTCTCTGCGTAAAGTATTCGCTCAAGTGTTTAAACTTAAATCCAATCATGCCTGTAGTCCTCGGACCAGATGATTTGGGTTAGTTAGCACTCAGTTACAGTTCTATAGTGTTTAAACTTAAATCCAATCATGCCTGTAGTCCTCGGACCAGATGATTTGGGTTAGTTAGCACTCAGTTACAGTTCTATAGTGTTTAAACTTAAATCCAATCATGCCTGTAGTCCTCGGACCAGATGATTTGGGTTAGTTAGCACTCAGTTACAGTTCTATAGTGTTTAAACTTAAATCCAATCATGCCTGTAGTCCTCGGACCAGATGATTTGGGTTAGTTAGCACTCAGTTACAGTTCTATAGTGTTTAAACTTAAATCCAATCATGCCTGTAGTCCTCGGACCAGATGATTTGGGTTAGTTAGCACTCAGTTACAGTTCTATAGTGTTTAAACTTAAACCCAATCATGCCTGTAGTCCTTGGACCAGATGATTTGGGTTAGTTAGCACTCAGTTACAGTTCTATAGTGTTTAAACTTAAATCCAATCATGCCTGTAGTCCTCGGACCAGATGATTTGGGTTAGTTAGCACTCAGTTACAGTTTTAGTGTTTAAACTTAAATCCAATCATGCCTGTAGTCTTCGGACCAGATGATTTGGGTTAGTTAGCACTCAGTTACAGTTCTATAGTTAGCACTCGAATACAGTCGAACCCCATAATCCTTGAACCAATCGACAGGTTAATCAATACCCCCCCTGCACAGCTGTTGTCACTGGGGTTTAGTGCTAAAATTCCTGATTGCGTTTAAATTGATTCTAATTTATTAATGTCTTCCTCCGTTATGTTTAATTTGAAACTGAGGGGTAATAACTTATGTTTTACTTGGAAGGACATGCGAAACTCGCGTACGCACTTATTCTAATCATTACTCATCAATAACTCTTATTCGGCCTATCCTTTTCAATTTTAATTTTTATTACTCACACCACCAGTATGATGTATCAGTCAAGTTATTTACATTATTATGTCACAATTGCAATGCACGACTGTACGTACGGCAATAGTAAGTGATAAAGCATGTATCAAAGACATCAAAGACAAATAGGGAACCATTCCATTCAAGGAAAAATATATACTTAATCAGCAAAACAAGAAAGGAAGAACTACAATTTCTTAAACAAAGAACAAAAAGTGCAAGTGCAAAATAAAAACCCTATATATCTATTCTTTCGCTGGAGGAAGCACGGGGTCAGCAGCCTGGCTTGTCCGAGTAGTAGCTTCAGGAGGCTTGTCCTTGGGCTCAGAAGAAATTTTCTCCCCGCCTGACCCTTGGCCTTTTCCTTTGGCTGGTTCAGCTGGCTTATCTTTGGCGCCTGGCTGACCAGTTTCCTTGCTTGCACCAAGGGTGGACGGAGGAGCCTGGCTGGTCTGGCTTAGCCGAGAAGCCTCAGGAGGCTGGGGGGCAAAAGGATCGTCCATTGGGATCTCTTGGATATCAGGATCATAGTAGATGCTCCCAGGTAACCTCAGGGGAGAGTCTGAGGGTACCCCAGCTGCGTCCAAGGCTTTTTCCCAAGTTTTGCCGCAGTACTCGCGACAAACTGAGGCAAACTGCTCAGTGAGTTGCTGCGCTGTCACATCTGCCCCCAACTGGTACGCTGCCTTCTTCTCGGTTTCAATTGACTTCTTGGCCAATTAAACCTTTTGCTCGGCTGCTTTGGCTTTCTCTCTAGCCTTCTGCAACTCGGCCCTGAGGCCTTTCACCAGCTCCCGTTCGGTCGCCAAATTAACCTCTGAGGCATTCAGCAGTTTTCGCTGCTCCTCGACCTGTTTTTCAACATTTTTAAGCCCAGCATCGAGGTTTCGCTTCTGGGAGGTCACCTCTTTAAGCTCCTCGGACATCTGAGAATGCTCCCCCTTCAGCTTTCCAAGGGATGCCTCTGCCTCAAGCCGGGACTGGGTTGCTGCTTGGGCTTTGACCCAGGAATCCTTGTTCAACCTCTCAGCCACATAGACTTGCTGAGTAATCTGCATGACAACACTTTCAATGTTAAGAAGAGAAACGAAGCCAATCAAGTATAAAACTTAAACTCATGAATGGTGCACTTACCATGGCTAAGTCCCTCTTAAGAGACATGAAGAGCTCCTGCTGGTTGAAGCGCCTGTAGGACTCCATGTCATGGGGGAGGAGGAGTGGTTGCTGCAGGGCTTCGGCGACATAGCCTGCCCTTCCTCCGTCATAATTCCTGAGGGAGGTATCCCACAGGATTGGAGCGCCATCCAGCTCAAACTTGGGAGACCAGATTCGCGGTCCTCCCCCTCGGCGTACATCTGCCAATAAAGCCTCTTCTCGGCTTTCAGTAGATGAGGCCCTATAGGCTCGGCTGTCCACCACTTTCTGCTGCTTAACCCCCTTGTCTGGCAACACTTGTTTTTCCCCGACCTCAACGTGGGGCCTCTTCTTCTTTAAGTCTGGAATGGGCTTCAGACTTGGGTCAGGAACCTGCGTAGGCACTGGAGGCAGTGTCACTACTATTTTTGATGTCCCAGCATCTTTCTGCTCGGACTTTTTCCCCCTGCCCTTCATCAAACTCCTCAGGTCCATATTGTCGTCCGAAGAGCCTTCAGAATGAGCAGCTAACGGATCAAGGTGAATGCCCGATTGCCTGTCGGTATCCTCCTCAGCGTCTGAAACCTCTATCACTTGATCGGCCCTTGAACCCTCGCCCCCAAACTGGAATCTATCTATTTATTCCTCTAGCGAGGAGGTGGAAGAACCAACCCCTTCGCCTTCAGCTGCCTGTCCGAGAGGGACTTGCTGGAGTGGTTGGGCGAGAGGGGGTATAGCTTGAGGGCGTGGATGTGGTACGGGTTCTAGATCATATGGCGCCAAAAAACCCTTCCGACCAACGTCAATACGGGCGAGGCGGGGGTCTCCTTGAACAATTGCGTTGCCGACTGGTTGGAAACCCTTTGGATATCCTGTGTAGCCCAGAATCAGAGGAGCCGATCGGAGCTGTCCGTCCTCGCTCACAAAAATCTCAGATCTCAACAGGAAATTGAGGGCGGCGACGTTCGTAAGACTTAGCCGAGGAGATACGAAGTTTTTATCTATTTCAAAGCACAGCAAAGCTATGTTAGAGACTCAAAAATAGTAGCACAAAAGGAACCAAAAACGATTAAAAGACGAGGACCCTAGGCCTATGGTTAGTGTGCCTAAATCTAACATGGCCCACCTGGTTTTCCACGCTTGGTTGGGCAGTGATGGCCGTCATGCCATGCGCCTGAGACGATCACATAGTCGTCTTTCATCCCTTTGTTGGATTTGGGGAGGCAAGAAATGAGCCTGACCACGTCCGACCGGGATTTTAAGTAATATCCCGCGTCTTGCTGGCTGTGGCATTCGTACAGATGTACTACGTCGAGCCAGGTGAGGCCCAATCCTAGGTGAAGGTTAAGGTTCTCAATGGCCCCTAGAATCCTAAACATGTTGGGTGCGCACTGCCAGGGAGTGAGCCTATGGTTTCGAAGATAGCTAATGGTGATGGGACCCATGGGGATGGTCATTCCCCCTTCTTTGAAGGCGATAAGGGGAATAACTACTTCTCCCGTCTCCCGGTCTGTTAGAATCTTTTCTGGGGGGCAATACCTCACACCCACGTTGGGAGGTATGTGGTACGCGGCCCTAAATGCTTCTAGTCGCTCAGGGGTATCCACCATGTACTCGAGTTTTCCCATGGTGCTTAGATGAAACTGTTGGCCGAAGAGAAAACTAAATGGTTTGGTGAACGATGACTCACCGGGACTAAATCGGAGAGAAGATTTCAGGCTTGTAGGAGGGTTCTTGATGGCTCTGGGGAGGCCTGAAAGCAGCGACTGAGAGGTTTAGATGGAGCAGCGCGTCTGTTCTCTCTGGAGCGTCTGAAGATTTGCAAAGTGAGGAAGAAATAATGTCCTCTGAAGCTTTATACGGGGTCAAACGAAGGGTCAGGGGCACTCCCGCCCAAATTTCGAAGAAAAACCACAGCCGTTGGATCAGTCAGTCACCATTGGATATGAAGGACGAAGCGCCACCCGGTGCAATTAATGCAGCGCCTGGGGAATAAGGAAACCGCAGTGGCATTAATGAAGCGACAGTTCCTATACTTATGCACGTGCCAATTCAAATTTGCCTGTTTACAAGCTTTTGCTCCGGGGTAGGTCAAAATCCTACTTTTTCTCTTCGGATGCGAATGAAAAACTACAATTTTGAGGGGCTAATGTGGGGGGAGAAAAACCCAACCCAACTTATTGGGCCCAAGGCCCTGAATGAGGAACACTCTTCGTCCGAGGAGGTGTGACCTTCAGTCAGGCCCACGTCAAAGGGGAATGCCTTGAGATGAGCACGTGTACCATCCGAGGAGGTAATCATATGCCCGAGTAGTCCAACATCCTCGGATCCGAAGAGGTTTGACCCAACACGAGCATGGGAGGTTCAAATGATCTGTTTGACAAGTGTCAAGAGGGAGAGGAACCTCGGACACACATAAAGGCAACGGGAACAGAGAAATATCAAGGAGGCATACTTCAACCACCACATTTAATGCACTGCACCTACCTTCCTGGCCGCATTTATGTGGATAGGACCCCTGAACAGTGCTTTCTCAGCTACCGCCACTCACATAAGGCTAAAAGTGGGGTGATGGGACATGCACTCAAATGGGTGCCTGGATGATGAACAAGTGGACGGAGGAGATGTAAGAAGGCAATGCTATATAAGGGAAGGGTGCCTCTGATAAAAGGGGGAGAAAAAAAGGAGGAAGATATTTGATTGCTGTGGCTCCAGGAATTGTAATCCTAGATTATCAATGAAAAGCACCTCTTCGGACAGAGCACTCATATTAGTCCGAGAACACATTAATTCAAATCCTCCCATTGGTGTTGCCGTTTAATACTGTTATTTTCATTATTAGCCTAGCCCTTTCACCCACTCTCTACAAAATTTATTGTTTTGGGCTCGGTGGGCTCCGAATCCATACTTCCTTGGGCGTGGGCCGCAAAAACTGACCCCACAACCTGAAATTTCCATTTTTCTGTTGATGAAAAATTATTTTTGATAATTTGATAGTTTAGTCTGTTTAGATGAAATGATGCATTTAAAACTCACTTGCTTTTGTATTGCTTACAATTGATAAATACACCAAAATTTTGTACTATGTTATGTTCCTAACAATATTGTTATTCTAAGTTCTAATTCTGTTCTTCCTAAAAAAAAAAGTTCTAATTATGTTCTTCTTCTAAAAAAAAAAAGTTCAAATTCTGTTGTAGTGGCGGCCCGGAAAAATCACATACTTTTATTTATTTTTTTATTGAGGAGAAATCAGAAATCACATTCTAAGAACATATCCATGTTGATAAATGTAGTGAGGAATATAGACTTTTCATTTTTCCTTATAAAAGTTATTTGTCACATTGCCATTACAAACGACATTACACATGTACCCATTATCTTGTTTGGTACTGCTTTTTATATTACGCATGCACCGATTATCTTGTTCACTTCTTCGCCATAAGCCAAATCAATACAGTCTTATTTGAATTGAATGAAATTTACTGGCTTTGCAATAGAATGAAAAATAAGGGAGAACAATGGTGATTCTATTATTGGAGGATGGAAATTGTCAAGAGCTTTTAAAATGTGATAACACATAATGTATTATGATTGCTTAACAAACAACATTGATTAATCATTTTAGAGAGACTTTTGTTTTTTTTTTTTTTTTGGTTGCTAAACAACAACATTATCATTCAACTAGCAAAAAAAAAAAAAAAATGATCTACTAAATTTGATTGCATAGTTTGCAGCCTTGAGAGAAACTTTGGTTAACTACGCTTATCTAACACCATCGATTAATTGCAAACTTTTTTTTTTCTTTCTTCACAGATGACTCATTATATACACATAAGATCGATAATGGGTACATGCGTATGTTAATTACTAAATGGTAATTAATCTTTTCTTTTTTTGAGGAAGAAGACTTCAACTTCAATTAAAACAAGGCTGTTAAATCAACTTTTTACAAACTGGAGAATATCTGGTGATACTTCATTCATCCAGACAACTAAACGGTATTTAATCAATACCATTTAATTATCAACATATGCTAATCGGACGCCATTGATTAGTTGCAAACTATCTTCATATCAAATTATCAATTGCCAATCACACATTGCTGAATTCTATGGTAAGTTGTAAAAATCAAAGTTCCACGTATATAATTGGTTATATGGATGGTTGTTAAAATTGAGCGCCCACATAATATGGGTAGAATTGTTAAATTATGCATTTTTCACAAAAAAAAGTGTACGGAAAATTCACCAAATAATAATCATGTGTTTAAGAATCATCAATGTGGGAGGAACAAATCTTTCCCCAATCAGGTATTGTTCGCTTTGGGAATGGGCCGAGGAGACCGATGCTATCCTCACGAATTTATTTAATCCCACATTGGGGAGAGACGCCTTCCACCCGCAGCTTATAAGTATGAGCTCACAAGTGGGGTGTACTCATCAAGTAGATCTTGGGATTTAAGGGGAAACCCCCACCTTCCCCCTTCGTACTTAAGCGCTGTGCCTAAGCCTTGTAGTACTACTTGATGGGTACACAGGCTTATAAGGTATAGGTGAGAGGCGTCTCTTCCTGATGTGGGATTAAACAAATTCGTGAGAGTGACATCGATGTCCTCAGCCCATTCTCAAGGCGAACAATTCCTTTCTTGGGGTTTGAGACAAATCTCCCTCCCACAATCATCCCACAATCAATATAAGTAATAAAGTCTTATATATTAATATAATAAAATTGATTTTCTACAATTTATCAAATAAATTTTGACGAGATAACAGTAGATATCATAAGATACAAATTTTTTTTTTTTTTTTTTTTTTTTAACTTTAAAACATTATCACAATAACATTGACATGGCGGGATTTAATTTTAAAAGCATGAATTCTGAGTTGATTAGCCGTTGAATTGAATTGTTTTTATCTCTCTTATGTGCTTTTCACGTTACAAATGGAGAGAGTTTCTTCATTCTTGTTATAGTGACAGATTCAATAGACAATGACAATTAGAGTTAACATAAAATTATACTATGTAACATATAAAAAAATTATGATGTGTAAGATGTGAATTCGAGTTAAGAATATCTTGGAAAATGATGGTTTTTTTACAAATGGTCTCCTATATAAAAGTTGAGTTAAACTAAAACAGTTAAATGTCCAAACATTTGTCTATAAAATATGAAAATTTTAAGATAAAATGGGATTGAGGTAGGATTGCGATTGATCTACTGCATGATCGGTAGATTCTATTCCGATTATATTAATTTAATATCTTAGTGCAATTCAGATTTTTCAACAATTCTATTTCTAGATCTTAATTTTAACAACCATTATTATATGATTGTATGACGAACAAGCACGAAATCATTAACTTTCCTTTTTGGCAATTTTCAAATTAATAATACTATCACTAGTTTATCTAATGGTCCAAATAATTAAATACCTCTTTGATACAACTTATTTTTCAGCTTAAATTAAACCAAAAATAGAGGATTTTAAAATTTTGTAATTCTGATTCCAAAAGAAAAAAAAAATTGTAATTTAAAAAAAGTATTGTCATAAAGACTTAAACTACCATTCCAAATGGGCATACACTATATGACTATATATATATAATATATCCTTTAATAATGCATGAAAATTGTAACTTATCTTGATTATGTCACGATGGGCCAAAAGCCTTATAGCTGAATTGATACCTTTCTATATACAAAGTGCTTGAAGGTTTAGGGGGGGAAAGAGTTCGAGTTACAGGATTAGCAACAAGTTATAATTATTTCTCAAAAAAAAAAAAAAAAAAAAAAAAATTATGTCACGGTGGGCTACTAGTAGCTTTGCACCAACTGTATCTCATCTTTATAATTTTATATTAAAAAATATCTCATTCGACTTCAATAAGACATGGAATAACAAAGCTTTATTTACCTCTGTTTAGTGACACAAATTTAGAGTCACACAATTAATCAAGATTGTCAAACCAAAAATCTCATCCGTGCTTTGTATCACTATCCTCACTTATACTCTATTTGGACTTTTATCATAAAAGACGAAACATATTTCTCTTTTCCACTACAGCAGGATGTCTATTATTAATAATTTATTATCATGTTGATTAAAACATCTGGTTCTCTCTTTTCCACTACTTTGGGATGTCTATGTATGATTAATTTTTTTATCACGTTGATTAAACCTTTGATTTTCCTTTTTCCAGTACAGTGGGATGTCCAATATATCATTATCATGTTGATTTTGATTAAACATCGAATCTCATCTTTACAATGAATCCAATTCCAATTAAAAGTAAATATAGAAAAAACGGACCCCAAGACAAAAGTATTATAGTAATAAATAATAGTTAAAAGTTAAGAACAGATCGTCAAAGCAAAAGAGGGAGTATTAGGAATATTAGACTGTGTGATGTATTAAGCACATGAAAATGCTTATTAATTACTAATTTTATGCGATGATTTTTTTTTTTTGAGGGGGAATTTTATGCGATGATGAATGTGATTAGTACACATATTATGTTATAAGTATTATATAAGACTTATATAGTACTATTTATATTGTAAAATTTGTATTTTCTGTAGCATCACACTCAACTAAATAAGCTATATATTACTTTGCTTTGAGGTGTGGATATTTTATTGTGTGAATTTGGGATTATGGTTCATAGCTCTCAGTCAGTCTTCCTAGGTTTTGATGTATAAGTTGTGGTTTCTTTTCTTTAATCAAAGCCACTCAGGGAAAAGAAAAGAAGAAAAAATCCTTCCCAAACTAAAATTGCTAATATTATTTCTTAGCAGTACAAAGGAGTGTGTGACCTGCAACTGAGAATAACATAAATGCTTAAACATAAATTGCTTTATTTTCAATTTCTTCTTCTTGATCTTTATCATTATTCTCGAGCTATATAGCTAGCTATCATATTTATCTATCTTCTGCAAGTCTCACTCATTTTTTGGCGTTGTCTTTTCCAGTGCCCAAAATTGCATCCTTAGCGGACCTTATAGTACTTGCCACTGAAGCAGCTGCAATAGCCAATTTGCCACCTCCAAAACTGGAATCACGCTTATTATCACGAGTCAAATGAACCACATGCACCGCCTCTTTAGTGGGTTCTCTGTCTTCTCCAGGATGTGACTGATAATCTATTGTCTCCACCACCTTTGTTTCTCTTGCACTTTGTTCGTTAACCTCTTCATTTCCCTACCAAAAAAATATACAAATAGAACACAAAAATGAAAGATTCTTAAACAATCATCCATGTAATACACACTAAAATAGTATTGAATTATTGGAGATAAAGATAGTTTGAATTCTATACTTTTGACATGTTCATCTTGGAGGACCTCAAAGTATATCCAATGGATATTCAAATTAACCCTGGAATCTTTTTGCAAATTAACCCCCCAGTAGAGAATTTGTGTTAGATCCGTGGCCCAAAAAGACAGGGACCTTTATCATTTTATGTGGCTCACTAAGCTAGGATTAATGGACACGTTTTGTACGAGGTGGCAAATCCCAGTTGCATCATGGCAAAGAGTACACAGAGGGTGTGACACGCAGTAGTAAACAGCTGCACATATTTATGGAATCTTTTATGGGTTGTCTCAGTGGTCTCTTCAGAAATTTTGTTTAGGGCACTACAAAATTTTAATAAAAAGAGAGTTTGGATATATTGAGTTATCAAAAAAAAAAAATATATATATATATATATATAAAGTTTTACAATTTTATTTTATATGTTTTTAAATTTTGAATATTACATGATAGTTTATTATAAATATCTATTGTCAATGTAGGTAGCTATGAGTTTATGATCATTTTATTTTGTTTAGTTTGTCTAAAACTTTGATCTTTATACTGTTGTTATTATCTATTTGACTTTGTTTTTATAAAAATATTTTAGACTAAATGACTAATTTCAACTCATTGGCTTTGTATTAATTATTAATACACACAATCACACTCATTCTTACATAAATTATACATTACGTATCTACTTAACCAATTAGAGCAATTTTTTATTTTTATTTTATACAAGATATAAATTCTACTCTAGTATAATCTAAGTATATATGTATGTGAAACTCTTTTCTAGAGACTTGAATCCTGGCCTTTGCCCTACACACTTCACAAACATTTATACTTATGGAGTGAGCATCGCACCAAAGGCGTACGGTGGTAATGCTTGAACAATCATTAACTTTACAATTGTTTTTTTGAATTTTACTAACTTTATTACAAAAAGTTATTATAATATGATAACAATACACACATATGTTAAAAAAAAAAAAAAAAAAAAAAAAAAAAAAAAAAAAAAACCTCTCTATTTCTTAATTATTAAATTATATAAAATTATATTATATATATATATATATATATATTAATAGGTGAAGCAGAGAAAAACTCAAATAGAATTCCAAATTAGAGTTTTAATTTTGTGCCATGTGTCATTCCAATTGTTCAATTAGAATCTGAAATTGGAATCCAATTTTACTATACATGTGTACAAAGAAAATAATCAGAAGAATATAATATGATTTAGGGTTGTTTTCGAGAGAATCATTACTCTGATTCATTGTTTTTATTTATTTTTACGTAGGTTCATTGTTCTCTTGGTTCAAAATTCAAAGTGCCTAGGGAACTATAATAGGAAGCCGAATATGGAAAATGGCCACAGGAATTGAAAATAAATTTCAATAAATTAATTAAAAATAAAAAATGAAAGAATATTGCAAGAGATGCACCACTTGGAAAAATTGAATTCCAATTAAAATTCATTGGACTTGGTAATGAGATGAGATGAAATTAATAACACATTAAACACTCATACTTTGGAAATCGGTAGTACCAATCTAAATCCATTGGACTTGCTTCGTGATAATACAACTATGAAGGATGTATAAAAACACGCACAAATCTGTCTCTCTGTAAAAAGAGATTGGAGAGAATTTCTTTTGTCAGCCATACAACTTCAGAGGTTTTTTCTTCACACAAATGCCCATCATGTTACAAAATGACTCATCCTAAAACTACAAAATGAGTACAACTCTGAGAATTTTTTTAAAAAAATTTTAAATTTTTTAAGCTACAAAAATTTCAATCACTAATAGAGATTGAAGATTTGAAAGCGTGAATGGATCTTTTGGATAAACATCGTCACCAAAGTTCATCTTTCTGTGTAATATTTCCATTTAGTTTTGATTCCCTTAATTGATATAGTGATGGGTTTGTGTGTATGCGCATATATTGAGTCAATATTAACATTTTTTGAAATCCTTTGGTCATTGCTTGATGATTGACTTCTCTTGCAGGTATCAATCTTGCACGAAGATGGCTTTCAACCTATTTGGTGTGACCTTACTGAAAACAATATTTAGCACATGGGAAGAATATCCAATGTCAACCTTGTGAATTCTTAAACCTATTAATTAGTCCCCTTTATAGCAAACACCTCTCTCTTAGTAGCTTCATGGCTGCCAATTTAGTTTTATATTATTTTATTTTGGCTTATAGTTGTGCTACTTTTGAACATTTTTTTACTTAAATTGGATTGCTGTGCCAAATGTCTCTAAAGTTTTATTTACTTAAGAACCAATTAATTTTATGGGCTTAATTACTCTTTAATTACCCTTTCAATATACGCATGACTGCAACTGTAACTTGTATACTATATTAATCTATTGTAGTTCAACTCACTTTCTTTTATACATATATATAGATATATATATATATACTGCTAAGTTTTGTTAATAAAATTTTATGATTAATAATATGAATTTAGACTTAACTAAACCTTTTAAACATGAATAAATTCATGATTAATAATATATCCATTCCCATGCGGTAGCATGGGTTACATACTAGTTTATATTTTATATACAAACATCCACACACATCATAATTTACACAAATAAATAACATTATAACAAAAAGTAATGTACACAATCAACATTAAACACACTCATACACATATAATATAAATTTATAAAAAAAGAATTACACTTATAATTCACAAATACTTACTCTTTATTCTTAAAGTCGAAAAAACTTATAATAAAGATGTGCAAAATTTAAGTAAGTGCAAAAAAAAAATTAAAAAAAATTAAAGTATTAAGCTAGCAAAATTTTTTATTTATATATATATATATATATAGTTTTTTCTTTTCAAATCAGGGGGTTCAAACCCTGAATATGCTTTAGCGCCGCCCCAACAGCTCTACTTTATATCTTTATCGTGGGTTGCTGTGTGGGTCATGGTCCAAGGTTTTTCATTTGGGACCATAGCTTTTGGGATAAAGAAGGTTTATATGGCTGGCCCATTGCAAGAAATAGATTCAATAGAATACCATGGAAGAAAAGTAAAGAGAACCTCACTTTCGTTCACCTAGTCCACATTTTCACAGAAAGGGATGCTAGTGGATTGGATTTTTTGAATTTTTCCAACCCGAATTGACGCTAATGATGAGGACTAGTGGGATCAACTAGAGCTCTACTGCGTTTGTATTGTGTTTTGAGTTTAAAATGATTGTTAGTAAAAAAGTTGCAAAAAGTTACAGTTGCGAAATAGGGTTTTAAATTTTTAAAACACTCTTTTTAAGTCTTGAAAATGCTTAACTAAATGGACTTTTTTAATTTTTATACATTTTTTTTTAAATATTAAGTATTTTAACACACATACAAGGGAAGAGGGAAGCAGGTCATAAACCCAACCCTATTATATATTTAAATTACTGAAATTCATCTATTATTATTTTTCTTTACTCAAAAGCTATTTCTATAGTAAAAATAGGTGTGTTTCTCTCTCTTTTAAGATAATATTTAATTTAGTGCAAAAATGTGCATAAATACTTCAATTTTTTTAAAAAAATAATAATATCTTAAATGTTTAATTTTAGGTTTAGTCCAAAATGACTCCTAATAAGTGATAAGATAAACATATGAGTTTGAGACAAATTTAAATATTTGAAATATAAGTTGGATATTTTTTGGGATAAAATTGTTAGTATTTAATAGGGTTTGGTGAGAGTAAATATTAGGTACAATTAATCATGTGTAGTACGTTAAATTTTCAATTAAATTCAAACACATAGTTGCATTGAATTTAATTGTTCTTTAAAAAAAAAACATTGTTTATGTTCTATTGGTCAATGCAACCATGTGTTTCAATTTAGTGACTTAGCCAAAAAAAATTTCTCATGGAGGCCAAGCTAAATTTATCATTGTTTTCAAGTATTCTTAACTCTATCGGAAGCGTATGACTTTATTTTTAGAAAGAAAAAAAAAGAAATATTTTGCTAAAGAGATTTAAGTATATATTTTTTATAAACCTATGCTTTAAATGCTACTAAAATTAATGACTTATATATGACAAAAAAGTCAATATTAAAAGGAAAATAAAGAAGACAATCATATAACAATAAATTAAAAAGTATTTATACTTTTCTTTTTAAATAGGCTATTACCTAAAATTTACTCAAATTTTAAAATTTTTCACATTGAAAAATCCAGTGCACTGCACTTAGAAGAACTGTGAGAATGTGGAAAATCCAATGCTCTATTGGGTCCCATTGCCATAGGCCCATAGCAATTGACAGAATTATCAGAAAGTTTGTACCCGACCAAAGCTAGGCTCAACTAGGCCCACGATCACGAGTTTGAACTGTGTTTTAACTCGTTCGGGGATGGTATCATGGGGCCACAACTTAATAATAGCATAATGGAATTTCATTGAAGAACCATGGCAGACTCGACTAGAACTCACATGGATTGTCTTGATGAGGAACACCTCGACAGTACTAGATGTCAGTTGGAGTATAAAAAATTATGGGATTAGGTAAACACTGCCAATTCTACTCCAGGATTTTTTTTTTTTTTTTTTTTTGCCTCTCATTTTAACACTCTTTTAATCATGTTCCCAGTTGATTAACACAAAGAAGAATGTGGAATGAAGCTAAGGTTTAGGAAAGGGAATGAATTTTTATGGGGAAATTGTAGGGGGGGTTTAGTTGATTTGAAGAATGAGAATTTAGATGTGAGAGAGAGAGAGAGAGAGAGAGAGAGAGAGAATTAGAAAATTTGCGTAAACTTTCACAGTTAGGCACAAGTACAACCTCACTCTTAACATATAAGGGGAGGAGGTGTCATGTCAATTGAGTTAGAATTCATTGGTTACTATTTGTACTATAATTTTACGTAGACATTATTAAAAAAAAAAATGCTAAATATGGGCTCTTTAACCAACTAAGAAATAAACATTACTTGGTTAAACTTGCTCTACTTTCATGATCCTAGCCTCCATGGTATGATGTTGGGCTGGTCTCAATGAGTCTTGGGCTGGGTTGCAACATTGGCCTTGTTAGTTATTAAAGAACGTGGAGAAAAAAGGAGAGAGAAAACCATGTCTACTACTAGAATGCATTGAAATCCTCCTTCAAATTCTAGTCATCCAGTAGTAAGTTCATAGGGAAGGTAAAGGCAAATAAATCATCTAGTACTTAGTAGACTACAGACACATGATGCTGTTCCAGCACTACTTACTCTTGTGTAGGCACACAACTCCTACAAAAGTAGTTATAAGACTCATAACACAAATGTGGTAGATGGAACTAACTAAACTGAAGGCTTTGCTTATCATATAAACATTTCTTATATTCATTGAGCTTTACAACAACACCAGAGGCACGCATGAGACTAAACTATAAATAAATAAAAAATGGTACAAAACCCAATTTATCTTAAAGAGAACCTGTCCATCTGTCTTCATAATTGGGCATCAGACTTGACTCCCAAGACTATGGTGATATTGGCTTACATTACAATTTCAGGAGAACAAACTCTTCAATGGCTGGAATACCCCCAATTTTCTTTAGAGCTACCCCACTGGGCTCTTCATCCACACCAATAGTCATGACTGCTTCTTTTCCTGGGGCAGTCCTTCCAACACTCATGAAGCTCACATTTACATTCTCCTCAGCCAAGATTCTCCCCACCTTTCCAATTATACCTGGTTGATCAACCTGCCTGCACAGAATAAGACTGCCTTCCAGGCTCACATCAACCTGAAATGATCCAACCATTGTCAAATGGGGTTTCCCGTCCTTCACTCTTCCGTCAATTTTAATATCACCAGAATCTGCAATTGCACTAGCGAATTTTGATTCTACATTGGCAATATGAACCTGGATGAACTCGAGTGGATTCTCAGGTGAGCCATCCAGCAGAATTAATTCTTCTGTTATCTTCAGTCCTCTTTGTTTGGCAATGAAGTCAGCATTGACTAAGTTCACAAAAACACTTGAAATAGGCTCAATTAGACCCTTGGTAACAGTAGCACGGAGTAGCCGAGTGTCTAGATCATCTGGAGCTCTGGCAGAAGCATATGTAACCTTCACTGATTTCACACCACTGCCGCCTGCAACCAGTTGCACGGCTAACCTTCCAAGTTTTTCTGTCAGCACAGCATACGGTGCAAGGGCTGATAAAACCTGACATCAGAAAAGAAGTGTTTTTTTGTTCACCAAATGCAGATAAACATGTGAGAGCATGTCTTCACATATTATATAAGCACAACGGAGAGCTCACAACCCATCAAATAATTGAGTCTACCTAGAATTTCATTGTTGAATTATGGGAAAAGAAGAACCAAGTAATTGGAGGAATATTAATTTTTAACTATCAAATGGGTAAAAGTTATAATTTCCAATTATATTGCACTAAAGTTTGAACATGAAACCCCTAGAACAAAGGTCTTCACCATATATACAGAATGCATCCCATGTATCTCTCAACAAGGGCAGAAATTTCATCTTAGAATGACATGTACATAATAATTTCATGAGAACTCTCCAGTTGGAGACAAGTATTTTGTGATGGGATTAATAGCAGATACTAACAATCTACCAAGAAAAAATTCATAGTCAATCATCAACCATAATTTAAGAAAATGAAATCTAGTGAAAGAAATTCAGGTTTAATACCTCAGCAGGAACCATGGGAGCATTCACAGCAGTTGCAGCAAGTTCCCCTTTCAATGCTCCAACAACAGCTTCAGCTATTTCAACGGCCACACCTTCCTGATTACAAGAACCCAGCATTGTAAAACTAGATAATTATGAAGGACTAGAAGTATATAAACTAAAAGGAGAGGTCAGAGTATATGATCAATTACACCTGAGCCTCTGTAGTGCTGGCACCAAGATGAGGAGTTAAAGTTAAACTTTCATGCTGGACCAACTTACTGTCATTTGGTGGAGGCTCTTCTACGAAAACATCTAGTGCTGCCTGCAGAAACATACAATTGATTAACTCATCTACATGTGGTTGTCTAACAGATACAACAACAGCGGCAGCAACCAAGCCTTAGTCCCAAAATTTTACATACTCAACAGACAAGTCAAAGTCGGCCACATATATTCCTCTCTATGCAGTTGTATAAATAAATATAAAACAAAAAAAATTACATTTGACATTAAAATAAATACCTGAGCAACGATACCAGAATCCAAGGCTCTGAGAAGAGCCTCCTCATCAATTACGCCACCACGAGCAACATTGACAATTCGAACTCCCTTTTTCATCTTAGAGAAAGTATCATCATTGAACATCTGTGAGGTTGCAGGAGTAAGAGGCATGTGCATGGAGATAAAATCTGCACTTGATAAGGCTTCATCAAGGGTCACCAACTCTACACCAATTGCCTGGGCACGGTCTGCTGAGGCGTATGGATCATGTGCAATCACATGCATTCCAAGTCCCTTGGCACGCCGAGCAACTTCTGATCCAACCTTTCCGAACCCCATGACAGCCAGAGTTTTCCCCACCAGTGACACCCCAACATATTTATTTCTCTGCCACTTCCCTAGACACACCAAATCACATTACCAAATTAGAATTCCAGCATTTTATAAGCAACATGAAGTGATTAAACCAAGGATAAGAGACTTAGTTGAGTTCAGAACACGTTATTGTTAGATTTATAGCCTAGATTACATACACATATTGAACCATACCGTCTTCAACTAAATATTTTTTTATTTAACTTTGATCACAAAAATGGTCAGAACCACCAATATTTCTACTTATTTTATAATTTCATCTATACAGCTTGTTCAAGTAATTATGAAGAAAAAAGACTTTCTAATGCAGATTTCTGCTAAAAATAATCATGTCCTCACAGAATTCTCTTTAAACTAATCAATATTTATTTTTATCCCTTTTTAAACATTCAAAATTTAATGGGTGGGAATAGGTTCTAACTTCTAATTAGCTCATTCTAAGTGTCGCCTATACCAAAAAGGAACCTTTTGTTACCTTGGGGTAATGGTAAAGAGCATCTATCATAAATGGACATCATATATACATATATAAAACAAATATCTCATAGTGAATTGACTCTGTATCTTAACAGCAATACTAGCTTCAACTAAACAACAAAAACCGTTTTCAAAATTTCAATACAGTCCACCGAAAAGCCAAATTAAATTAGTCAACACAAAGCACACAATCCGCTCGAGGAAATGACTAAATGAGAATTATTTTTTGCAAGAACTCAAAATAAAGAATCAACACAGCACAAACCGGCTTTGAGTGAAGCACTGGCTTGAGCAATATTACGAGACATGGCAGTAAGCAAAGCAATCCCATGCTCAGCAGCCGCAATGGTATTAGCCGTGGGAGCATTAATAACAAGACAACCATGTTCAGTAGCAGCCGAGACATCAACATTATCGATTCCAACACCCGCACGACCCACTACCTGTTGAGATATTCATATGAAAGTTGTGTGGTTAGTTATGTGACGAAGTCATATATTGGATAGTAATAAGAGTTAATGATTAATATAACATTATCAGAGCGAAACCCCTTAAGCTTAATGTGTTATATTAACTACTCAATTGGAGTTTGTACAACCTTGAGTCGCCCTCCAGAGAACTCAAACACCTCGCGTGTGACCTTAGTGCCACTGCGAACAATCAAGGCGTCACAAAGAGAGATCTTGGTGCATAGCTCTTCGGGGCTGAGGTTGTAAGAGCAGTCAACGTTGGCAAAACTCTT
Organism: Quercus cerris; assembly: GCA_963669245.1. NCBI lineage: Eukaryota > Viridiplantae > Streptophyta > Magnoliopsida > Fagales > Fagaceae > Quercus > Quercus cerris. Next base: position 93,292,261 of record OY770006.1, read on the forward strand.
TAAAAGATCAATACCCGCCTCGCCTAGCTTCTCGGCGACGAGGATAGTGGGCTTGGAGTTCATGAGGGACACTGTTATGAAGGATTTGGGCTTTCTGGGAGGAGAGGAAAAGGTGAAGGAAGAGGGAAGAGAGATTTTCCATGAGAGAAAGGAAGATGATAGTGGTGTTGTTGTAGTACTGATGTTGTTTTGAGGTTTTGTGAAATTCAGGTGGAACGAGGTTGTAACTGCCATTTTCGTTAGCTGTGTCTGTGTTCTGTACTTCTGTTTCTATTTTCGTTTCTCTGAGTGGATATTTGGGTATTTAGATTACGAGTTGTTTGGAGACACGTTGACACTTTGTTTTCAAACGTGACAGCTCGTCGGATTTTTTATTTTTTATTTATTTATTTTAAAAGAATTTAATCTATAGCATCAGTTTCACATAGTAATTCTTTAATATTAAACTAAGATACCAATCAGTTTTTGGTATAAGCGGAGATTGAATTTCAAATATCTTATTCAACTATTACTATCTCCGTCCCATTTTTTTTGTCATCTATTCATTAATTTTGAGATGTCCTAAAATATTATCCTGTTTCTAAAAATAAAAGTAATTAGTTTATTAATGTTCATATTATACCTCTATTAATTTATTAATTCAATTTTTTGAATTTTTTTTTAAGGATAGTTTTGGAAACTTATACATTTTTAAAAGGTAAACAAGATAATAAATGATGTTCCCTTAAAAAGTTTGACTTTTCAAACATGACAAAAAAAAATAGGACGGAGGGAGTAGTGATTTTATTAGTTGAGCTAACTTGGACTCACGGCTCTTGAGACCTATACGGCGGTTTCATCCCAATAATTTTGGGAAAAAATAAATAAAGGAAAAACTAATTTATATATGGATGTCCTAAAAATATTGCTTTAAAAAATATTTTTAATTTTTTAGATAAAAAAAGTAATTAATTTTTTTTAACTTTTTTATACGGAAAATGTTAAAGGTACAAATTTTTTTACAAATATTTTTACAAAATGTTGATGTGGTAAATGATTATTGGTAAATAAAAAAAAAAAGTGATTTTATTAGTGAGCCTAGGTAAGAACTAGTAAAAAGTTGGCCACAACAACAGTTTGTAAAAATATTGTAAAATAGTTTGTAATTTTAGCATTACTCTTTTTATATTTTCCATGAAAATAGTGTTAAAATTTTCCTATAATGATTTAGAAGTATTAATAATTGTCCAAAAAGTATCTATTCACAAGACCCTTAATCAAAATATATAAATATATTTTTTATTATTTATATTTTTTTTTTTTGGAGCAAAGACAAAAAGGTTATCATTTAATAGTTAAGAGAGGAGAATAATAAATTAAGAAAAAAAAATTGAGAGGAAAAACTAATTGTTTATAGAATAAAATTTAGTTACAAAATTGGTTGTAGTCTAAGTCTACAATTTTGCTCAATATTATTAATATTACTACATATCTTGAAAATCTAACTATTGGATTGCATGTTCTTTATACTCTTAATACACATGTCAAATTTGTGCTAATTGGATATTATCTACTATATAATCTATATGATTATATTTTATGCATAATTTTAAACTATAAAAACTTGCAATTTGAACAATTTATTGATGACATAGTTACTAATCTTTAATTTTCTAAAAAATTTACAAATATGGATGATATAAGAAGAAAATGTAATCTGATGGTGGATTTGTTAAAATTTACATCTAATAAAAAGATATTGAGTAAAATTGTCTCATGCTACAACTAATTTTGTAATTTTACTCTCATGTTACAACTAATTTTGTAACTAAATTTTGTTCTTGCTTATATTAAGAAAATTATCCAATCAACTTGAAATATTACACAAATGAATTGTGGTAGAACATCCTAGGAGAAAATTATACTAATAGCAACACAATAAATAACTTACTTTTATTTATTTTTGTTATGAGATTAAAAGTTCACATATTAATTTGTAAAATTTATACAATAAAATTTGTAACATTCTAAATATAGGTTCTAAAAAATTCATTTGCTTTTCATTAATGCTATGCTTATGCCAATAGCGGCAAATAAAAATACAAGTAAAGGAATATTTCTTCTTCTTCTTTTTTTCCTTCTTTTTTTTTTTTTTTTTTTTTTTGGTGGTAATAGCTTTTTTTTTCTCAACCTTTGCTCATGGGTTTAGACCTACATTGCTGGAACATTTGCACCTTGTTTTTGCTTCGTGTTGTACACAATTCCACACGCACAAGCACAATATCTAGCACAAGAGAACAATGTGATAAAATTGGGACGAGTTACACGTGTGTGATATAAATAAGACCCAAGTTCAAACTGAGTCTCATATATTAAGAAGTTTACGATGGCCGTTTATAAAGAGCTCGTTTCAATCCAATGTAGGGTTCACATAAAAATCAAAGTGTTTGTAACACATCCACACCAACACAAAAAACTTGCATTTGTTCGAAAACAAGGCACATATCAGGGAACTAGAATTTCTTCTTGAAAGGGCCAAAGTTAACTAAGTTATGTTTCAAAACGAGATGCGAAACAAACACTCAATTTGTCCCGGGCCACGATTGCTTATTTGTCCGGTGCCAATTAGAATAGAAAAAAAAAAAAAGAAAAAAAGAAAAAAGAAATTACTGATGGCAGGTGATAGATCGAGGCATTTATAATTTGTTTTCGTTTACTGGATTCTTTTCAATGAAGAGTTGTAAAATAAACATAAATTCAAAGGTAAGCATGTAAACTGAACGGATATAAAGGTTTCTGGGAAAGCCCATGGCATTATGGCCACTCTCTAGCTACGAAGAACCAGCATGTTTAGAGGGTATCTGAATTACTTATAATCAAACCAAAGCAAGCATTCATGGACATCATAAAAATAGAAGATGTGTTAATTATATTAATAATAATAGAAGAATACATCCATGTTGTTCATTGTGAGATACATTTTGGTCATTTGGTCATTTATACGACTAATGACTAAAAGAAGATAGGAAGGTATCAGCCAACTTCTGACCCAATAGGACCTGAGACGCAGTATCCAAGTGCAGATTGTCTTTGTTAAGGTGGGATCCCTTGGCATCAATGCACTTGACATTGTTCAGATTTATGCTCAGCTGAGCTTCTCTTACAGTTTCCATTAAGGGGCCTTCTGCTGATGCAATCGCAACCTGCACACAGAAATACCATGCACAAACACACTTTTATTAAGAATTTTTCTAAACATTATTTAGTACTATTAAAGTAACCATAAAAGAAAATTAACTAACAATGAGTATAAAGGAAACACAAAAAGAAAAAAAAAATCTTTTTTTACAATTACTAATATATCTTGTGAATGATGCATTATAGTAATGAATTCATATAAAAATGATGTTACTCTATTAATAATTTATCATCTTTATTAGTATGTTGTGAAAAATGCTGTGGAAAAAGGTTATGAAAAAAATTGTCCCTAACATTGTTTTTGATGAAAAGTCCAAAATAATAATAATATTGGTTTTTTATTTCTCTCTTGTGTCACTTTAAAATTGCAGAAACAAAGATTTTGTCCAATAAGTAAATATTTTTCATCACATGACTCAAAGGTCTACTCATAACAAAGTAAATTGTAACTTGCAAACAAAACACAACAGACCCTTCTAAAATGACCCTTGAGAACAAAACATTTGAATAAAATACTACCTAGAGGTGTATTTCAAATGAATTCATTTTATGGTTTATATTAAATATTAATAAGCAATATATCCAACGTACGTGACGAAAATTACCTTATTAGATATAAAAAATAAAAATATGAATTGTGAAATTGTGAGAGTTCTTGTTCCTGAACTACGAAACACAACTAATTGAATGCTTAATAAGAACTTTCGAACCTGAGTTGAAGTAAGAGGAATGAAAAACAAAACATTCTGAATTTTCAAAAGAATATAGTGTGACTGAATATTGAATTAAGCTAAATTCAATTAAAGAAAAACCATACCATGATTATGGGGAGGTCAGGAGCGTTCAGATCACGTCGAAAATCTTGGAAAAATTTCTCCAATCTGCTCTTGTATGACTCTGCATCCGCTTTCCGATTTGTATCGCTCTCACCTTGATACCAAATAAGTGCTTGAATTTTCCCTCCACTTTGCAACGAGGCCTTTGCCCTATCCACCAACCGTTTGTACAATTTAGTCCCCAAAGCCCATTGCTTGATCTTAGTTGCTCCTTTTGCACAAGGAACCAGACCAATCACCCCAAAGCTAGGGTCCTTGGTCAAGATTGCATTAGCAAAAGGCAATCCAGGTCCAATGCCTACAGTCTTACCATAGTCAATTCCCACATGAAGAGGCTCATGAGCTTGCACCCAACTCTTGTCTAAAGCTAGTTGGAGAATGTTTGGATTGGGATTGCTTTCATAAGGGATTTTACCGTCCCATTTCGGCGTGTTTAGACCTCCACGTCCAGCCATGTTGCTTTGCCCCGCTAAGATAAATATGTTCTTAGGTTTAACTTCTTCGGGGCAAACAGACCCCGCAAGAGCGACGAAGAAGAAGAAGAAGAGAAGCATCCCTTTGCTCATCTTGGAGGCAAAAAGGTTGCAATGGGGAAATATCCTTTGGATTCTATTTCTCTCGGGATGTCTCTTGAGCCATGTTGCAAGCAAGATAGTTTCTATTTATATGGCAGCAAATTTGTTTTTAGTTGCAATTTACAGACTGAGAATTTGTTTTGAGCCAAACCTCTCTAACTATCTAAACAAACTACTTTTCAATCAGGCATTTTAAATGTCCCTTCTCTTTATTTCTGTGTAATAAAACAACATGTTTTAAAAAGGAAAATACTAATTAAAGCCACTGTGTCAATGTATTACTAAGATAAATATGATTGGTGCCACTTCAATAATATTATACTAACTAAATATCTAATTTTTTTTATTAGTGACACATTAATTATTAAATTTATTTAATAAAAAATATAATGTTTTTTTTTTTTTTCCATAACATCAATATTTTAAAGAATGAAAATACAGCTTAATTAGTATTCATTTTGAGACTCATGTTGGTAACCAACAAACAAACTAGATAGCTATCAGTTATCAATCAAGAATTTTGCACAAAATTTTCTGTTGATATACTCCTCAACTATTATGCAACAAAATAATTGTTATAAAGAAGAGGTTAAGAATATTAAGGTCCTTCATGCTTACCTGTTTAAATGACTTACTCATTTGTATTTACTATTTAGATGTGATTTATTGTAGCATTCCTTTCAAACCTCAGCTTTGTAACTAATGGAACAAACTAGTTTTCAATTAAGAATTTTGGCAGAATACAGCATATTTTAACTAAAATGTGAAATGTATGGTTTTGAAAAATGATCTAGGAAGAAATTTGTAATTACTAATTACCTCTTGGTCACATTTCTGCCCATTCACGACATTTTTTCCCCAATTGTGCATAGATGCATTTTATTGAAGAGACTCGTGACTTTGGGTATTAACATTGTTTTTTTTTTTTTTTTGTAAGAAAAATTAAAATACTATTATGATTAAAACTTAATTACCAAATGTTCTAAAAAAAAATCATAACGACTTTCATTAATTATTTTAATTGTCTATTATAAAATTTTGGTTTTGATAAAAAAAATAATTAAAAAAAAAACTTTTCTTACACTATGCACTTTGGTACGTAACTTAAAAATAATTTTTATTTTTTCATCTTTACTATTTATTTTATAGTTAAATTTCAATTATATTATTAGAGTATCTTTTATGGATTATATCATGCATAGTTATCATAACTGACCAGACTAAAAACCTGGTTCACTGGTTCACTGATTTAATCTATGATTCATTAGCTGAACTTGTAGATCCAATAATTAATTAATTAATATTTTTTATATATAGTTATATATAAAAATATTTAGAAGACATAGAAGAAAAAGAAAAAAAAAATGTATCAAAGAAAAAAAAAGGAATTTGATAATTACCACTCCTTTTTTGTTTAAAAAAAAAAAAAACGATGTGAACTTGAATACTATAGCCGAATGGATAGATTAGACTTGAGGGGGAAAAAAGTGAACATTTTTTTAAAAATTCTTTATTGACTTAAAAGCTCTTATAAAGACATAATAAATCCTTTTAAAAATTTTATTTTTTTCTATTATAATTACTGTAACTACTAACTATCAAAATATTATAAAAAAATGACTATTAATAATAATAATAATAATAATAATAAATATTTTAAGAAAAAAAAAACTAAAAAGTCTAGAGTCTCTGAAAATTTCATATAAAAATAGCACTGTCCTTATTTCTCACCCTTGTGCATTTGACTGTTTTTTTTTATTACGTAGTAAACATTTCAAAATTTTAACAACTTAATTTTTCTGTATATCTCAATCAAATGTGCTGGAAATTCCGGCAGTTTAATTTATAAGGGCCTTGAGAGCTTGGGTGTAAAAATAAGTTAATAAACTTTTATGGGCTTGGACCAAATAAGGCCCAATACTTCCTTCTTCTTCTTCTTCTTTTTGTTTTGATAAGAGGGCCAATTCTTTCTTATGTTCGTATGATGTTCAATAATAATTGGATTCTAATATAGATATCCAGAAATCATGTGATGGGGGTCGAGGCCGATCGAGTGACCAATTTTCTATACTATGCGTGCGTTATACATTAGAGTTGGGCCTATCTATATTGTCTGTTGCAATGTAATTTCTAGGGCTACTTAAGCAGAAATATACATTTAAAAAAGAAAAAGAAAAGGCAGAAACGTACATGTTCGAGTTTAGATCTGTCCATGGGAAAAGTGCGACAGAGTAGAATTGTATGACTAATTGTATTTAGAGCTTTTATTATTATTGACGATAGAGTATTGTTCTTTCTTAAGTAGACCAACTCCTTGCCAAAGTTAATTTGCAATTAAAAAAAAATAAAGCAACATTTATGGCTGTTTGGAAGTTTAGAGAGGGAGGAGAGAATAGGAGAATGATTATCCTCCATTTTATTTTGATGTTTTTAAAATTAGTAAGGAGGAAGGAAGTAATTAGCCCTTCCTCTTGTTTGGAAGTTTTAAAAATTATGATGGAAAGAAAAGGAAATGATTTAAATAGACAAATTTACCCCTATTTGAAAATAGACTTGCAACATTGGTCTATGATTAATTTGTTAAATTAGAGAATTATTTAATCAACATTCTCATTCCATCAAATACCACTAATAAAAGTATAAAACTACTATTAACTATTATAAAATCATTTTTATTACCTCAAAAAAAAATTATAATAAAAATAAAAGTAAATTCAAAAATTCAAAACCCAAACAAAATTCAAAAATTCTTTGCTTTGTAAGAGCTATGAAAGTCCGCGGAGCTACGCGAGAGCAAAGAGCAAATCGAAAACCCTAGCAATAGAGAAAAATTCAAAAATTCAAAACCCAAACAAAACCATGAGTTCCATAGGAGGTTCAATGAAGGGTGGCCGAGGCAAACCAAAGTCCTCAAAGTCTGTTTCTCGGTCACAGAAGTTGGGCTTCAACTCCCTGTGGGTCATATTGCCCGGTTGTTAAAAGCCAGCAAGTACGCCGAGCATGTCGGTGCCGAAGCTTCGGTTTACCTCTTTGCTGTGCTCGAATACCTTGCTACTAAGGTTAGTCTTTGATTTTTTTTTTTTTTTAGGTTCAATCTCATGGGGGTGTTTGGGTGCCGAAAATATATGGGACACTAGATGTGACTGATTTTGTGTTTTGTGATCGTTGCTTTGTTAGTTTATGGATTTGGGTATTGGATCTATGCAATTAGAGACTTTGGGTAGTATTTGGTTTTGGGTTTCTCTTTTCTGTTTGGTTGCTGAGAAAATATTGGATAGAAACTGTAAAGATACTAAATTTAGTAGAAATTGTGTTTGGTTTGTAAGAAAGCATTGGGAAGATTTGTCATTTGTAGTGTTAAATTTTTTCAGGAAACAAACAAAGATTATTTATATAATCAGTTTGTAATTTTGTTAATTTAGAAATGGTAAATTGGAGAATTCATTTGGTCAATAATTTATCTACTCTACTCTACTCTCCCTCCAAATCTCTCCATTTTGGGGGAATTAAAAATGAGAGGTTAGAGGTAGTTGAAACCCTTCCAAACCCTTCCCCCTCCTTCCTTAAAAAACTTTCAAATAAGGTAATTGAATTACTCTCTCTCTCTCTCTCTCTCTTACTCTACTCTCCCTCCTTTTTTAAACTTTCAAACAGGCCATTAAAGCTTTTATTATTATATTGAAAATTATTATGTGCTTCGGAGTATGGTAATGTAGTACCATGTTATTGTAGCCTAGAAATAAATAATAATTACTTAATTTTTACTGTTTTTTATTATTTAAATTTAGTTTATTGCAAGGGAGTTTTCCACCAGTGGTGAACCTTTTTATTTTTTTGGTCATATCATATCAGCTTTAAAAGGGGAAAAAAAAAGTATGGCAGGTGCATTATTAGTTGTTTTGTAAAAGAATGGTATTAGGTATGTTAGAAATTTTACTAAATAAATTTTACAAATTAAGATGTCACCAATCATTAAAAAAAGATTCATATATTTATTTATTATGTTGTTAAAGTGACATAAATCATATTTATTAATTATCAAATCAATTTGTAAATATATGTTGTAGTAAAATTTGTAGTAGTTGGTCACTTTCAAGCAACTACTTTAATCTGTGGTCTCGGCTGATTGCAGTGGCTGCAGTGGCCGTGCTTAAGCAATCCATCTTTCAATTTTTTTTTTTTTTTTTTTCAGTTTTTTTGCTGGTTTTCTATGCCCAAGTTCCCATCTATATAAATAACAAAGTTTTTTTATTTTTTATTTTTTATTTTTAAAAAAAAATTACTTTAGCTGTTTGTGACAAAAATTGTGCTTGTAAGTTACTGTACAAATAAAATCAGGATCGCAAATTCTACTCTTTTATGATAGAGAAGAAGTACCATAATGGTTTTGGGACCTCATGCACGGTATCCACTTTTTTAAACTTACACTGGATGGCAACAATAGATGCTTCTTAACTGTCATGAATTGCATGGTATCACTCTTTTTACGGCTAGGGTTAGCAAAGATATTTTGTCAAAATATAAAACGTAGTCTGATTCTGGACCTTTCATTTCTTTTTTTTTCTTTTTTTTTTTTGATAGAATGAGAGACCGTAAGAGCAAGGTTTGGTTCTTGTTGTCAAATCAAACTTTAATAGGTAGTTGAACTGTTGAAAAGCCTGAACCTTCAGTGGTTGTTATTTATATAGGTCTCTCTGGTTTGACTAGGACACCATCTCCTTTATCAAAAGTTAGCTGTTGTCAAATTCTCTTTCGCTGCAAACAAAAGCTTAATTGGGATCTCTTTTACTATTGATGAGTTACAAATTAGTCTGGAAACAACTGTTTGGATCTTGCAAAATGAAAAATAACTTGTGCAAAAAGATTATCTTTCATAATTTGACTTACTGTGTTATGAAACATACATTAATGGAGTCACCCCTTGGTCTGATATTGAACCATGCTTATTACCTTTTTGTGGATAGACACCCGAAGTAAATTGTAGTTTTTGGGTCCAGCTCAAAAGGCCGAGGATGGTTTGGGATTAGACTTTAGACTGTATCTTAGTTTTAACTTTCAACTATTTTCAGGAGGAAAAAAAAAAAAAATCTTTTTCCTCATCATATCAAATGATACTTATATCAATTTTGATTCATTACTAACTTTCTCCCTCGCCTTAATCTTAGTGGCTCCTCCTTTATGTCATGAGTAGAATGAGAGGAGCACTTCATACATCTACATATCTTCATTTTTATAATGTTTGAATGTTATATAATTGTAAAGTTTACACACTATAAAAAAGAAAATATATACATTAAATCGAATGTATGAAATAATTATTGATTACAACGAATTAGAGTGGCCTAACTATTGCCTTTATTCATGTGTGAATAAAGTAACAAAACGAATTTGTGAAACCCCACTATGCTCCACTACTCCTCCTAACTTCTTGTTTTCTACTTTTCTATGGGACCTTGAAATGGCTTGAATATGATCACATGCCTAATCCAAGGAATGCATGGGACTAAAAGACACAGACAAACAAGAAAAGAAGGCCCCCCGAAAGCTGAGAAAATCGTGAGATTGGATCTCAAATGGAAGACATATTGGGATTGCTTCTATCTTGAATAAGGGGCCATGCTGAATACAGAAAACCAACTAAGCATCAACCAATTATCGACTTGAAAAGTCAAATATGGCTGCATATGAAGCCACCCCAGAATCTTAGATGATTGGTTGTTTTTTTGGTTAAGTAGATAACATTACACATGTTCACTGGTTGCAAATAAAATCCACAAAGATTTTGAAGGCAGTTCTTCACTTATTATGTTCGTCAAATTAAAGGTGAATTGCCAAACTGTATATAGTTTTAGTGAATCTATAAAAGTTTTTATAGTTGTTGACATATGAAAGTCACCCACATGCTTTATATGGCTAATTAATTAAACAAACAAGATTATAATAAGACTATAAGAGAGACTTGTTCATGGATGCAAAGTTTTGCAAACTGGCAAAGGCGTCCTAGATGGGCGTGTTGGCAAGAAAATGATTGTCTTCTTTTTTTTTTCTTTGAAATGGAACGGAGAATTGAAAATTGAGTAGTTCTTTAAATTTTAAAGATAGATTTGTGTCTGGTCAACTAAATGTTAAAACTTAAAAGTGTTACCAGTTGTCCAATTTTATAGGCAAAAATTTTATAAACTGGGCTGAACTTATTTGATTGGTTCCACACCACCTAATGATATATATAGTATTTTTTTTCCTTTCTTGGGATCTTCGTTACTAAGAATTTGGCTAGTCTATAGAGCCATACTCTCTTTAGCATAGGCTTAGTTGGACTCCACTAGGTAGTTTCATATCATTAGGTGTTTGTTTCTTTTGTGTTAGGTAACTTTGATTAAACTTCTTTGTTGTTAAGTTATTTACTTGAAAGAGAAAAGGAAAAAAAAAAAAAAAAGAATTTAAGCAAACAAATTGATTTGTTTGAAGAAAAATGCAAGCTTATTTACTTGGAGTCACTTTTTTTTTGTCCCACCTTTAAATAAATAAATTAACAGAAATAAGCTATTCAAAGACACATGATTCACATGCGATTGCTTAACTTTTCCCTTCTTACTATGAATCTATAATCCTTTTACAATTTATTTAGGTGGGCAATGCACAACTTTTGACTAATCTAAATCATGTGGCGATTCAGTCTAATTTTACTTAAATAATTACAATTTTGAAATAATTCTAAATAAATCTCACACAAACCACATGCAAATTTGTCAAAATTAGCAAGCTTGCATGAGTTGGCGTTAGAGTTGTTGATCTTAATTGTGGATTTAGGCATACCTCTCGGCTAGTGAAATCATTAGGTTTTTTTTTTTTTATTTATTTATTTATTTATTTTTTTTTTTTTATAAATGTTGGACAAAAAAATACTTGTATTAAAAAATAAACTTTATAAAGTTGTATATATATAAACCCAATAAGTTTAAGAAGTGAAAAATAAACTTCATATCATTAGGTGTTTGTTTCTTTTGTGTTAGGTAACTTTGATTAAACTTATTTGTTGTTAAGTTATTTACTTAAAAGAGAAAAGAAAAAGAAAAAAAAAGAATTTAAGCAAATAAATTGATTTGTTTGAAGAAAAATGCAAGCTTATTTACTTGAAGTCACTTTTTTTTGTCCCACCTTTAAATAAATAAATTAACAAAAATAAGTTATTCAAAGACACATGATTCACATGCGATTGCCTAACTTTTTCCTTTTTACTATAAATCTACAATCCTTTTACGGTTTATTTAGGTGGGCAATGCACAACTTTTGACTAATCTAAATCATGTGGCGATTCAGTCTAATTTTTCTTAAATAATTACAACTTTAAAATAATTCCTAAATAAATCTCACACAAACCACATGCAAATTTGTCAAAATTAGCAAGCTTGCATGAGTTGGCGTTAGAGTTGTTGGTCTTGATTGTGGATTTAAGTATACCTCTCGGCTAGTGTAATCATTAGGTTTATTTTTTTTTTTTAAACGTTGGACAAAAAAAATACTTGTATTAAAAAATAAAATTTATAAAGTTGTATATATATAAACCCAATAAGTTTAAGAAGTGAAAAATAAACTCTCCTAAATTAACTTGACCTTGCCTAAAATTAAGCATGCATGTATTGCTAGTGTACATGTTGATCTAAATTTTTTGACTTGCTGTAAAAAAGTTGGGTAATATTTCATTATTTCTGTCATTAAGTGTGAAATGTTGAGTGCTTGTTTAATTGGATGGAATTGGACAAACTCATTGATTGATGTCTAAGCTGAGACCAGCCATGCCCATATAGCCGCCTAAGCCAATTGCACCATTAATTGAATTCTTCCACACAAGCTGCCAATAACTACGTTTACTTGCTATGTTTGTTTTTTCTATAGTGAGTCAACCTATCATTTTGATGCCAACCAAATTGACTACTGTCTTAGCCACTGGGGGAGCAAGTGGTTCAAGTAAGAAATTAAGAATGACCCACAATTCATTTGCTTTGCATTTCCAGGAAGTAAACCAAAAATTCTAGAATTTCTGGTTCCAAAAATTGATTAAATTAAAAGATGTAGATCTATAATTATAAACAATTGTTGTTTCCGCAGACCATATATTCACTTCTTTAAACCCAATTTTAATATTAGTAAAAAAATCTAACATGAAAAAACTTTGTTAGTTGTAATCCACTTCCCAATTAATATAAGAATGTGTAGACAAAGATGTTTCTTTTAGAAATTAAAAAAAAAAATGTTTTAACAACTATTAGTGGAGGCAAAAATGCAATTATAAAAATCAACAATTTGGCTCATTAAAAAAAGTGAGACCCAAAGCTTTCAAATGGCCAAATTTTCTTCCTCTCCATCCTCAGCCAATTCTGATTTGTCGAATAGTCAATTACTGAATGGGCCCTTTGATGTTTTTGTATATAAATGAAAAATGTAGCACGAGAACCACGATATTCTTCTAATCATTCTTGCTTTTCTTTTCTGTTTTTTTTGTTTTTCTTTTCCGTTGGGTTTTTAGGAGAGTGACCATTCCATGAAAGTTACTGACTGATCTTATTCTTATCATCATCATCATCATCAAAACCTACTTATAAAAGATAACTACGACCTTGTGGCCCACTGGCTCCTGCTCCAGATAATGCATTCGTAGCTTCATTTGTTTAATTTTTATAAGGAGCCAATGAATGAAAGCAACTTCAAACTAAACCATAACTTTAAATAATCAATGACGTGGGAGGGAAGCTGAAATTATAGTAATGAATACAAGTGAGAGTGATGTTAGAGCAGGGCCGGCCCAACAAAATTTGGGGCTTAATGCAAAAATTTTATACGGGGCCTTTTTATATGTAAACATTAATTAAATAAAATTATATAATACTAATTAAATTAAGATTAATTTGATGTAAATATAGAAATTGATGAATAATACTAGTTCAACCAAGGTTAATTTCAAATAGAAGACTGAATATTATAGTTGAATCAAAAGAACTTACTTTAACTTAGATATATGACTATGAATAGTTAAATATAGTTGTAATCTAAATTTTAATTTTATATATTCTTTTTAAGAGAAAGAGATAGATAGATATTATTTGGTGTGTGGCTTAGTAGGAAATTAGTCATCATTGGTGATTTATCACATTTGCAGCATTTTATTTGAAACATCTTAGGGTTTCAATTGGGTTAAATTTTTATTGGTCTCCTATTTTAAAAGCCATGTTAGAAATGAAAAAGAAAAAGACTAAAAATACTACAAAATATTCACAATAAATGTGATTATGACTGTAATTGATGAATTTCAACAACTTAATTTATTTGTGTTTGAATTACTTTTTTATGTGATTAGTGATATGTCAATTAAGTCTATAATAAAATTTGTGGTATTTTTAGCATCACTCTTAAAAAAAAGTACCAATTATTTAAAAAATGTTTTATTTTTATAAAATTTTAGGCTTTTTACTAAGGGAGATAGGGCTTTTTTTATTAGGGAAATTTTTTATTTGTTGTGGGGCCTTAGGCCTAAGCCTAAGTTGCCTAGGCCTTGAGCCAGCACTGTGTTAGAGATACTATAAATTTTATTAGGAGTATATAACTTTTAGAAAATAATGTGCTATTAAAATAAAAAGTAATTTTAACATTTATTTATTAAGTTATTAGCATTCATTAATTATATTTATTGTCATATCAATTTTTAAAATTTATAATATTATAAAATTTGTAATAATTTCAGTATATTCTAATAAGTATAAAGTAAATTTCAATTATTTATGCATACACAATTGCAGATCTCTCTCTCTCTCTCTCTCCTCCTTCCCCCCAAAAGTGTTGTAATAAAATTAAAGAATCTATTACATACCAGTTGACGTGTAGTCAACTGAAAATAAGCGAAAATAGCACTCTATGCTCTATAGAACTAGCTTATATTGTCTAAAAAAATTTTAGTTGGTAACATATATTTAATAGTCTAGTAAGAATAATTATTTTTGTCAATTTTTTTCCTCCCAACAAAATATTCTCAATTACTTGTTTAATTGTCTTTTTTCCCTTATCACTTCTACTAATGAATAATTTTTTCTATGATTTCTCATACCTTTTCTAGTTCCTTGACTTAAATAAAATAGACTACTCAAGTGCATGTCAAGAGGCTTTTTTTGTGTGGATAATCTGAACTTTCATTATAGGAACAAAAACTAAGGAACAATAGAAGAACAATCAGATTTGCAAATATCAGCAATAATAGAAGGGAGGTTAAACTTTTTACAAGAAAAAGACTTTCTAAGACTGCTAACCAGCTTAGTAAAAACATAAGATGTCAAGAGAGATAAATTGACGTGGTCCTCCCTGACCTCCCAACCAATAAAATGTCGTTATTTATGTAAATGTGACATCACCTGATAATTTTTACTTTTTATTCCTTATGCTGATTAAAAAGCTCATTCACGCATTTGCATAAATGACATTGTTTCATTGTTTGGGAGGACCGCGCCAGCAGTCTTTCTGGTGGATCTAATAATTTCTCTTCAAGAGGCTTATTATCCAATACCATACATTACTTTCATTTATTATTAAGAAATTAAGGTCCAAATCTCCATTAACTCCTATTGTACTATCTAATAATAATAATAATAATAATTATTATTATTATTATTATAACTAAAATATATTGAAAGATATGTAATAATTTTTATTTTTTATTCCTTATGCTAATTAGGAAGCT
Organism: Quercus cerris; assembly: GCA_963669245.1. Lineage (NCBI taxonomy): Eukaryota > Viridiplantae > Streptophyta > Magnoliopsida > Fagales > Fagaceae > Quercus > Quercus cerris. The sequence continues at coordinate 93,307,575 of OY770006.1, forward strand.
CATTTACACATTTGCATAAATGACATTATCTCATTATTTGGGAGGACCATGTCAGCAGTCCTTCTAATGGACCTAATAATTTCTTGTCAAGAGGCTTATAATCTAATACCATACATTACTTTCCCATTTATTATTAAGAGAATAAGATTCAAATCTCCATTAACTCCTATTGTACTATCTAATAATAATAATAACTAAAATAGATTGAAAGATATGTAAAAGCTAAATAGTGATAGTAGCATAGAGGAATGATCAAACTATATATAAAATGTCTTATGAAATGTCGGTAATCTTATCATTTCCATTGTTACAAATCAACAAGCATTGAGTGAGTAACCATCATTATTTTAGAAAGGAAAAAGAAAAAGGGCAGACAAACTAAACAAACAAGAAGTTCCCAATCTATGGCTCAATGTCAAATCAAATGGCCCTTTTATCTAAATCAACAAACATTTTTTTAAAGAGTCCCCATCCCATGGAATAATGGAACTGTTAAGTATTTCAGTAAAAGCGAACCATCAATATTATATCTAAATATTTCTCAAATAAAAAGTGGGAGAAGAATAAAACAAAAAATTATATAATTTTATTATTTGGACATATTAACTTTATATTTTTAAATTGAACACTTTAAAGTTTAAACTCCATACTTTTATAATGTAGCTACAAAAAAACCTCACCACATTTATTAAAGTCTGACATTTAAAATATCCAAGGAAAAAATTTTGGCTTTTATTTTTTGGTACTTTCAGCTAAAAAAATTATTTTATATATATATATATATATATATATTTTTTTTTTTTTTTATAAAAAAAAAAATTTAGATGAAGGGAGGCTACCTCATACCATAGTCAAGGCAAACCACATGCCTCAGAGGACTTGCATTAGATTTATAGATCGCCTATCAAGAAGGAATACTGGCAGCATGACTTGAACCTAAACCTTTTGAGCGAAGTCAACCTTACCAACTAAACCAATCCCCATCAGCAAAAAATAATAATAATAATTCTCTATTTCTAAGAGCATTCATAATGGGCCAACTATATGTCAAATGTAACCAAAATTTAGCATTCAGACTCAATAACTCTCAACAGCCGGAAGGCTAAACATGGAAAAGTGTAAATTTTTTTGGCATAGTGCTACAGTATCATCGTAAATGTATGATAGTATTGTAGCACAATTCCAAATCTCAAATACTATTTTTTTTATTCCAAATGATCTTTCTCTCTCTTCGGTGTCTCAAAGTTCTGCTCTCCCTTTCTCCACAACAATCCAAACTCCTCTCTCTCATCACATCTCTCTTTAGCTCACGGTGGTGGGTATTTTTTGGCGTAGGCTTTAGTATGGGTCAGGTGATGGTGTGGGTCATGGGTATGGCAGTGTGAGCTGGGTTGTGCGGTCTGGCGACATGGAGGTCGGTCGTGATGAGGTCGTGCACGGCAAGGTGGGTCTTGGTGAGCTAGGTTGTGGTGAGGTGAGTCCAAGGGAGTCAATATCGTATCAGATGCTGTATTGGTTTGGCTAGCGGTACGATATATTTTGGATATTGGTCAATACCGGTGTGTCGTTTCGGGTTTATCGCTATTTTTTATATTTATAAATAAATAAATATATATATATATATGTGTGTGTGTGTGTGTGTGTGTGTATTATAATAAATATAAAAGTTTATCATAAAACATTTTCTCACTTTAGAACTAATTATTCATGGTTTTAGACTTTTAGTATCAATTAAAAGGAAAAAAAAAAATTAAAAAAAAAAAAAAAAATGGAAAGCTTAAAAGTTATCATTGCATACTAAGAAAACAAATAATACTAATAAGTTACCATTCTGCCCTAACAGAAATTCAAAAATTACAAAACTTAAAAAATAAAAAATAAAAAAACTTTTTTCTATACCGTCGGTGTTGCTCGAAATTGGCCGGTACATGGCCGGTATTTAAATCGGTATGAAACGTTGATATTTTGATATCGGTATACATATTGGAACGGTATATACCGGCCAATACGGTATTGACTACCTTGGGTGAGTCACGGACTCATGCTATGGATTTCGATGAGGTGGGTCACGAACCCACGGCAGAGGTGAGTTGTGTGGGTTTCTAGTGGTGGAGATCGGCAAATTGTGTGGGTTTTTGGCAGTGTGGGTTTGTGACTGATGTGGGTGTGGGTCATGTGGTGCAGCGGCGACAAGGGTAAGGGATTGTGGCGGCGTGGGCTTGGTTTTGATTTTGATTTTGGATTTTGCTATGGATTTTGGCAAGATTTTGGATTTTGATTTTGTTATGAATTTTGCTTAGCGAAGATAGGTGGTGTGACTAAGAAGTTGGATGGTGGTGGGTGGTTGAGAGAGTAAGAGAAATAGAGATCAGAGAGAAAAGTGAGAAATATTTTTATATTATTTTAATATTTAGTATGGTAAAATTAAAATTAAAATATTGTATGTATTATAAAATAATATTGTATAATTGATAAAATAACTTTTTAAAATGATAAAATATGATAAAATGACATTTTTAGGTGGAATCACTGCCGACCCAAATCTTTTCTGAAAAATCTAGAGAACGACAATACAAGATACAACAGTTTTAAATCTATATGTGTCATACCCTCAGGTAGTCACATCGTACGGTAGATGCATGTAGCGGAAAATCATGCTAAGGAGGGCCCCACACGTGGCGCGAATCCCTATATTTATGATTCTTTTTGGGAACTCACGAAGTGGGTTATAGCTGGCACCAACTGACGTGGCGCTAGATTTTCAAATGCTTCAGTTACGTCGGTTAACGGTTCGATATGCAATGGCCACCGGCCACGTCACTCATTAACGGACAAATCAAGCTGTGGTCCGCACCTTGCAACCCAATTCTCACACGTGTCTGCATGGTAATAGTAGCTAACCGTTAATTTGATAGTTGGTACAAAACATATATAAAGCTTAAAATAATTATAAAAATGTAGAGAATAAATGTTAATTAGATTTTTGAAAATGACCCTAGCAAGGAAAAAAAAAAACAAAAAGGAAATTTAAGTGGGAAATAATAAGTAAATAAAGGTCGATTATTATGGATTTTTGGTGATTAAAATAGTTAAGAAGAAAGTGACATATTATATCTTGGTTCTTTATTGAAAACCAACTTGAAAATCTGCTATATTTAATCAAATACCTTTGCCATCTTCTTCACCTTTTGCTTTGCATGTTTATGTAGAAATAATCTTTGACATTTCTTGATGTTGTTTTTGTCTCTTCTCTTGGTTCTCCACATCACTATTCAATCGCACCAAACTCCTTTTGAAAGTGAAAAGTATGATGGAGAAATGTTAAATCCCATTCTTCTAGTCATGTCTTCATAGAGTTTATCCTATAAGTCCAAAGCGAGCTTTGGTTGTTTCCTAGGCGTGAAAAAGTGAAAGAAATGACACAATAATGAACGGATGAAATGCATTTTACTCACTATGACTTTCCAAAACCATAAAACCAAATTTTTATTCCTATCGAGTCCTGCTTAAATGAATGTAGACCACTTTCCATAACTTGAATATCGATATTATTTGGAAAGAAAAAGTTGTAAATGTTGTTAAGAGTCTTATAACGACCTAATTGACATTTTTTTTAGTGTTTTTAATAAAAATATTCTAAATTTAAATGCACTTTTTCTAACAATCAAAGTATATATATATATATATATATAATAAATAAATAAGTCATAAACTTTTAAATTACACTAATTTCCCTTACGATAGATAAAATAAAAAAATTAAGAAAAAATGGACCACTTAAATATATTCATAGCTTTCAAAATTTAAGGCCCATGAGTCTAAGATTTTACTTGCTGTTAAAATTATTTTCCGTCCAGTCCTTGGATTTGAGAAGCTAGTGCATTGAAACCTAATCTTGTCTAATCATGTCTATTGGTTCAACATCATTCATTCATAAATACTACTGTTTTGATTCTGAATATTGGGGCCTATGGTATGAATGAATATGTATGATCGATGCATCCCAATGCCCCCAGTGCTTTTATGACATGGTGCCGGTATAAGGTGTACTTGTTCATTCCGTGATTCAATATCCCAAACAAATTAATAATATCATTTATCATATATTCATATAATTTTTAACAAGGAATGGGTACACTGTGTGAGAAAATCTATGCATATTATTACTTGGTTATAGGCTCTTATAGCTAATTTATGATTAGCAGTTACAGAACCAACAAAAAAAAGTTTTTAATCTCAAAATTTTGGAATTTGGTTATGAATTTTCAATATATTATCAAAGTTTGAGCACATATTCTTATCCGTATTCTATTTCCAACATGATTTATTTTACACAAATGCAATTCAGCTTTTTTGCTTATAAATGTGTGTATGTCTGTGAATTAGCGATGAGTATGATGGCACCTTCTTTTTGTGTTTTGGTACTTATATGTGGTAGTTTTTGTTTGATTCTTAAATATATTAATCTCTTTCATATTATTCTGTAATCAAAGACTCTATTGCTAGGAAACATCCTTTCACTTTCTATCCCATGTGACATGCTCAGCTTAGCCTAACAAGGATCACAGTCCTTAATCAATATTTAATTGCAGAAGTGATCCGAATCTTAAAAGTACTTTTAAAGATAGTACTTTCAGAAGGACTAAAAATAAACACTACCTTCCGTTGTCCCATAAAAAACCACCAGCTGCACAGTACATAATTGCAAGGATCCAAGGCATAAAATGGTTGCATAAGGCCATGCAAAACTGCAGAATACACAACCTTTGGGACCATTCTATGCTTTGTAAAACTCTCTTCCATGGACCAAAAACATTGCTAGGTGTGATGATTGAGAGTAGAGGACCTGACTGCTAATACTACCGAACACGCAAAAGATTTCAGATTTAATTTTTTTTAATTATTACTTTATAAAAAAAAAAAACAAAAAGAGAAAATAGGAAGAAGAGAGCGACCGGCGTGACTTCTCTACCTATAGATGACCAAAGTAACATCTTACTAGCTCTCGGGCGAGACCCTATACTTCCGGTTTGTGTAAGTAACTCACTTATTTTTTAGGTCGACCACTAAGAATGAAAATGAGTTATAAGAAGCACTAACACACAACTAGTTGTTTGAGATTTGAATCCAAATCCTGAAACTTGTTAACCCGATAGCTTACCAACTAAGCCATCTAGATGATGGTGATTTCTGATTAAGTTAATTCTTAAAGTCCTACATAAAAGTGAACAGTATGATGATTGATTCGTAAATTGTGCAAAAATTCAATAACCTGACCGGGCTACATAATGTCAATCTAACCACTCTACACCTCTTGGCAATTCGTAACAATGTTGATATTGGGATTCTTCGATGCATAACACTGGCAAGTTTAGCCCCACCAATAGATGAGAAAAATTAAGTATTGATTAGTTTAAAACTAATATAATTTTATATTTTTAATGGAGATATCTAAGACTTAAATCCCTCGTCTCTATTATAACTATCAAATTATTAAAAATAAAAATAATGACCTTCCATCGAGTTGACATCCCCGTTGAACTCCCATTGATGTCAACATCCATGGCAAGCACCACCTATGAAGTTTTATCATTCTAGCATCATTAACAATTTCTTACTTGATTTTATTTGTTTTATTTTGGGCTTGTCAAGTGATTGGTGTGGATGAATACGTGAGTTAAAGGTGAGAATTTGAAAGAGGTGAATAATATTATACTATGGTTGATTTTGACTGAGATTCAAAAGATTAATTGAAACTAAAGCACAACTGATTTTGATTATTGCATCGATTGATAATGAGTCTAGGGGTTTTCTTGCTTGACGTCTTTAGCTTAGACAATAGGTTTATAAGTAACCTATTGTGTTAGCAAGTTGTGTTTGTGTTGTGTCAAGGCATGAGACAATTCTAACTCGATACATGTAATGATCATGTCAAAACCCCACAACCCTAACACAACATATTTATTAAGTGAGTTGATACAACATGACCCAAGTAACTTGCTTAATATACAAGTTGTGTTGGTCTATTTCAAATCGTTTAAAAAACATGTATTATGTTAACATGGACATGATCCATTTCAATTCATTTAAAAAGTGGCCTAAGATGAAAAATTTATCAACATAACCATTAAAATTATTAATTACTCAATTATATATTCTAAATTCAAATTCATGTTGGAGAAAAAATGAAATTTATTTATATGAAGATGGGCTTTTTGTTGATTTTGAGTTAAATAGATTAACAAGTAATCAACTTACTTATTAATTGTGTCAAAGAAGACTATATCATATTTGTGGGTCTTGTAAAAAATTATTACTCTTATGGTAACATGAGCCCAATTGACATGTGATCACCTCTTAATTCTCAAGAAAATTCAATCAAAGCCACGAAAGGGCCCAATTGACATGTGATCAGTGATCCTTAATCCTAGAGAAAATTCCAACAAAAACATAAAAGGGCATTTTAGTACATTAAATTTTTTTTATAAATCCATGGCATGTGGAGCTCACGTGAGATGCACTCGTGTGTTTGGCTAGGTCACGTGATGAGTCTTCCAAAAAAAATGATGGTACGGGTAAAGGACAGTGTTAGGTAAGGGATAGGTGCGCGTGGCACGTGAGAGTGGGTATGTATGGCAGGGAAGAGTTCCATACAGCTGTTTCCCCGTAACCACTGCATGTTGTTGAAAGATAGAGACTGCTTTCTGTTTTTGTTGCTTTTTCTCTCCTCCTTTTCCGTTTTTTCTGTTTTCTCTTCCCAATTGCATTGCCACTCACTACTTGTTTACACACTTTTTAAAAAATTTCTTTTTTTTAAGTGATAGGATTGTTCAGTACTTTTTTTTTTTTGATGGGAAGGATTGTTCAGTACTTGTTTAGTTGTTTTCACCTAATATTACTAGAAACAGGTGTATATGGTATTGGCAATTCTCTTGTTTATCATTTATGCTTTTTCTAGCGTATCCTCAAATTATTGCGAGAAATTGTCTTGCACATAAAATTTTTTGACAACCATTGAGTTAGTAAACTTTTCTCAATTTTTTTAGTACAGAATTAATATTAACAATTTATCACATTAATAATTATATACATTTTTGTCAAATTATTTGTGTCTGTAAAAGAAAGTTTATAAAGTGAAATTTGGCCATTAGACTGTTGTCCACTTTTACTGCATTTTCATTTTCAATATATGCATTTATTTATATGAGGGCCTATGAAGAAAAAGGGGCTATAGTTGTTGAAAAATGAGGACCCAAATATGTAGACTCATCTATATTGTTATGTGGGCCTACTCAAGCTAAAATAAAATTTTAAAAAAATGTGGTCCTAAAAAATAAAAAAAATAAAAATCTCAAGATTCAGTTGTTGGGAACTAATCAAGAGAACCATACATGGTAGAATGTGCTGTACAAAACTGTCAGAAATCTTTTTTTTTTTTTAAATATATAAACTTCAATGTCATTCAAAGCAGAGAAGAAATCAATTTGTGTGTCTAAATTAATCACCAATGGGTTATGTACTTATGTTCTTATTAAATAGTTATTAACTCTCCTTTTTACCATTTGTTACTAAATCATCAAACATTTCATTTTCAAAGTACAAAACATTATTGTTTGACTTCGAGACCTTAGGAATTAAGATTTGTCATTGACATATTGGACAAAAATACAATTCTATAACATAATTTCTTTAAATCACTAGAATAATTATGGGCATTACACATGTTAAAACGTAAATAAATTTCAAGGATGAAGTAATTAGGAAGGTCCATAGAGGCATATAACTAATAAATAAATTTATTTCCAGATTAGTTTGTAAGAATATCTTATAATCTATTACATGATGATTTAATGTGTACTTTATAGCACCTCTAGTATTTTTGTGTATAAATGCTGAGTTTATAACAATATTGTTAAACTTTTGGTATTAACATTTAGTAACATATTGCGAATTGTGTTGATTTCTAAACTCATGCAGCGAATGAGAAGCTAGTTACATATTGAAAAATTGAAAGCATATATAACATAAACAACATTACAACGATTGTAGAGATAAAAATCATCAAAATCTACTTCACAACTCAAGGTGAAATTGTGTTACAAAAGAGAATAAGAAGTCCATTGTTTAGTTGGAAGAATGTTTATCATTTGTCGTTTGTGATTTTGTATAAATAAAGTCTACTAATTTTTCTACTAAAAAAACAAAAATAAAAGATTTGATTAATATTAGCATTATTTTTCATACAAATTTATCTCTCACCACACATATGGTAAATTAAAAAAAGAAAAAGAAAAAAGAAACATGAATGGTCAATTGACTTGAACAAATGGGTTCTAGTTAGCTCAGCTGGTAAAATTTATGATGGTTGAATAAGAGATCTGGGGTTCAATATCCATTTACACCAAAAACCGATTGTATAGTTAGAAGAATCTCTATCATTTTTTGTTTGTGATTTTGTATAAATAAAGTCTACTAATTTTTCTACTAAAAAAATAAAAATAAAAGTTTTGGTTGATATTAACATTATTTTTACACGAATTTATCTCTCATCACACATATGGTTAAAAAAAAAAAAAATGAATGGTCAATTGACTTGAACAAGTGGGTTATAATTAGCTTAATTGGTAAAGTTTCTGATAGTTGAATAAGAGATATGAAGTTTAATCCTTACCTACATAAAAAATCAATTGATGTATTGGTTTGATAATAAAGAGCAATAATAAGAAGTGAACTTCATAAGCTGAAATTTTCTTTAAAAAAAAAATTGATTTGAACAGATAAGGTGTATGTTTGGATTGCATTGAAAAATAAAAAATTTACGTTTAGCATTTTTTCTATGAGTTATGTGCACTGTTCACAAGACCTGTAAATATAAAAAAACTTAAATATAACTTTAAAATAAATCTCACTACACTATTTATACATTTAAAAATTATTTTATTATAATTTTTCAGTTTTTAATTTTTAATTTTAAAAAATGAACAGTATTCAAAGAGATTAAAAGAAACAAATCCAAGAGAGAGTGAGGGAGTTTATTATTAATGTAAAGCAGGTAAAGACGGTGGAGTCGGTTTTGGCGGTTCAGGAAGAACAAGTGCGTGACAGACACGTGTCGGTTAGTGGGAGTAGTAGGCCGTTAAGGGTAGTAGTCCGAGTGAGTCGAGTCGAGTCGAGTACGTATGTGGGACTGGGTTAAGAGTAAGTAATGACAGGCTGGACTGACAAGATTGCAGTTCCGTTCGTCCCCCGATTCTGCTATTCTATTTTGTCGTTTTATGCTCCAGCTCACCACTTCCGTGCGTCCTTTTCTCCTCTCTACTATACAACAAATTAATAAATTATATTGTATGTTTATATAACCAAAAAAAAAAAATCCCCTTCCTCGAAATTGCTCTCCAGCCTGGCTTGGTCAAAGTCATCCCCAAAACTGTATCTTTTACAATTCGTCTCTTCGTCATTAGTTTAACCTTTTCCTTAAACACACGTTTGTTTTTTTCTCTCTTTTTTAAAACTTTTTTTTTAACCTCCGTTTTAACTTCCAAAACGGTCGGTTAAATATCTAAAATCTAATAAATCCCGAGATCATAGAGATATCAGGTTGCCACTTTCAACTCTTTTTTTTTTTTTGGCTCTCTTTTACTTTTTAACAGTTATATTTGTACTTACTGTTCATTTATGTTCTGTCAACGATTACTAAAAGGCTATTAATTCTAATTTCAAGACCACTAGATAGATAGATGCCTTTACTTTACTTTCTTTTTGGGAAAAAGGTCCCATCTTAAATAGAGCACTATCGAATTTATGTGATACTATTAAAATTTTTCTGATTTCTAGATTGGATCGAATTGATATTTTTGTGAAGTATTATTACTCACTTAAAAAAGTTTAAATCTTTTGGTACCTTTGATTGGGCATTGGGGGCCACTAGATCATGGAAATAAGATTGTATTCTTTGTTTTTGTGTTTTTCTTTTAGTTAGGAAAATTTACAAAAAAAAAAAAAGCCAAAATTCATTCTTCAAATTAGGTACTGACTTTTTAATTTTGTATTTTTTATAAAATAATTCCATATTACAATAATGAGTAGGAGAATTTGAGTTTTGCTTTGTCTCATGAAAGAGATTTGTCATTGTCATTAAACTGCAAGATTCTTGATTAATTTTGTAAATTAAAGTGGCAAAAAGTCATAAAATTATTTCAATATTGAAAATTATCAATTTCCATTATTTCTTTACCTTATTTTTCACAATAAAAAGAAAAGAAAGAAAAACTGTTAGAAAACTTTATAGTATACTATGTGAATCAATTTCACTTTTTTGACAATCACTTTCTCACTCTAAATAATTATTTTTTCTCTTTATTCAATAGTTGTCAAATTGAGGAATGAACAACACTTAAGTGAACGCAAAGTTTAATCAATAATTTTTCACTTTTCTCCACTTTAATTTTGTTTAAGAACAAAGGCTTTAAATTGAAACAATTTCATAAATTTAGGATTTTAATTACACCATTGGTTATAATATCAAACAAGTTATAAAATTTGGCTGTTTTTGTAATATATATATATATATATATATATTTTTTTTTTATAACGGCGGAAATGGATTTGGTGAGGAATTTGACGACGTGTATAGTTGGAACAGTACGTAGTAACTAGTAACGTAGCTCCACAGCTCCACTCCATTAGAAGGTACTGAAGTGGGGGAGTGATTATATATACATACGTGTAAGTTGGAAAGGCAACGACGAGACGCGTGTCAGTTTGACAGCTGTATACTAGTAACTGCCTTGCCTGGAAGAATCCCCCAACTCTCAACGCCTATGACCGGTCACTCCCACCGGTTCAACCAGTCATCCTTATCCTCTCTTATATATATTCCCCTCTCACTCTCATTCTTCTCAATTCGCTTCTCTTTCACCAAAGAGGCTCTGCCTCTTAACACAAATCTAAATATCAACAACCCAAAAAAAGAAAAAAAAAAAAAGAAAAAGGAATAGCTAGCCATTTTTATTTTTATTTATTTTTAATTTAAATATTTCCATGGCTTCTACAAAGAAAGATTTGGATCGGATAAAAGGTCCATGGAGCCCCGAAGAGGACGAAGCGTTACAGAGACTGGTCCAAAGCTACGGCCCGAGAAACTGGTCGTTGATAAGCAAATCGATCCCGGGTCGATCCGGGAAATCGTGTCGTTTACGCTGGTGTAACCAGCTCTCGCCTGAGGTTGAGCACAGACCTTTCACTCCCGACGAGGACGATACGATTATTCGAGCTCACGCTCGGTTCGGTAACAAGTGGGCCACCATAGCTCGCCTCCTCAACGGTCGAACCGATAACGCCATTAAAAACCACTGGAACTCGACGCTCAAGCGGAAATGCTCGTCCATGGGCGACGACTTTAACGACGACGTTTCGAACCCGCAGCCGCTCAAGCGATCGGCTAGCGTCGGGGCGGCTACCGTTACGGGTACGGGTCTGTACTTGAATCCGAGCAGTCCGTCCGGATCCGATTTAAGTGACTCGAGCATGCCCGCCACGTCACCTTCTCATGTGTTCAGACCCGTGGCGCGAGCTGTCTCTCTGGTACCGGCTCACCCGGTTGAGACTTCGTGTTCAACAACAACGGATCCACCGACTTCACTGAGTCTGTCTTTACCCGGATCCGACCCGTTTGAGTTAATCAGCCCGGCTCAGATGGTACCACCACTGCCACCTCAGCAGCAACAGCAACCACCACCACCACCGGAGCAACCGGTTACTGGTTACGAGAAGCAGTTCTTCAGCAACGAGTTCTTGGCGGTTATGCAAGAGATGATAAGAAAGGAAGTGAGGAATTACATGTCGGGGATTGAGCAAAACGGGTTTTGTAATTTGCAGACTGATGCTATTAGGAACGCTGTTATTAAGCGGATTGGGATTAGCAAAATCGAGTAGCCAAACAGAGAGAGAGAGAGACTAGTCTTTTAGTCCTAAGAGAGAGAAAAAAGACTGAGCGAAGCAAGGCAAAGCAATCCTAAGTTTTTTTTTTTTTGGGTTTATCTTTTTTTTTTTTTTTAATTTTTAATTTCGGTTGCATTAGAATACCAATGAAAATAATTTTGGTAGTGTACAGTGGGACAAAATGGGGGTTAAAATCTGAAGAAAAAAAAAAACGTTGTCGTTTTATCTTCAACTGTGACTATTTCTTTTTTATTTTTGGCCTTTTCTTTTATGGAACAAATTAAAGAAAAAAAAGAGATAATGTCATAATGAATCTAATGTGAAAGACTTAATTCATGGGCAAGTTGATTAATACTGTTGGACAGAGAGGACAACCGTTTTTTGTTTGTTTCGATGAAAGAAGATTGAAAGATGAAAAATCAAACAGTGTGGTTTTTGTTTGGGAGCGAGACAAAAGGTTCGAAATAATTTTGTTTGGTAGTTACTTACTTGGGGATGTGATTGTGTGATATTGAGTGATGAGATAATGGGAAAAATGAAAATTTTTTTTGAGGCATGTGAAAAATTTGGGTTAAGAGAGTGGAACCAAAAATCCACAGCTGCTTTGGAATTTAAATTTGGAATATTCAAATCCCACTTGTGTTCCATAAATCCTGGTCCATTATTTTGATAGATATCTTGTTTATGACGGGTACGGCTGTGGGCTATGATGAAGTGTGATTAGAAAAAAAAAAACAAGAATTGCTTTCATGATTGTTGGGTCCACTGATCGTTTTGGTATCTGCTTGGTTTTAAGATTATGCAGAGAGAGCGTTTAGGAAAATATAAAGTGACAAATTCATAAGAAGAATAGGTGTTTATAGACTTATGTAGGTGGTGATGCTCCCCATAATTGATTCTTGTGCTTGGCTTGGGTTCAAATTAGCTTGAGTTTATTTGGCAATAAATATGGCTAGAGCAGGAGCTTTAAAACCCCTTGGGAATTGTAGTTCCACACGGCAACATAGTTGAGAAAGCAAGGGAAGGATTGGGACTTCAGGATATAGACTAGTCACCACTCACCATGAAACGATCTTTGCTAATAAATCTTTTCCTTACTAAAATTCTTTATTTAAATCCATATTTTAATCTATTGAACAGGTCGTGTACTTTAAAAAAATGTAGATTTACAGGTACTTCTATTTTGTTGGTTAACACTTTAACACACAGCTTGTTGATGGGTATGGGCTTAGCTTTTATAATTTAACAAAAGGTCCAGAATCTAGACTCTAGACTAGAATAACCATTTTAATGGACTGGGCTGCTTGAACAAATCATTCATTGAGCTAGGCATGGTTTGAAAATCTAAGGTAAAGCCTGCCTCCTCTGGGCTTGCAAAGGAAAGAGATAAATTTAAAAATCTTATACAGGCCTTGGCTGCTTGAACAAATCATTCATTGGGCTAAGCATGGTTTGAAAATCTAAGGGGTAACGCCTGCCTCCTCTGGGCTTGCAATGGAAAGAGATAAATTTAATAATCTTATACAATGGTCACTAGTGAGTTCAGATGTGAGAAAACCCCCTTTCCCCACCTTGATGGACAAAAGGAACATTTTGGAGAACGGATTCAAATTTGATGGACCAAAATAAAAAATCTTAAATTTTTTTTTGAGGAAAACCCCCCCCTCCCTAAACTTTAATGATTAACAGTACAATTTAGCGTAAAAACCCTCTTATTTATGTTTGGTGGTACCAAATAATTTATTTTCTATCACATACATACAAACTTTAAAACATTCTTCCATATTGAAGTTACAAACTTACATTTACTTCAAGTGTGGCTGCTGAGTTTTGGGCTGTTAGGGATGTAATTAGTCTTTGCATTACTTAATTTGCAGGCAGAGGAAATTGAGCTAGATGCTAAGATTATTGTTGGTCTTCTTAAAGACCCTGATTTTGCTAACAATTCTAATGCTATTATTGTGGCTGTTACAGGGAAAGTCTTAAGGAAAATTCCTCAAGTTTGGATCTTCCACTACTATAGGAAGGCTAATAAGTGTGTTGATGCACTAGCTTGGCAGGATGTCCACTAAGCTCAGGATTTTGTTTTGCTTTATGAGCCTCCTTTTGATGATTGATGTGTATTTGTTACTTAATTTGAACCATGTTGGTATAGTGTATGAATGTTGGGTTCCTTTTTAATGAGGGCTAGTTGCTCTCCTTAATAATATTATCCTTTTTACCCAAAATAAAGAAAAAAAAATTACATAACTAAGTAATACTATTTAGGATTAATATATTGTTGGTCTTCAAAATTTAACATATTAGTGAATCTAGCCCCTAAGGTTTGTTAGCATATATTACTGTCTAGGCCAACAGGCTTAGGCTCAATGTCTTATTACTTGTACTATAAATTACTTGCCTACACTCCTTTTACTTGTGTTACACGAATATACTTCTATACTTATGCTACACGTATATGCTTCTATAAAAGGTAGTTTCTTGCACAATTCTTGACACAAAAATATTATTCTCTCTCTACTTTATTTTATTAACAAAGTTTAAAATGATTACATTTAATCCCTAATATGACGTAGTCAAATTAGAAGTTGACACATTATCATTTCACAATACAACAAGCAATTACTTAGAATTTGTTAGAGACCAAGATTGACCTCTTTAAATTTATTAAGGACTAAAAGTGACTATTTTAAGTTTGTTAAGGATTAAAAGTGATCACTTTAATTTTTAAGGACTTAAACTGCCGATATAATAAAATTTAGAGATCAATAGTATATTTTAACCAAAATTTTTATCTTATTATTGAAATTTTAATCTAAGAGAATTAAGTCATAGATTTTATTGAATTACGTTGTTGCAGGTACATGATTAGTTTAAAGGGAAGATGCAAGCTAATGAAAATGTTAAATAAGTTAAAAAAAAACACACACACATACACTTGTTTCACATGAAAGTGCATGCTAAACTATAGGAGAAAACAGGTTCACAACTATGATTGTTTTATGAATGAAATTTGGCAGTCACTTGACATATCATATTTAGTAGGCCATGAGACTATACTCATCACTACACTCGTCAAATATAACAACATCACTGACTTTTTCTTGGCGTAGGAGCATCTCTACTACTTGGCTCATGGTAGGTCTCTCATCTTTGTCTTCTTCTACGCATTGCAGAGCAACCTGAACCAAAGCTTCCATCTCAAATATGTCATATTTACCTACCAACATTGGATCAATGATTTCTTCAAGTAAGGAAGTTTTTGCGGCCACTTTCTTCATTTTTTCCCTCACCCATGTTACCAGCCTTTTGTGCACTGCCTCCCCACCATCATCTATTCCATGGACACTCCTTGATGGACCTTTTCCTGTCACAATTTCCAGCACAACAATCCCATAGCTATATACATCCACTTTGGAGGTGATAGGTAGATTGAAAACCCACTCCGGAGCTATATAACCTCGTGTTCCTCTTATATTTGAGAAGCTTGAATTCTTAAGGACGCCTCTATTTTGTAGCTTTGACAGACCAAAATCTGCCACTTTTGGTTGATAAGTTGAGTTCAAAAGTATATTTTGAGGCTTTACATCGCAATGCAAAATCCAATCCAAGCAATCCTCATGCAAATAGGCTAGGCCTTTCGCAGTGCCCACAACAATTTTGAAAATTTTTTCCCAATCAAGTACATTGGCTGAAAGGTTATCTGCTAAAGAACCATGCTCCATATACTCATACACTAAAAGCCGATACTTTCCCTCTGCACAATAACCCCACATCTCTATTAAGTTCATGTGGTTAATCCTTCCAATGATGGTTACTTCAGCTAGAAATTCTCCTTCTCCTTGGCTGGCTTCTTTGAGAAGTTTAATTGCGGCAACTCGATTGTCAGACAACACCCCTTTGTAGACAATTCCTCCCGCACCTCTTCCGATCTCTTCACTAAAACTCTTTGTGGCCTTTTTTAGTTCTGTATATGTAAATTTTCTGAATCTGATGGCAGCACGATCATAGGCTTGCTTGTCAACACCTAAACTTTTCTCGATTTTGATGAAAAGACACCACACCAGAAAGAAAGAGATGATTTCAAGTCCACCCACTCCACAAGCAAACCAGAGCATGAATTTTTGTGTCCTGTTTCTTCCACTTTGTATTGTACCATCGCCTGGGCAATTTAAATTGAATTCTTCTAGAGGATTGGGGAGGGACAAGATTTTGCTTTTCGGTAGTTTCAAATAGATGTCTCCATTTAAATTCGGTGTACGATACCTGTGAGGACTCAATTTGAATTGAATGTTAGGTTTTCAGCCCAACAAGCCCAAACAATACATTTATAGAGAGTGGGCTGAAAGGCTTAGGTGCTGACCGTTGATCACCATGGCCAAACTTATCTCAAAAAATGGCTAAGTGTTTTCTTACAAATGGGGGAATGCTCCTCGGACTGTGGCCGAGAAGGCCTCTCTTTTTCCCCCCCCCCTCTTAGCTTTACTAGCTCTTCTTTTATAGTTTTCATCTTCCTATCTCTTGCTTCCATCTGTTGATTGCCTATTCGCCTTTTTTCTGGTCGTCCATCCCATCAGAGGCCTTATCGGTACTCAAGTGGCTCACTCTGATCAACGTTATCCTGCCAAGGGGTTACCTCCCCATTAATGCGGCCAGGAGGGTTAGTTGAGCGCATTAAATGCGAGAGTGACAGCTTACTTTGGGGTTAGCCACTCCCTGAAATCACTTTTGTCAGGCCGAGGACAAGGTATCCTCGGCGTGGATCCAGGAGAATAGGCTTCTCCCCCTTCTCCTCAGAGATAGCTTGATCTCCTCGGCATGGGCCTTGGGCCCGCTATATGATGGGCCGAGGCTATCAGGCCCACGGACCCCACAATAGCCCCTCAAAACTCTGCTGCACGTTCCCTCGAACGGGGAGGAGGGTTTTGATACATGCGGACCCATTGGACGAATGACTTCACTTTAGTTTATGCTGAGGCTGGCGGCTTCTTGACTGCCCGATGCGCGTTTTTAGCGTTTCGAGAATTAATGGGTGTCCACATTAAATTTTTGGCGGCACCACGTTTCCCACTTTCAGTGGCATGATCTTCTGCCTTTATGAGTAAGCGGTTTCATTTGGGGGAAATTAAGGGAGAGTATAAATACCTGTTTGACTTGCCTGGTTTCATCATTTTCACGCTTATCATTATTGATGCATATAGTTCGAAATTGGTTCGACTGGCACACTATCTGAAGAGTATCGTCATACCTCTGTAAGTTTTCTTTTTCTAGTGACCCCACATTTCCTTGATTTCCCTCTTCCTTTTCTTTTTTAGAGCTTTTAGTTGTCTTTGGGGAATGGGTAAGTTTAAGAAGTTGGTCGAGTCCGACGAGATGATGAACCAATTCATTGTTGACTATAGAATACCCAATAATGTAAATTTGAAGTACTGCGAAGAAGGAGAGTGGTACCTTAGGAGGAGAGAGGGTGAGGTCGTAATTCCAATAGTTGCTTTTGTAGAAGGAGGGATGAGAATCCCTATGAGGCCGGTGACCCTCAATTACCTTAGGCATTTCCGCCTGGCTCCCACTCAGTGTGCTGTGAATGTGTTTAGGATACTAGGGTGTGTAGATACCCTGAATGAGAAAATGAGGCTGAGACTGACTCATCATGATGTGAATTGGTGTTATAACCTTCATCACCTGAGGAGTAAGACATATTATATGAAGACAAGGGACGATAGGGTTCGTCTTATCCAGTGTCTTCCTGATTCTAATAAAGGGTTGAACCAAGACTTCCTCATAGTGTCGGGAGAGTGGCACGACGGCTTTCACTGCCCAACTGTAGAGGGGGAGCCAGGTAGGGCATCCGATGTACAAGATGATCTAGGTCTCAGCACCTTCAAGTTTTATGTCTGTATATTTAATTTGGTTGACTAACCATAGGAGTTTTGTTTTTCTTTTCGCAGATCCGCACGCCTTTGCACGTCACTTCCACCTAGTTAATAAGGCGGATTTAGAAACCGTTCTTAGGTCGGACCTCTTCTTGAACGAACCTGACAACCAAGTCAGAGCTGCTCATAAAATCCTCGGGTGTGATCCGGCTCAGACGTCATTCCCTGTTCCGCAGCACGTAATTAGAGCTCGTGATCCTCGGCTTACGCAGATTACCGTGGTGGAGAGCGGTTTTTCTTTTACTGGGGGGTCTTACATACCTGAAGGTATTCCGCTATCAGGTCCTTCTTCATCCCGGCAAGTAACAGTGGCCGAGAAAGGACCATCTAAGAAAGCAAGGGAGGTGGTTGAATTGAGTTCCTCCGAGGACGAGTATAGTGTATTTAACTTAGTTGATCAGCCCGAGGATCCTCCAGGTGATCTAGGGGATCCTCACTTATCCGAAGCCGATCTTCAGTCTTTAAGAGTTGGTACCCAGGCTGAGATGGGTTTAAAGAGACAGCCCCAGACAAGTCTTCTTGACCTGCTCGAAGGCGGTTCCAAGAAGGATGTACCAGGGGAGTTACAGTCCCAGCCCCCAGCATCTCAGCCCCAGATTTCAACCATGCAAACCAGGTCGTCCTCCACCCCTATAGTAGCTGCCCCTTCTACTGAGTCTCCTGATCCGAAAAGGAAAAGACTTTCTAAGGGTAAGGATCCAATGGATGGGAGCAAATCTCATTCTTCGCCCGAGGATGGTAAGACTCGCAGACCCCCAAAGCAGTTGAAGCTCGGTGATCAAAAGAAGGGCAAGAAGGTCATCCAGCAGCCCTAGGCTCAAGCATGGCTGCCTGCTGCCATGCTCCATGACTAGCCCCTAATGGACAACGCGTCGATACGAGAGTCTCAAGGAGACGAGGGGGCTCTCGTAGCCGAGGCCCTAGAGAAATCTCTTCTTCTTCCCGTTGATATGGCTGAGTTAGAGAAGATGAGTGGGGTAGAGGTTGTTCTCGACCTTAAGAAATATCTAGGCATGGTAGGTCCTTTGGCAACCATTCTTTTTACTAGAAATTTTTGTTGCTTAGTACTTTTCTTTCTCTTTATAAAGCTGCTTGTTTTTGCTGGCAGGCTATCCAAGCCCTTTTTAGGTTGGGCGAAGAGGTTGACGACCATAGTCAGGTCTTAGCGCAAGAGCGCAATAAATTCCTAGAAGCGGCTAAAACTCTTAAGAGATCTGAGGCCGACCTGAAAAAGGTGACCGAGGATCTGGCGAAAATGGCGAAGGCCAGGGATACTGCTGTTTCTGACCTAGCCGTGGTCAGGAAGCAAGCTGAGGATCAAACTGTCCACTTGCAAGAGGTTGAAAGTCAATTACAGAAGGCCAAAGAGGATATTTCCTGCATGAGGGGAAGTTTGACCAAAGCAATCCACGACAAAGGTGTTGCCGAGTATGCCAGAGACGAGGCTATGAGAGCCAGAGACGAGGCAATTTTTGCTAAAACGGACGCTGAGCGCTCTGTGGAAGAGGCAAAAGAAGAGGCTTTCACAGAAGGGGTGGCTAAGACTGAAGCCACCCTTCAAGCTCAAGTTCCTGCTGTGTGCAGGCATTATTGCTCTCAAACTTGGCATGAAGCCCTCAACCAAGCAGGGATTGATGCTTCGTCTGATCTTAGAAGGGAAGACAGGGTATATTACCCTACTGCCATTCGCGAGATTGTGCCTGCTGCTCCTGAGGAGGAGTCTTCCTTACCATTGGTTGAAAGTCAAGACAAGACCGCCGAGGATGCTCCGTTAACTGGTCAACCATCCGAGGAGGTCGAGCCCCAGATAGCGTTGGGGGAAGTTGTAACCGAGGGTCAGGAAAGACCTCAAGACGTGGCCAGTCCTTCGACGGACTTTCAGAGATCTAGCTCTTGAGCTTTGGCCCTAGCCTCTTGATTTACCTACCGAGTTGAAGGAACTAGTATACGGCTTAGGATAGCTTTGTTTATTTTTTCCTTTGATATTATCTCGTTTCCTGCCTTAGTGGCATTGTAAGGGAGTTGTGTACTTTCTTTTTGAATCGAATACTTGAGATTTTGCTTTCATTTAATGATACTTTATTTTGTTTGCTTTGCTATTGTATTCTACTCAATGTTTGTATTCCATTCTGGAGTTGGCACCATGGGACCATCTATTAAAATATAAATCGAAAGGTTGTATTATAACCTGATATTGAGTAACGCTTTGGCTTTTCTCGGAGCAGTTATTTTCTTTATGGGTTCGAGTCCGAAGACCATATACTACCCTGGTAATGCACAATACTTATTTAGTTTTCCAGAGGTTTGGGTCCGAGGACCATATACTACCCTGGTAATGCACAATACTTATTTAGTTTTCCAGAGGTTTGGGTCCGAGGACCATGCAATACCTTGGCTCTGTCTACCACTTCAATTTTTTGTAAATATTAGACATAATCAGTGTGTGTAGTTTTACCATAGGGTTGGGTCCGAGGACCATGCAATACCTTGGCTCTGTCTACCACTTCAATTTTTCCTGTAAGTATCTAGTTTCACCATAGGTTTGGATCCGAGGACCATGCAATACCTTGGTTCTGTCTAGTACCCAGGTATAATGGTGTGTGTAGTTTTACTATAGGTTGGGGTCCGAGGACCATGCAATACCTTGGCTCTGTTTACCACTTCAATTTTTCCTGTAAGTATCTAGTTTCACCATAGGTTTGGGTCCGAGGACCATGCAATACCTTGGTTCTGTCTAGTACCCAGGTATAATGGTGTGTGTAGTTTTACCATAGGTTTGGGTCCGAGGACCATGCAATACCTTGGCTTTGTCTACCACTTCAATTTTTTGTAAATATTAGACATAATCAGTGTGTGTAGTTTTACCATAGGTTTGGGTCCGAGGACCATGCAATACCTTGGCTCTGTCTACTACTTCAGTTTTTTGTAAATACAGGTTTGTCCTCAGAT
Source organism: Quercus cerris (assembly GCA_963669245.1). Taxonomy (NCBI): domain Eukaryota; kingdom Viridiplantae; phylum Streptophyta; class Magnoliopsida; order Fagales; family Fagaceae; genus Quercus; species Quercus cerris. Next base: position 93,328,397 of record OY770006.1, read on the forward strand.
CGCTTTACTGGATACGATTATTCTTTACGTCAGATTACAATCTTTACACGTGGCATTGATCTCACCTCTAAATTGAGGCCCCATCTTTTTTATTTAAGAAGCGCCCCCTGTCTGTTCGTGTTCCATGCTCAACGCTCCGATGCGCGAAACGCGCCTTCATTAATGCCCTCGTAAATTGACACGAGTCCAACCGTCCGTGGCCTTCTTGGAAATTGGGGATTTCATTACTGATCCGGCTGATAATACCCTTTTCGAATTCTGCATGAATTAATTCTCACCAAACTCCCATCCCCTATATAAAGTAAGTAGATGGTTACCCCACAACCCATGAACCTCTTAACACAAACAGAGCAAAACCTTCTTCCAACTTCACATGCCCTTTTAACAACCCCGCCGGAATTGTCACCGGGGCTGGAAAGAACCGGTATGGCCGCAGCCCCCACTGGGCTTTCGGTGCGGCAGAGTCTAGGCGTAATCCTGATGGTGCCTTTCGAGGTATCCCAGAGGGGTGTTGTTAGAGAGCCTCACGTCTTTCCTCGGAGCACACCCCTGACGAGGAAGGCGCATGAATTCACCTCATGGGCGGTGTTCGAGTGTTGCCGTCTCCAATGGCCAACACTCGAGAGGAATGGAGAGAATCGAGGGAACATCATGGGGGAGGGTACCTCCGAGCCCCTGCGTCTGCTCCTCTCTTTGTTCCAGCTCTGCCCAGCCGAGGAGGGAGTGGTTGGGAGCCTGAGGGCATGTCTGTCCTTCACCTCCTCCACCGTGTGTCAAGCTCTCCCATTCTTTTGATGCCAATAAAGGCACGAGTTGACACTTCCCTTCGGCTAGTTTTCCCTTGGGGCGGCTTCACCTGGGCCTCTGATTGTAGGAGTAGCTAGGACTAGCAGGTGGCTATTAGCTAGTAAATTTACTTGTAAATCAGGCCTACCTGAGCCTCTGATTGTAATATGTAATTTTTCTATGTTTGAATTAATAATATCAAGATCTTTTGTTTTTCTATTTCGTTTTTTTTTTTTTTTTTTTTTTCTACAATAAATACTTAGAATTTAGAACTCTTATCTTATTCAATCTTCTGCAAAACAAATACTTATAACTTGGATCATTATCTTTTTCAATCTACCGTAAAACAAACACTTAGAACTTTAGGACTTTATCTTATTCAATCTACTGTAAAACAAATACTTATAACTTGGAACATTTACCTGGTGCACCGGCCAGCACCCTAATCCTTCCCACAGACGGCGCCAATTGTGAGGACTCAATTTGAATTGAATGTTAGGTTTTCAGCCCAACAAGCCCAAACAATACATTTATAGAGAGTGGGCTGAAAGGCTTAGGTGCTGACCGTTGATCATCATGGCCAAACTTATCTCAAAAAATGGCTAAGTGTTTTCTTACAAATGGGGGAATGCTCCTCGGACTGTGGCCGAGAAGGCCTCTCTTTTTTCCCCCCCCTCTTAGCTTTACTAGCTCTTCTTTTATAGTTTTCATCTTCCTATCTCTTGCTTCCATCTGTTGATTGCCTATTCGCCTTTTTTCTGGTCGTCCATCCCATCAGAGGCCTTATCGGTACTCAAGTGGCTCACTCTGATCAACGTTATCCTGCCAAGGGGTTACCTCCCCATTAATGCGGCCAGGAGGGTTAGTTGAGCGCATTAAATGCGAGAGTGACAGCTTACTTTGGGGTTAGCCACTCCCTGAAATCACTTTTGTCAGGCCGAGGACAAGGTATCCTCGGCGTGGATCCAGGAGAATAGGCTTCTCCCCCTTCTCCTCAGAGATAGCTTGATCTCCTCGGCATGAGCCTTGGGCCCGCTATATGATGGGCCGAGGCTATCAGGCCCACGGACCCCACAATACCCATTTAGCAATCGTGTCTTAGGAGAACATTTTGAATAACCGTAATACTCGTTAAAGCTGTATTCGAACGCTCTGCAATCACAAGCGGCCAAACATAGATCCCTACATTGATCAAAGGTGTAATTGAAGAACATCCCAAAATCATTCCCGTAATACGAGTAAAAGTCAACATGGGATAACTGCAGAAACCCGGACTCATTTTGCTTGCAAGAGAGATCTACTTCGAGTTCACAGCCATCAGCCCAATCACTACGATTTTTCATCTTGTATCCTGGTGGGCAGGAACATTTTCTGCCGGAACCAATAACATAACTGCACAAACTGTTTTCCCCACAAGCACCAGGAATCATCTCGCAAGGTTTCTGAATGGCTTGCCATGAAACAACCCAACTCTGCCCCTCCTCTTCCCAACTGTACAATCGAATGTTACCATCGTAATCAAGTGTCAATCTTCTATGAAGTACTGCTCCATAGTCAGCTGACACAAAAGTTAAATCATCGGATGAACTGAAGTTCCCCAATGAATTAAGGACAGCAGTTTTGCTAGTGTTGTTTGAGGTCCTTCCAGCCTCCGAGATTTTAAGCCATGGGTTAGGCCAATAATAAGTACTGGAAATCTCAGAATCATTATAAAAAAGACGGAGAATGTTTTGGTTATCGAAGAAAAACTCAAAGAAACCAGTGGAATAATTGCTCTGGCTTCTTGAGGAGACAAGCTTGATGTTTCTAGTGAGTAGTTGTTGAGGAAGAAGGGTATCTGTAGGGAAATCAAAGCTTTGCCACAAAATAATACCGTCCACATTGCATAGAACAAGGTTACCGGTGTTGTAGAGAGATAACTGGACAAAGGAGAGTGAGACAGTGTTTGTGGTCCAAACATTTAATTTATTGGCATCAGTTAAGATCAGATTGCCATTTTTGAGGAGAGAGAGCTTTGAGTGCTTACCATTAACTGGCTGGTCACGGTTTGCCATCCAAACTACGGTGCGTGAGTTGCTAAACCATATGGCAAAGCAATAGGCATTATCACCCACGGAATAAAAGCCAGCAGAGAAGTCGCCATTTGGTGATATCAGAATATCTGGTTTCTCTACTGATATGGATGTGCCGTTACTAATAGCGATCAATGCTGAAGATGATAGTGGGAAAGAAAATGCCAAAGAGAGTAGAAGGAATAAGATTGGCGAACCCATGAGTACCTATTGGGCTAGGCTAGGCAAGACCATAATTGATTTCTATTTAGTTAAAACTGACAAAGACTCTTCCTACCGACAAAATTTCTTCAAAATTTATGATGCAGGTGGTAGCTAATCACTCTCACATTGTCTTGTCTAGATTAGAACGCGTTTTACAGGCAAGAGCACTCTCTCACATTGTCTTGTCTATATTAGGCTAGCTAATCACTCTCTAAAACACGATTCTCTATTTTAAATTCTATTTTATTTAAAATTGTAAATATAAAAAATGCTAAATATATTAAGAATATAATATGTGAGGTTTTTTTTTTTTTTTTTTCCTAAGGGTGGGCTGCGGAATTAAAAATTCTCCTAATGCAATTAAACTTAGCCTAGAGTCAACTTGTCTTGATCTGGTGGTTGAGAGATTGCCTCCCAAGATTCAAGGGCGGAAAAGATACGATCAAAGATAATATCTTTTTTTTTATTATTATTATTATTTTTTTAAAATTTTAAATTTAATCATTTCTGCTGAAAGTTCTAAGCTATTGCTGCTGTGACTTTGCATTGTCATTCAACCAAGGGTACTGCACGTGCTGAAAAAACTAAAGTAGTTTATTTATTTATTTTTAAATCATTAAAGTTGAGGATTGTAATTATTTCAAAAAAAGAAAAAAGAAAAAAAAAACCTGAGGATCTTATAATTTGTTAAAAACTAGCCTCACTTGGATTGCCACATTTGAATTTCACAACCATTTTTGTTCTTATAAATTATAAAATTATTTATTTTATATAAATACCTCTAATTAGTTTTCTCTTTGTTTCTATTACATGCGTGTAGTGTTTCTGTTTGATTAAAGAAAAAAAAATAAAAACCATATATGTTACTTAGATCAGTTAGTGGTGTTTTATTTTTAGGTTTAATTACTCTTTAGGTCCTCAATTTTTACCTTATATTTCAAAGTGGTCTACAACCTTTCAAATATTTCATTTTAGTCCTTAACCTTTTATTTGTGTGTCAAATAGTTCCTTGTTATTTGTTAATGGGTTAATGCAAAATGGGTATGATTTTGTGTTTCAATTTTTTAATATTAAATTTGATACTATGTCACTCAAAAGTTGCCACATCATACCTCAGTTAGTTATGTAGGCAATGAGAGGACTAATATGAATATTCTTGAGGATTTCTTTGACCATATGAATATTCTTGAGGAAAGAAAGGTTAAAGCTTAGTTGGTATGCCTTGGATTGGTGGGAACAAACATAAGGTTAAGAAATATTTGTTCATGGCCAATGATTTTTTTTTTTTTTTTGAGAGAGAGTTTCAACTTATGGCGTCCGCTCTTGATGATAACTCTTTATCTTCAGACCAAGACACCAATTAGTTTTTGGTGTAGGTGGGATTAAACCCCAGATCTCTTATACAACTATTAGAAATTTTACTAGTTGAGCTAACTGGAACTCATGAATCATCCTACAAATCAAAACTTCACAAAAGATACGCATTATTGCTTACGATCAAATATTTCTCCTTGCATTATGGTGTAATTTCGTCATATATAGAGTCAGATTATTTGTCAAAAAGTTTAGACTAAGGAATTATAATAATGAACTCTACTCAACCATTAATTAAAGAAAATCTTGAAATGGCTGAAAAATATCAAGACTTGTAACAAGTTGTTGAATTAAAACTTGAAAATAATACTCTTCAAGAAGTTGATGAAGAGATCACAGAAAAGAAGATTGAGTTGATAGAGGAGAATGGTGGAAATCATGAGATGGAAATTATTACCTAGTTGTTTTGCTAAAGATGACTACACAATTTGTTGATTTTCTTGAATTAGAAAATTATGATTTTGTCTTCAATCCTTTGTTAATTGATGTTGCAAATTAACAAATTGAAAGCCAGTATGATTTTAAGAGTACAAGTTTTAGAACTGAATCAAGTTATTGAAGTATCTTTTTATTTGGAGTGGAATATTTCAATTTCTTTACACGGGTCCAATCCGTTTGAGTTAATTAGCCCGGCTCAGATAAAACCACCACTATCACCTTAGTAGCAACAGCCACCACCACCAGAGCAACTGGTTACAGGTTACGAGAAGCAGTTCTTTAGCAACGAGTTCTTGGTGGTGATGCAAGAGATGATATGAAAGGAAGTGAGGAATTACATGTCAGGGACTTTGCAGACTGATGCCATTAGGAATGCTGTTATTAAGCAGATTGGGATTAGCAAAATCAAGTAGCCAAACAGAGAGAGAGATTAGTCTTTTAGTCCTAAGAGAGAGAAAAAATGACTGAGCGAAGCAAAGCAAGGCAATCCTAGTATTTTTTTTTTTTTTGGGTTTATTTTTAAAAATTTTTAAGTTCGGTTGCATTAGAATACCAATGAAAATAATTTTAGTAGTGCACAATGGGACAAAATGGGGGTTAAAATTTGACAAAAAAAAAAAAAAAAAACGTTGTCGTTTTATTTTTTTTGGGCTTTTTATTTTTGGAACAAATTAAAAAAGAAAAAAAATGCGGAAAAGATAACGTCATAGTGTGGGTTTGGATTGCGCTCAATGTTGCGGCACGTTTTCTCCTTTGCATTTTCCCTTTTTTTTTTGGCCCGCTCTTGCTGACTTTGTGGGACAAAAAATACAGTTCATGACAGTGCGTGTACTGTTCATGCATTGTTCACACAATATTTAATATTAAAAGTGGGTCCCACGATACTATTCACACATTTAAAAATTATTTTGCTACAGTGTTTTCAGCAACAATAAGTTTTTAGCAACTTTCAGCAACAATAAGTTGTATCCAAACGGACCCATAATGGATTTAATGAGATGGACTTAATTCATGGGCAAGTTGATTAATACTGTTGGATAGAGAGGACAACCGTTTTTTTGTTTGTTTCAATGAAAGAAAATTGAAAGACGAAAAATCAAACAATGAGGTTCTAACTCATATTGATACAGTGAGGGCGTTTGGGTTCGGCATCCATGTTTATCATTTTAGCATTTTCTCTCTTTTTTTTTTTTTTTTTTTTTTCCTGCGCGTGAATAGTAACCTCACATGGGTTCACTGTGCATGGGACAAAAATTACTGTTCACACACTGTTCACGCAATAAAAAATATTAAAAATGGGTCCCACGATACTATTCACATATTTAAAAATATTTTGCTACAGTGTTTTCAGTTTTCAGTTTTCAGTTTTCAGTTTCAGCAACAATAAGTTCAATCCAAATGGACCGAGTATCTCCCACTTCCCATACGAATCATACTTCTTTTGAACTCCAACTTCACGAGATTGATACGGCAATTAATAAGTTTGGAGTGACAAGTGCAATTCATGAAGCTACGAATCAGGAGGTTGATTCCCATCCCATAACAGCTCCTAAAAATCTGACTTTAGGTGAAAATTATGGAGAGATAGAGAATAGGAAAATCCAAGTCTTTTGGCCATGGCTGGCCCTACCTTACCTTCTCCCACAACTGTCCAACATAACCCTAATTAGAGGAAGTGGAAACAGCTTGCACGACAGGTCCATCTAGAAGACTCTTCCATGCAAAACACTGTAGCTAGGAAACAGATTGGTGATGAGTGTGGTTGGGGGCAATCCAATGAACCAAACAAGAAATTGCAACTTTTGACAAAGACGTTTTCCTTTAATTTAATGGTGGAGGTTGCAAAACAGTCCCGCCAAGACCAATGTGTTGCTTAGTGTGGAATTGTCATGGGATTGAGAACCTATGTACAGAAATGGGGCTTGGTGCAATAGTCCAGGCAAATGATCCCTTAGTTATGTTTTTAGCCAAAACATGGACAGATGAAGCTAGGCTAAAAGATATTAAACAAAAGCTGGAATTTGATCAAGTGTTTGTAGTGCCCCATGTCAATCGAGGAGAGGGACTTGCTTTGTTTTGGAAAAATTCTATTGATGTCATTGTTGAGACTTTTTCCAAAAATCACATTGATTCAATTATAAACAAAGGAAAGGTGGATGCATGGAGATTCACAGGTTTTTATGGGGAGCTTGTCACACACTTGAGACATGAATCTTGGTCGAAGCTACGACAATTAAATTCTTGTTTTAACCTTCCTTGGCTTTGTACAGGAGATTTTAATGAGATTTTGAGGAGCAATGAAAAGCATGGGGGAAGTAAACGATCACAATCACAAATGCAACTTTTCCGTGATGTCATTGACGAGTGTGGATTTCTTGATCTTGGTTTTGTAGGACCTCAATGCACTTGGAGCAAGCATTATGCAGCTGGACACTTGGCGTGGGAAAAACTTGATCTAGGATTAGCCAATTATGAGTGGCTTGCGAGATTTGCAGGGGCACGAGTTCATCATCTCCACTCGGATTCCTCTGATCACCGACCTATTTTGATCATCCCCATTGGTTTGGAGGTGGACAGAAAGAAGAAAATTTTCAAATTCGAGGAGATGTGGCTCTATGATAAAGGCAGCATAGACACTGTAGAAGCCGTATGGCTGTCCCATGAATTTGAGCACACAAGCAATTGAATTTTGAAAAAGATAGAGAAGTGTTGAATTGAACTCACTAAGTGGAGACATGAGAATTTTGGATTTGTGAAAAAAAAGTTGGAGATAAAGAGGAAACAACTTGTTGGGGCCAAAAAGGATGCTATGAATTCAGGGTGAACAATCGGGTGAGGGAGTTGAAAAATGAGATTGAAATTCTTTTAGATAAGGAGAACCAGATGTGGTTGCAACGCTTTAAAACTTTATGGCCTACATAAGGGGATCATAATACACATTTTTTTCATAGTAAAGCAAACAAGAGGTACCGAAAAAACTTCATCCATAAACTTAGAAAATTAGATGGGCAGTGGAGTTCAAACAGTGAGGAAGTGGCAGATATTATTATCCAATATTACAAGGATCTCTTTACCTCGATAAATCCCACGTTTTCTGAAGACGTTCTGCTATCTATACATACTTGGGTCAGTGCTTATATGAATGACAAGCTCTCAGCAGACTTTTAAGGCATGGGAAGTCCATGAAGCAGTGAAACAAATGACCCCCCTTAAGGCACTTAGCCTGGACGGAATGCCACCAGTATTTTTTCAAAACTTCTGGCCGCTGGTTGGTAATGAGATGATAGCTTATTATTTGCAAGTCTACTCCCTAAGAATGTGAGGAAGTGTTTGAAATTCTTGACGCTTATAGCAAGTGTTCAGGGCAACACATTAATAGAAATAAAACCACAATTTTCTTTAGCAAGTCGACCACACTAGCAAGAAAGGAGTACATCAAGAATGCTATTGGAGTTTTTGAAATTCGAAGCTAAGAAAAATATTTGGGGCTACCCTCTTTGATTGGTAGGAGGAAGAAAGCTAGTTTTAAATATATTAAGGAAAGAGTGTGGAGGAAGCTACAAGGTTGGGAGGAGAAATTGCTCTCACAAGCTGGGAGGGAAATTCTCATTAAAGTCGTTGTTCAAGCCATCTCTATCTACACGATGAGTTGTTTTAAGCTTCCGGTGGGATTATGTAACGAGCTTGAAAGCCTTATAAGAAAATTTTGGTGGGGACAAAGAGGAGATAGGCAAAAGATCCATTTAGTCAAATGGAGTGCAATGTGTAAACCCAAAGGGGAAGGAGGTATGGGATTTAAAGATTTGGCCATGTTTAATGATGCTCTCCTAGCAAAACAGGCTTGGCTGCTTCTTCATAATGAAAACTCTCTTTTTTATTGGGTCTTCAAAGCAAAGTTCTTCCTAGATTGTTCTTTTTTGGAGGCCTTAGATTTTGCCAAGGGTTCTTATGCGTGGCATAGCATTTTGAAGGGTAGAGAGGTTTTGAGAGAAAAGGAGCACAATGGAGGGTGGGTAATGGGAAGGATATTAGCATTTGGAGTGATGCTTGGCTGCCCTCTATTTTTGCCCCAAAGGTTAGTAATCTGATGGGGATTGATTTTCCAGAAGTGAGGGTTAATTCCTTAATCAATCCTTATACGCGAAGCTGGGATGTGGACTTGCTACAAGCTTTGTTCAAACCTGAAGAAGCGAATTTGATTTGAGGAATCCCCTTAGGAAATACTTCAACCCGTGACAAGGTGATTTGGCCTCACACAGAATCTGGTTCCTACTCAGTCAAATCCGGGTATTATTTTCTATCTAAGGAGAGAGAGAGCAGTCAAGTGGTGATATCATCCCTCTTGCTCCACCCCAGAAGCTTTGGAGGACCATTTGGAGTCTTTCAGTCCCTTCAAAAGACAGGAATTTTATGTGGAGGGCTGTCAAGAATGCTTTACCTGTTAAAATCAATTTAGTCAAGCGGTTTGTGCTTTTGGAAGCAACTTGTGATCACTGACAGTCACAACCTGAAGATGGCTTGCATGCTTTATGGACGTGTCCTTGCTTGGTTGAGGTATGGGAATCTAATAATGCATGGAGGTTCAGACGGATAGAGAGTTGGGCGGATTTTCAACAGTTAATACTACCTATTCTGGAAGTGGACCTTGATTTGGATTTATTTTCCATGATAGCTTGGCTTCTTTGGCAACGAAGGAATCAGATCAAAGTTGGCTCCTCAACCATTCCTCTCGGCCAGATTAATACCCGAGCTCAACAACAGTTGCAAGACTTCTATCGGGTGCAGCCAATGAAGATAACTTCAGTGAATCCCCAATCCCCAATCAATAGCAACATGGAATCCTCCCCACGCTCCTTTTTTGAAGGTTAATTACGATGGAGTTGTTTTCCAAGAATCTAATGAAGCAGGTGTAGGAGCTATTGTCCACGATAAAGGCAGAGTGCTAGCATCCTTAGTAGAAAAAATTCCTCTTCCTCAGATGGTGGTAGATGTGGAGGCAGTAGCAGCGAGACAGGCTATAATTTTTGCTAAGGAACTCAACCTTAGCTCCATTATACTGGAGGGAGGTTCGGAGACTATCACCCGAGCCTTATAAACTGAAGATCAGTCCCTAGCCTCCTATGGCAATCTTATCAAGGAGATAAGATTTTACATAGATTCTTTTCTTAATTTTGGCGTTTCTCATATTAAATGAAATTGGAATTCTGTAGCTCACAACCTTGTTAGGCATGCTAAACATGTTAATAGTTTAGTGGTTTGGATGGAGGAGGTTCCTCCTTATATTAATTATGTACTTTTGGCCAATTATGGCTAATTTTCTCATTTAATGATAGTTGAGGTAGTTTGATTCTCAAAAAAAAAAAAAAAAAAAAAAAAAAAAAAAAAAAAAAATCATTTGGAATCTTCAAATCCCAATTGTGTTCTATAAATCCTGGTCCATTATTTTGATTGCTATCTTGTTTATGACGGGTATGGTTGTGGATTATGATGAAGTGTGATTAGAAAAAAAAAAAAAAAAAAAAACAAGAATTGCTTTCATGATTGTTGGGTCCACTGATCATTTTGGTATCTGCTTGGTTTTAAGATTATGCAGAGAGAGCGTTTAGGAAAATATAAAGTGACAAATTCATAAGAAGAATAGGTGTAATAGAGTTTATAAAACTTAGGTACAGTAATTTAAGTGTTGTTTCTTAGGTTTCCTTTTTAATAGGGCTAACTCAATGCATGATGCAATTGAGACAATTGCCTAAGGCTCCCAAGTTCCTATGGCCCCCAAATTTAAGCAATAAAAATATCTCTTTGCCATTGTGAGATTAATTAGTCCTCAAATATTAACCAATAAAAGTAAAAGAAAGCGCTCAAATTTAAGTAATAGAGATATTTCTTTACCATTGAGAGTATTAATTAAGCCCCAAATATTAACCAATAAATTGAAAGTATTATTAATTTTTATATAAAAAACTAGAAAAAAAATTGAATGTGCAACTAAAGTGTTCGATTCTCAATGTGAGTCATTATTCTCCCACGCCTAGAATTTGAAAAATCATTCTCTCCCTCTCTCTCAACAAAACAAAACATAAATCAAAAGACAAAAAAATAAAAATAAAAACCAATCTCAAACATCAAACCTCGAACCTCAAATATTTTTAATGAATTGTTGGAAAGTGACTTTTTCATACGTTTCTTAGCAGTGCATTGGACCCTCCTCTCCGTTGAGCGTTGCCCTCCTTCAGGTTTTGAACTACTCTAAAACGTCTTATTCTTGCTTATGTTATTGTTTGGTTCTTGCTACTCTATTTTACTTTCTTTGAGTGCTTACTGGGTTGTTTGATACTTGCTTCATTGTGAAGCTTTAACCTTCTGACAAACCATAGGCGTGTCAAATTTTACTGATTTACAAATTGGGTTGGGATAGGGTCCTGGGGACATGTGGTAGCATAGTAATCTCCAACCATTCAACACTACGTACTTATCTCTTAGGTTATTTTATTTTATTTTATTATTATTTTAGACAATTTTTTTATTTATTTATAAATAAAATTTTATGTTCAATTTCTTCTTTGTTTATATGTATATATTTATATATATTTTTTCGGTTTCTTATTATATTATTCTAATTGTTAACTAAAAAAATTAATTCTGCGCATAAAAAAAAAGTATAACTAATCAATTATGCCAAAAAAAAAAAAAAAAAAAAGAAGATTAGTTATATTGAAGAAAATATTAAGGAAACTTGAATGCAATTTTTTTTTTAATAACTTTGTATCTTAAAAAGTAGGAAAAATATATTTTAATAAAAAATGACATAAAAAGTTAAATACAATTTTTTTAATTAAATATTATAATATGAGAAAATGCCTCACATAACATTTTTGCCTTAGGCCCTACAATGTATTAAGCACGCTTTGCCTCTTAAGATTCAGTCATGTGACTATTTAATTAAAAAATATACTTCAATTTTATGAGAAAAAATTCATATGTCAAAATTTTAAAAGAGAACCAAAAAAATAACACGTAAATACTGTATTTAAGTCTTGTTGGATAGACTTATACAGGTGATGCTCTCCATAATTGATACTTGTGCTTGGCTTGGGTTCAAATTAGCTTGTGTTAAAAATTCTCTCTCCCCTGTAGGAGACCTTTTCTCTCGCTGAAACCTCTGTCGAGTTCTACCTCCCTGCCTCTCCGTTTTTTCTGGGTTTTCCCTTTGGTTTTATACCACTTGTCTCTCCCTTGACACTGGCATGGAATATTCAGTGATTGAGGGACTGCATAACCTCCGCCTCACCAAGGAGGAAGAGGAAGAAATCACCATCACAACCAAGAGTAGAGAGGACCTGTTAGAGGAATGCTCTCTGAGCCTTTTTGGTCGTCTTCTCACAGATAGACATCAGAATCAGAGGGCCTTAAAAAATACGCTGAGATCCGCGTGGAAAATGGGCTCAGATCTGCAGATCGTGGAAGTTGGAAACAACATCTTGCAGTTCAAGTTCAACTCCGAATTCCAGCTTCAATGGGTTGAACGAAATGGGCCTTGGAACTTCGAAAATAACCTTCTGTTGCTGTGCAGATGGCGAAAAGGTTTGTCAGTTTCAAATATCAGTTTCACGCACTCTCCGTTTTGGGTTCAAATCTGGGGATTACCTTTTGAGCATATGTCCCTGGATGTGGGTAAGGAGCTCGGTAACAGTCTGGGAAACTTCATCGAATCAGACCGAAGAACAGGGCACTCGGACCAAGCAAAATTCATGCGGATTCGTGTGGATCTCCAGCTGGATAAGCCACTCAGACGTGGAGGAAGGGTTGCGAGCGCTGACGGAGAGAGATTCTGGGTTAGTTTCAAGTACGAAAGGCTACCCGTTTTTTGTTTTTTATGTGGTCGGCTGGGACATGATGATAAACGCTGCCAAGAGTGCAAGGATATCCAAAATGCTTCAAGGCAATATGGTGACTGGCTTCGTGCTTATGGAAACTCAAAAGCCATGGGGGATAAATCGAGGTCCACTAGCAGTGATGGGGGCGGAGAAGGAAGTCATGGAAATGAAATGGAGGACTATACCCACACCACAGCAAGAAATTCCTCTACCTCAGTGATGGAGGGCGGCAATGGAAGTAATGGTGGTGGAAGCACTGTTGGTCCGGGAAATACAGGAGAAAGAGATGAGGGATCTACTAAGAGGGTCAGCACCGCCAGGCCAGAGAAGGCACAAGTTGAAGAAACCCTAAAGGATGGAGACTGTTCTGCACGTGCGGGGCGAACTGATTTTGAAAATTCAATGGCACGTGCTGCTTCTTTTACCCCTCTTACCGTGCCCTCAGATGATTTGAGTCCAACAAAGACAAACGAAGACACTCTCTCACTTGTGGGCCAGAAAGCCCAAGATGAAAAGGATTTTATGGAGGTATCTAGTCCCTTAAAGCCCACTCTTCAGCCTATTTTTATTAGTAAGCCCGAACTGGGATCTTTGACAAAAAGCACGGGCCAAGTATCAGAGAAAAAACCCAAGTCTAAGGTCCAATTGAAAAAAATAGCCAGGGAGAAAGGAAGAGCCAAAGACTCGAAGTCTGAAATTCAACTAACACCAGTAGGCTCTAAACGCACGGGGAAACTAATTTTTGAGGACGAAGTGGAAAATCTCTGCTCTAAGAAAAGATGCACAGAGGCAGGTACGTTCCACCCAACCCTTGATGAGAGATCGGCGGTGGCTGCTTCGCAGCACCGCCGGGAGCAATGAATTCGCTAAGCTGGAATTGCCGGGGGCTTGGGAACCCCCGGTCAGTCAGAGCGCTGCATGACATAGTGCGACGCTGGAAGCCCAAGATTGTCTTCCTCATGGAGACAAAGTCGAAAATAAAGCGGATGGAGAAAATTAAGAACAGAATTGGTTTTGCAAACGGCCTTATTGTCCCTAGCAGTGGTCGTAGTGGTGGTGTTGCTATGTTGTGGACCCGGGATGTTAATTTGGATATCAGAAGCTATTCTGGAAATCATATAGATGCAATTGTCAGGGAGACTGATGGAAACTTTCAATGGAGGATTACTGGCTTCTATGGTCACCCGGAAACTCACCGCAGGTATGAGTCTTGGCGCCTTCTTGCCTTTTTACATAGTCAATTTCATCTACCATGGCTTTGTCTAGGTGATTTTAATGAAATTTTATCTATAACTGAAAAAAAGGGGGGTGTCACTCGTTCCCAACAACAAATGGAGGGTTTTAGGAATGTAGTTAATTTTTGTGAATTCATGGATTTGGGCTATAGTGGGGCTGACTTCACCTGGTGCAATATGCAAGATGGTGAGAATAGAATCCAATTGAGGCTAGACAGAGCTCTTGCCAACACTGAATGGCTTGGTATATTCGATGGGATGAGAGTTTACCATCTCGTAGACTCGACATCTGACCATTGTGCTTTACTCCTTACTGATACTCCTTCCCACCGCGTATCCAATGCCAAACGCTTCCACTTTGAAGCCCTGTGGACAAAGAATGAGGAATGTAGGAACATCATTAAATCTTCTTGAGGGATGGGGGTGGATCTGAGTACACCAGAAGGTATTATGGAGAACCTAAAGCGCTGTGCCTCAGAATTATCTAGTTGGAGCACCACGGTTTATGGTCACATCCCTAAGAAAATACAGTCCAAACGAAATACCCTGAGCGCTCTGACACAGCAGGATAAAAATGGTGAGTTGAGCACTGAGATTAGAAACCTTAGAAGGGAGCTGAATGAGCTGTTAGAAGATGAGGAATTATATTGGGGTCAAAGAGCCAAGGCACATTGGCTGAGGGAGGGAGATAGGAACACAAAATTTTTCCACGCCCATGCCTCTGAAAGACGTAAACAAAACACGATCTTGGGCTTATGGGATGAACATGGCAGGTGGTGTGATGAGAAGGAAACCATTGCCCAAGCAGCTGTAGACTATTTTGAAAATATATATTCTACGGCTTTCCCCACCCGGATCGAAGAGGTTGTTAATGCCATTCCTACCAAGGTGTCGGAGGATATGAATGAGAGCTTATCGCGTGATTTTACTAGAGAAGAAGTGGCTACTGCCCTTAAGCAAATTCACCCCACCAAAGCCCCTGGGCCTGACGGCATGTCGGCTATCTTCTATCAGAAATATTGGAGTATTGTTGGGAATAGTGTTACCAACATGGTCTTGAATGTCCTCAACAATAACTTACCCATGACCGAAATCAATAAAACCAACATTTCCCTCATCCCAAAAACAAGCAGCCCAAAGAAAATGACAGACTTTAGACCAATAAGCCTTTGCAATGTAATTTACAAGCTTATCTCCAAAACTTTGGCCAATAGACTTAAGAACCTTCTCCCCCTCATCATTTCCGAGAACCAAAGTGCTTTCACCCCGGACCGCCTCATTACGGACAATGTGTTGGTGGCTTTTGAATTAATGCACTACCTAAATCACAAAACAGCTGGTAAGGAGGGTTATATGGCCGTCAAGCTTGATATGAGCAAGGCTTTTGATAGGGTTGAGTGGTGCTTTGTTAAAAGGGTTATGGAGAAGCTCGGTTTCTGCTCTAAATGGGTGAGTCTCATTATGCAATGCATTACTTCAGTCTCCTTCTCTGTTTTGGTTAATGGGGTGGCTCATGGAAACATCACCCCGTCTAGAGGTCTCCGTCAGGGTGACCCCCTCTCTCCGAGCCTCTTTCTTCTTTGTGCTGAGGGCCTTTCAGCTATTATTCATGAGGCGGCAAGGAATCACACTCTTACGGGCATTTCTATTTCTCGGGGCTGCCCAAATATCACTCATCTCTTCTTCGCCGATGATAGCATTCTCTTTTGCAAGGCTAAACCTGAAGAATGTCAGGAGCTTGTACAAATTTTCCGGAAATATGAGGATGCTTCGGGCCAGAAAATAAATACCGATAAATCCTCGGTGTTTTTCAGCCCAAATACTCAAAGGGTCACAAGGGATGAAATTTTTGCCATCTTGGGGCCGATGCAAGACTCAAGGCATTCAAGATATCTTGGACTTCCGTCTCTCATTGGGAGATCAAAAAACCAGGTCTTTTCCATTCTTAAGGAGCGGGTCGGGCAAAAACTAGCTGGATGGAAGGGCAAGTTACTTTCTATGGGGGGAAAGGAAATCTTAATTAAGGCGGTAGCCCAAGCGATCCCTACCTACACTATGAGCTGTTTTCAGCTCCCACAGGGGCTTTGTGAAGATCTTGAAAGCATGATGAGGAATTTTTGGTGGGGCCAAAGGCACCAAGAATCAAAAATGGCTTGGGTTGGTTGGAAGCGAATGTGCTCTTCTAAGACTAATGGGGGTATGGGCTTCCGCAACTTGCAAGCTTTTAATTTAGCCATGTTGGCAAAGCAAGCTTGGCGAATCCTAACAAACCCAAACTCTCTCATTGCCCGGGTTCTCAAAGCTCGATACTTCCCTTCCGGTGACATTCTTACTGCAACACTTGGCTCGAACCCATCTTATTCTTGGAGAAGCATTTTTAACAGCCTGGAGGTTATTCGAATGGGAACTCGGTGGCGTATAGGCAATGGCAAAAAAGTTCACATATGGGATGACAAATGGCTCCCCACCCCCACCACACACAAGGTCATAACCCCCCCAAACAATCTCCTAACCTTACCCATGGTTTCATCCCTCATTGACCCGAATACAAGATGGTGGAGAGCTGAAGTTATAAATGCAACTTTCCTGCCCTTTGAAGCTGAAACAATCCTAAGGATACCTCTCAGCCGAAGCTTGCCTGAAGACAAATTAATATGGATGGGGAATAAGAAGGGTGAGTTCACCGTTAAGAGTGCCTATCATTTTGCTCATCGCTTGGGCGAAGAAAAAGAAGAAGTGGAAAGCTCAGTTGGGGATCCTCTCAAACCCCTTTGGAAGCATTTATGGCTCCTTAACCTTCCGGCCAAGATCAAAATCTTTGCCTGGAGAGCTTGTGTCAACGGGCTGCCCACCAAGGAAAAACTGTGCTCTCGAGGCATCGACACTAGCAACAAATGCCCAATTTGTGATAGGGAATATGAATCTATTCATCATGCTTTATTATACTGTGACTTTGCTATTCGGGTCTGGAGTCTTTGGGCTGATGGTTTGCAACTGATCCAAAGGAATTTTTGGATTTTTTCTGACTTAGCCCTATTCATCCTTGCACACAAATCTTTTCAAGATTTAGAATTGTTCTTTACTGTGGCTTGGGCAATCTGGTATAATAGAAATAGATCCCCCATGAAGGCATTTGTTCCACCCCCTTGCAGGTTTGGCAGATGGCAAGAAGCTCTATTGAGGATTTTTCTGATGCAGCAACTAATGTTCTTTCCACTCCTAGGCTGACCCTCTCTAGCCGTTGGTCTCCCCCTCCTCCTGGTGTCTTCAAGATTAATGTGGATGGGGCCTCATCAAACCTTGAAGGAACCTCTAGCATTGGAGTCATCATCAGAGACTGCATGGGTGAAACAATCGCTGCCCTCTGTAAACCTCTACAATCACATTTTCCGGCAGAATTTGTGGAAGTCATAGCATTGGAACAAGGTGTTTTGCTGGCCCAAGATCTGCAGCTCACCCGAGTGATGTTTGAAAGTGATGCTCTCAATGTGATAAATGCTGTAAATGACTCGGCCTTTGGGACTCCATTTGGGCACATTATCCAGGACATTGTTCAAGCCCAATCATCTTTTTCTTTCTGCTCTTTTAGACACCTGAACCGGGCCTTCAATTATGCAGCTCACGAGCTTGCACAATTTGCCAGCAGGAACGGTTCTCATCAGCTGTGGAAGGGGGTCACTCCTCCTTTTCTAATTTCATTTGTAAATGCAGACATGCTGCTCTAATTCCCTGCTTGGCAGGTCACACTCTTTGTAATCCTTTTCTCTTTGCAATGCAATTATATTTCCCTTTCAAAAAAAAAAAATTAGCTTGTGTTTATTTAGCTATAAATATGGCTAGAGGAGCTTCAAAAGCCTTTGGGAATTGTAGTTCCACACGGCAACATAGTTGAGAAAGCAAGGGAAAGGATTGGGACCCGAAAATATAGACTAGTCACCATGAAACAATCTTTGCTAATAAATCTTTTCTTTACTAAAATTCTTTATTTAAATCCATATTTTAATCTATTGAACAGGTCGTGTACTTTAAAAAACTGTAGATTTACAGGTACTTCTATTTTGTTGGTTAACACTTAACATACAGCTTGTTGATGGGTATGGCCTCAGCTTTTATAATTGAGAAACGCTAGCGAGTACTTTTAGGACATTGATTAATAATCTATTTAAAGAAAGTTTTTATAAGAAATGAAAAAAAAAAAGGTAATTAATATTTTGACAACTTTTTTCATTTCCTATAAAAGTGATATCAAAACTTTTTTAAAAATAAATTATTAACGAGTGCTTTTAGAGGCACTTGTTAGCATGGCCCTTTATAATTTAACAAAAGGGCCGGAATCTAGACTCTAGACTAGAATAATCTTTTTAATGGACTGGGCTGCTTGAACAAATGATTCATTCGGCTAGACATGGTTTGAAAATCTAAGGTAAAGCCATTGTTTCTCCTCTGGGCTTGCAAAGGAAAGAGATAAATTTATAAATCTTATACAGGCCTGGGCTGCTTAGACAATTCATATTGTAACAAGCTTTACTGCTTTATATGGTCAATCTAGCGAGTTCAGATGTGAGAAAACCCCCTTTCCGCACCTTGATGTACAAAAGAAACATTTTGGAGAACGGATACAAATTTGATGGATAAATTTAAAATATCTCAAACTTAATGGACCAAGATGAAAAAAAAACCCTAAACTTTAATGATTAACGTTGCAATTTAGCTTAAAAACTCTTTTATTTACGTATGGTGGTACCAAATAATTTATTTTCTATCACACACATACAAACTTTAAGACATACTTTCATATTACTAAAAGTTACAAACTTACATAATTAAGTGATATTATTTATGCTTTCTCAAAAAAAAAAAAAGTGATATTATTTACCATTCAAAAAAAAAAAAAGTAATATTATTTAAGCTAAAACATATTGTTGGTATAAAAAAGGTAGCATATTAGTGAATTTAGTCTTTAAAGTTTGTAGTGGGTTCCAGTAAGTTCAACTGGTAAAATCTTTAATGGTTGAATAAGAGATTTAAGGTTTAATCTCTATCTACACCAAAAACTGATTGATGTTTTGGTCTGATGATAAAGAGCTATTATCAGGAGCAGACTCTAAAGTTTGTAATATATATTACAGTCTAGCCCAATAGACTTAGTCTTAATGAGTTAATGTCCTATTATTTGTACTATACATTTCTTACTCTACAAGTTTGTAATATATATTACAGTCTAGCCCAATAGACTTAGGCTTAATGAGTTAATGTCCTATTATATGTACTATACATTTCTTACTTTACAGGACCAGCCTATTTGTATGAGTTAGGAAAGACTAGCTTATTTGCATGAGTTAGGCTTGATCACAATTAATCCCTTATATGATATGGTCAAATTAAAGCTGACACATTATCATTCCACATAGACAACAAGCAATCACTTAGAGTTTGTTAGGTACCAAGATTGACCTCTTAAAATTTTTTAGGGACTACAAGTGACTATTTAAAGTTTTTAAGCATCAAAGGTGATTATTGTAAGGGGAAATTACACTTTGCCCACTTATGGTTTGCCTGAAAAACACTTTACCTACCTGTGATTTAAAAATTGACACTTTACCCGTCTGAGGTAAGCTACGTTTGTCTTTAGTACCTACCTTTATTAAGAACATGGGTAAATTTGTATTTTTGCTACCCTTTTATGTCTCTCTCCTCTCAAAACATAAAAAACTAAAAAAATCAAGAGAAAAGAAAATCTAAAAGCTACGCTTTGTAAAAATTAAAACCTAACTTATAGGGAGACTAACTTATAGGTTTTGTGTTATCTTATAAAAATTATCCCTTTCCGAGTTTCTGAGGTTGGCATCAATTACAAGTTAGTAGGAGGATAACAAAGCTTCAAACCCAAAAATAATAAAAGAAGTTCAAGAAAACCAAAAACAAAAAAGTGCCGACACAAACACCTAAAACACTCATCATAAGACATGAGATTAGAATTTAAGGAAACCAAAACGAAAAGCAAAAGATTTCCTTGAGAGGATTTCCTAATCTATGACCTTATAAACCAAAGTCAATCCCACCAACCTTCCACCTTTCTTGGAGTTGTTGTTAAAGTAAAGACAAGTCCAATTCTCCAAACACAATAGCCCCTTTAGTACAAAGCCTTAAAACACAAGATTGAATAAAAACCCAGAAAGCCAAAACATGAAAAAAAGCAACATTTCATTGCAGTGAGTGAGTCAAGGGCGTGAACTGGGCAAAATGCTTATGAGCAAAGACCTATTAGGACAAGTCAAGCATGGACTAACTCTACCCAGAAAAGAAGATCTAAAAGGAACTTTGAAAAGAGGAAACCATCGTTTTGGTATTGTACCTGAAGAGGAGCGTGGAACCTAAGGAGAATCAAAGAGGTTTGGTGAGGAAAAATCTGGTGCCAAAGGCAAAAAAGGATTAGAATTTAGGAAGAGAAGGTAAAGGTGGTGGTTTATATGAAAAGAGAGATTTTTCACATAACTTCTATTAAAATCTAGAAGTTGTAGTCATTTCACACCCACATTCACATTCACATTTAGAGCTATAATCAAAAGTTGTTATTAACCAAAAAAAAAAAAAAAAAAAATCTAAAAGTTAGGTTTTAATTTTTACAAAACCTAGCTTTTAGATCTTCTTTTCTTTTGATTTTTTTTTTTTAGTTTTTTTATATTTTGAGAGGAGAGAGACATAAAAGAGTAGCAAAAATACAAAATTCTCATTATTTTTAATAGAGGTGGGTAACGGGAGACAAACGGAGTTCATCTCGGGTAGATAAAGTACCAATTTTTAAAGCACAGGTTAGCAAAGTATTTTTCAGGCAAACAATAAGTGGGCAAAGTGTAATTTCCCTTCATTGGAAATTTTAAGGACTAAAATTGCCGAAATGCTAAACTTTAAAAATCAACAGTATATTTTAACTATTTTTTTTTTTTATCATATTATTGAAGTTTTATTATTTGGAAAGGATGAAGTAGAATTATCTAACAATTAAGGAATTGAATTTGCTCTCGTCGTGTATTAAACGAATGCAACATAATAATTGTCTTCCTTTATTTTGACTAGTGAAGTTTTAAATTAGCTACTGTTATCATGGTACATTTAGTAAATCATTGATAGGCAACACTAACGCATTATTATGCAGGCATATGACTAGTTTGATGATAAAGTTAAACACACACACACACACACAAACACACTTATTTCACTTCAGAATGCATGCCAAATGCCAGCCCAAACGTATAGGATATACTCCAATTTATTGGATAATTATTCTCAGCTATGCTTGCTTAGCTTTTATGAATCTCTTTTCTGGCCTAATAGCATCTCAACCATGGTTGTTAATATCCCGATCGGGATCCTACGATCCTACGATTTTTCGATCTCACTTGCCCAAAATGATCTAAATCTTTCAAGGATCTTAGCGATCGTTCAGGATCGTATGATTCTAACGATTCCAAACGATTTTAGTTTCTTGTAATCTTCTTTAACTTAACAGAAGGTTCAGTTGGACCCAAATAAAAAATAATATTCTAAAAGATCAAGTTTTGCTATTCTAATGTAGCAAGATAGAGTGTTAGTTACAAAAAATAACATCTCAATAGAGTGTTATGTTTTGAGATTTTTGACATCTTAAATGATGCTTACAAATGGATATAATAATGCATGGTAATTACATCAAATGGATGCCAATTTTTTATTTTTTATGAATGTATCATTTATGTGATTATTTAACATACCAATTTGTTTTTTTTTTCCTCAAATAATGTAGGATCTTACGATTCACGATCCGATCCTACGATCCACGATCCCACCTACCACTCATGATCTTACGTAGGATCCCGATTTTAACAATCATGATCTCAACTACTTGACTCATGGTAGGTCTTGCATCTTTGTCTTCTTCTACACGTTGTAGAGCAAACCCAACCAAAGTTTCCATCTTGCCAATTTCATATTTGCCTTCCAACATTGGATCAACAATTTCTTCAATTGACCTTAAAAAAAAAAAAAAAAAAAAAAAAAAAAAAAAAAAAAAACAACAACAACAACAATTTCTTCAATTGAGGAAATATTTGCAGCCAACATTGGATTCATCTTCTCCCTCAACAACGTTACTAGCCTTTTGTGCCCTACGTCCCCTCCATCATCTATAGCATGGACACTCCTTGATGGACCCTTTTCAGTTACTATTTCCAACACCATACAAATGAATTTTCCAACCCTCCACTTTTCCACCCCCAACCAAACTCAAATAAGGGAAACTAAAATCTCTTCTATATTCCCACTTTTTCATTCCCTCCCACTTTTCCATCCCCTAACCAACTGAACCCTTTAAATAGGGAGGATAGAAAATGGGGGATAAAAAAGGGATTTTGGGGTTGTTTGATTGGGGTGGAAAGTTGGAGGGATTTTAGTAGGGCTCATGTATTTTCTCCCCAAGTCCACTAAAATGTTTTCTCTCTAATTGGAGAGAAAACTCAATCGACTTTGCTGCAGCTAAGTTAATACTTTTTTGCCCTTCTTTTCTAATGTTGAAGAAAACAATAGTCATCTCTCTCTCTCTCTCTCACATATTTTCTCTCAATTTTTTCCTCATTCTTTTTGTCATTTTTTGCTTGTTCTTTTCCAATTCTCTCTTCTTTTCTTTTTCTAACACTGTTTTCTTGTCTTTCTTTTTGGTTGTTTTTGTTGATGCCATATACCCTTTTTCCCCCCTTGATTTTTTTTTTTTTGGCATGTTCAGTATTCATCTTTGTGCTAATTTTTTCCCTATTTTTTTTTTTTTATAAATGTAATAAATATAATAACAAAGAAAAAATAAAGTTTTAATTTTATAAAATGTTATTTTATTAATTTTAATTTATAAATAAATAATATTTTATTACAAATAAAAAGTATTTCTTCTATATAATGAAATAAGGATATAATAGTAAATTTAGACAAACCACATTTCAATCATCCTATTTTTCTCCTCAACCAAATAAACAAGTTTTTCATCCCTCAAATTTTCCATCCCCAATCAAACACAAATGAAGGAAACTTTTATTTACTAGAAATTCCTTATTTAAATCCATATTACAATCTATCAAATTGCTAGTGTACTTTAGAAATTGTAGATTTATAGGTACTTTCTATTTTGTTGGTTAACACTAAATACATAGCTTGTAAATGGGTTTGGCTTTAGCTTGTAAGCGAGCTATAGCTGCGTTTTTTAAACGTGGCTGTAGCTCCTAAAAATGTGGCTACAGACCCATTTGGTCTATAGCTGCATTTGCCTATACATCGTGATTATAGGTCTGATAGGTCTATAAGTGTGTCTTTAAAAACGCAACTATAAGGTGTACATTAGCTGTATTTAAAAAATTCCTATAGATCGTCAACCTACAATTGCATTTTAAAAACGCAGCTATAGGATTTTTTAAATTATTTTATTTTTATAATTTGGTTATAGCCATGTTTTATAAACACGGCTATAGGCTTTTTTTTTTTTCTTGGGCAAATCACTAATTCCTGTCTACAATATTCAACCTGTTTACATTCAAACTAACATATCAAAATAATATATTATATATATACATTCACATTAATACAACAACATTTTTGTCTACAATATTCATTCATGATCAGCCAAAAAAGAATACAAAAGGATTTGATCAATACCCATAGATAGTCCTCATCAATCATCAAAATCATCATTGTCATACTTAGATGCTATTTCTTAGGTTCCCAACTTAAGATTGAACTATGTGGCTTTTTTCTCGTGAGATGAAAGTGTATTTTTAATTAAATAATGCCATATGGTTGAATTTTTAGAGGGGAATCTAAGAAATATTATTTAAGTACTGTACGTAAATTTTGTCCTTAACAAAAGGTCAAGATTCTAGACTCTAGACTATAATAACCATTTTAATTGACTGGGCTGCTTGAACAAATAATTCATGTGAAAATCTAGGCTAAAGCCTACCTCCGCTGGGCTTGCAATAGAAAGAGAGAAATTTAAAATCTTATATAGGCTTGGGCTGCTTGGAAAATTCATATTGTAACAGTGCAAATAATTTATTTTCTATCACGTACATACAAACTTTAAAATATTCTTTCATATTAAAGTTACAAACTTACTTCTTATATAAAAAAAAAAGTTACAAACTTACTTTCCTCAAAAAAAAAAAAAAAAAAAAAAAAAAAAAAAATTACAAACTTACATTTACTTCAAGTGTGGCTGCTGAGTTGGGGGCTGTGAGGGATATATAGAATTAGTCTTTGCATTTTCCTTAATTTGGAGGTAGTGGAAATTGAGCTAGATGCTTAGATTATTGTTTGATCTTCTTAAAGACCCTGATGGGCCAGATCTTGCTAACAATTCTGATGTTACTATTTTGGCTGATTGCAGGGAAAGTCTTAAGGAAAATTCCTCAAGTTAGGATCTCCCACTACTATAGGAAGGCTAACAAGTATGTTGATTCACTTGCCTTGCGAGATGTCCACTATGCTTAGGATTTTGTTTTGTTTTATGAGCCTCCTTTTGAAGACTGATGTGAATTTTGTTACTTAATTTGGACTGTGTTGGTACATTGTATGAATGTTGGTTTCCTTATTGATGGGAGCTAGCTGCCCTCCTTAATAATATTATCCTTTTTACCCAAAAAAAGGAAAAAAAAATTTCATAATTAAGTAAATACTATTTAAGCTTCAATATATTGTTGGCCTTCAAATTTTAACATATTAGTGAATTTAGTCCCTAAAGTTTGTTAGTATATATTACTAGCTCAATATTTTATTATTTGTAGTATAAATTACTTGCCTTACACTCCGTTTACTTGTGCTACACATATATCATAAATACTTACATAAAAAGGTAGTTTCCCTGCACAATTCTTGACACAAAAATGTTAATAGATTATTCTCTCTCTCTCTCTCTCTCTCTCTCTCTACATTAATTTATTAATAAAGTTTAAAGCGATCATATTTAATTCGTTATATGACATGGTCAAATTAGAAGTTGACACATTATCATTCCACAAGACAACAACCAATTACTTCGAATTTGTTAGAGACCAAGATTGACCTTTTTAAATTTTTTAAGGACTAAAAGCGACTATTTTAAGTTTGTTAAGGATTAAAAGTGATTACTTTAATTTTTAAGGACTAAAACTGCCAATATAATAAAATTTAGAGATCAATAGTATATTTTAACCAAAATTTTTATCTTATTATTGAAATTTTAATCTAAGAGAATTAAGTCATAGATTTTGTTGAATCACGTTGTTGCAGGTACATGATTAGTTTAAAGGGAAGATGCAAGCTAATGAAAAGGTTAAATAAGTTAAAAAAACACACACACACACACACACTTGTTTCACATGAAAGTGCATGCTAAACTAAAGGAGAGAACATGTTCACAACTATGATTGCTTTATGAATGAAATTTGGCAGTCACTTGACATATCATATTTAGTAGGCCATGAGACTACACTCATCACTACACTCGTCAAATATAACAACATCACTGACTTTTTCTTGGCGTAGGAGCATCTCTACTACTTGGCTCATGGTAGGTCTCTCATCTTTGTCTTCTTCTACGCATTGCAGAGCAACCTGAACCAAAGCTTCCATCTCAAATATGTCGTATTTACCTACCAACATTGGATCAATGATTTCTTCAAGTAAGGAAGTATTTGCAGCCACTTTCTTCATTTTTTCCCTCACCCATGTAACCAGCCTTTTGTGCACCACTCCCCACCATCATCTATTGCATGGACACTCCTTGATGGACCTTTTCCTGTCACAATTTCCAGCACAACAATCCCATAGCTATAAACATCCACTTTGGAGGTGATAGGTAGATTGAAAACCCACTCCGGAGCTATATAACCTCGTGTTCCTCTTATATTTGAGAAGCTTGAATTCTTAAGGACACCTCTATTTTGTAGCTTTGACAGACCAAAATCTGCCACTTTTGGTTGATAAGTTGAGTTCAAAAATATATTTTGAGGCTTTACATCGCAATGCAAAATCCAATCCAAGCACTCCTCATGCAAATAGGCTAGGCCTTTCGCAGTGCCCACAACAATTTTGAACATTTTTTCCCAATCAAGTACATTGGCTGAAAGGTTATCTGCTAAAGAACCATGCTCCATATACTCATACACTAAAAGCCGATACTTTCCCTCTGCACAATAACCCCACATCTCTATTAAGTTCATGTGGTTAATCCTTTCAATGATGGTTACTTCAGCTAGAAATTCACCTTCTCCTTGGCTGGCTTCTTTGAGAAGTTTAATTGCGGCAACTCGATTGTCAGACAACACCCCTTTGTAGACAATTCCTCCCGCACCTCTTCCGATCTCTTCACTAAAACTCTTTGTGGCCTTTTTTAGTTCTGTATATGTAAATTTTCTGAATCTGATGGCAGCACGATCATAGGCTTGCTTGTCAACACCTAAACTTTTCTCGATTTTGATGAAAAGACACCACACCAGAAAGAAAGAGATGATTTCAAGTCCACCCACTCCACAAGCAAACCAGAGCATGAATTTTTGTGTCCTGTTTCTACCACTTTGTATTGTACCATCGCCTGGGCAATTTAAATTGAATTCTTCTAGAGGATTGGGGAGGGACAAGATTTTGCTTTTCGGTAGTTTCAAATAGATGTCTCCATTTAAATTCGGTGTACGATACCCATTTAGCAATCGTGTCTTAGGAGAACATTTTGAATAACCGTAATACTCGTTAAAGCTGTATTCGAACGCTTTGCAATCACAAGCAGCCAAACATAGATCCCTACATTGATCAAAGGTGAAATTGAAGAACATCCCAAAATCATTCCCGTAAAACGAGTAAAAGTCAACGTGGGATAACTGCAGAAACCCTGACTCATTTGCCTTGCAAGAGAGATCAACTTCGAGTTCACAACCATCAGCCCAATCACTACGATTTTTCATCTTGTATCCTGGTGGGCAGGAACATTTCCTGCCAGAACCAATAACATAACTGCACAAACCGTTGGCCCCACAAGCACCAGGAATCAACTCGCAAGGTTTCTGAATGGCTTGCCATGAAACAACCCAACTCTGCCCCTCCTCATCCCAACTGTACAATCGAATGTCACCATCGTAATCAAGTGTCAATCTTCTATGAAGTACTGCTCCATAGTCAGTTGACACAAAAGTTAAATCATCGGATGAACTAAAGTTCCCCAAGGAATTAAGGACAGCTGTTTTGCTATTGTTGTATGAGATCCTTCCAGCCTCCGAGATTTTAAGCCATGGGTTAGGCCAATAATAAGTACTGGAAATCCCAGAATCATTATAAAAAAGACGGAGAATGTTTTGGTTGTCGAAGAAAAACTCATAGAAACCAGTGGAATAATTGCTCCGGCTTCTTGAGGAGACAAGCTTGGTGTTTCTAGTGAGTAGTTGTTGAGGAAGAAGGGTATCTGTAGGGAAATCAAAGCTTTGCCACAAAATAATACCGTCCACATTGCATAGAACAAGGTTACCGGTGTTGTAGAGAGATAACTGGACAAAGGAGAGTGAGACAGTGTTTGTGGTCCAAACATTTAATTTATTGGCATCAGTTAAGATCAGATTGCCATTTTTGAGGAGAGAGAGCTTAGAGTGTTTACCATTAACTGGCTGGTCACGGTTTGCCATCCAAACTACGGTGCGTGAGTTGCTAAACCATATGGCAAAGCAATAGGCATTATCACCCACGGAATAAAAGCCAGCAGAGAAGTCGCCATTTGGTGATATCAGAATATCTGGTTTCTCTACTGATATGGATGTGCCGTTACTAATAGCGATCAATGCTGAAGATGATAGTGGGAAAGAAAATGCCAAAGAGAGTAGAAGGAATAAGATTGGCGAACCCATGAGTACCTATTGGGCTAGGCTAGGCAAGACCATAATTGATTTCTATTTAGTTAAAACTGACAAAGACTCTTCCTACCGACAAAATTTCTTCAAAATTTATGATGCAGGTGGTAGCTAATCACTCTCACATTGTCTTGTCTAGATTAGAACGCGTTTTACAGGCAAGAGCACTCTCTCACATTGTCTTGTCTATATTAGGCTAGCTAATCACTCTCTAAAACACGATTCTCTATTTTAAATTCTATTTTATTTAAAATTGTAAATATAAAAAATGCTAAATATATTAAGAATATAATATGTGAGGTTTTTTTTTTTTTTTTTCCTAAGGGTGGGCTGCGGAATTAAAAATTCTCCTAATGCAATTAAACTTAGCCTAGAGTCAACTTGTCTTGATCTGGTGGTTGAGAGATTGCCTCCCAAGATTCAAGGGCGGAAAAGATACGATCAAAGATAATATCTTTTTTATTATTATTATAATTATTTTTAAAAAATTTTAAATTTAATCATTTCTGCTGAAAGTTCTAAGCTATTGCTGCTGTGACTTTGCATTGTCATTCAACCAAGGGTACTGCACGTGCTGAAGAAACTAAAGTAGTTTATTTATTTATTTTTAAATCATTAAAGTTGAGGATTGTAATTATTTCAAAAAGAAAAAAAGAAAAAAAAAAACCTGAGGATCTTATAATCTGTTAAAAACTAGCCTCACTTGGATTGCCACATTTGAATTTCACAACCATTTTTGTTCTTATAAATTATAAAATTATTTATTTTATATAAATACCTCTAATTAGTTTTCTCTTTGTTTCTATTACATGCGTGTAGTGTTTCTGTTTGATTAAAGAAAAAAAAAAAAAACCATATATGTTAGTTAGATCAGTTAGTGGTGTTTTATTTTTAGGTTTAATTACTCTTTAGGTCCTCAATTTTTACCTTATATTTCAAAGTGGTCTACAACCTTTCAAATATTTCATTTTAGTCCTTAACCTTTTATTTGTGTGTCAAATAGTTCCTTGTTATTTGTTAATGGGTTAATGCAAAATGGGTATGATTTTGTGTTTCAATTTTTTAATATTAAATTTGATACTATGTCACTCAAAAGTTGCCGCATCATACCTCAGTTAGTTATGTAGGCAATGAGAGGACTAATATGAATATTCTTGAGGATTTCTTTGACCATATGAATATTCTTGAGGAAAGAAAGGTTAAAGCTTAGTAGCACAAGGAAAAAATCATTGTTGCTCTTTTGGTCAATGGGATGTTTCAATTTTGATTCTGTTTGCTAAAGCTTTTTGCTAAAATCCAAACCAGGTGTACTTTTGGAAACGTGCTTTAATAAAATGTCCAACATTGCAAAAGCAAGCCCAAATCGTGTGGCGGCTCCAGCTAAGGAGCACCGTAAAGCAAAAAGTGCTGAAGTGGGTTTCTATGTTACTGTTGAAAGTTCAGTGAATTTCCCGAATTGCCCATGCTTCTTTCCAAAGCCACACTGTTTCTCCTTCAATTGGGTCTAAAGCCGAAGCCATTGTTTCCCCTTCAGCTTCATCTCTGTCTTTGAAATTTCCTTTGCTAGAGGCTTGTTGGGCTCTTGCCAATGCTTGCTTGGTGTTAGGAAGCATTAAGATAGCTGCAACTTGATTCTCCTTAAACTAAAAGATGGTTAGCATGCATTAAAAAAATGTTAAATATTAGCATTGATACACCAATAATATTAGCATTGATACAACGTGGTTCAGCCTAACGGCCTATATTCATTGAGGAAACCCTAAAGGGTTACATCAATAATATATTATAGTGCAGTACAAATTCTGTGTTACAATGAATCATAACATGTGTATATATAGTAGACTAAACCCTAGACTAATAGACTTCTAGTACAAGTAGAAGATTTGACTTGCACACAAAGTAGAATTAGGGTTGGACTTATGCCAATGGGCTAATATATCTTAAAAAAAAAAAAAAAAAAATCATGGATTCTTCTTTATTTACAAGAATGCCACAAGTATGAGTTTAAAAAATAATCCTAAATTATTTTTTATTTACAAGAATGCCACAATTAATAAGTGAAAATAATATTCACTTAGTTTTTTAATCCACTTCAATATATATATATATATATATATTAATGTTGTATAAGAAATTTTTTTTTAAGAACCCGAAACTTTTTGAACCGGTATGTCGAAATAGACCGGTATCGAAATATTTTATTTCACTAGACAAACTAAAATAGGGTCCGAAACGAAATTAATAACATTAAAAAAAAAAAAAACTAAGATTCATTACATCTGCTTGATTGAAGTGTGGAAAAGAGACGATCAAAGATAATATCTTTCTTTAAAAAGAAAAAAAATTTAATCATTGATTCATTTCTGCTGAAAGTTCTAAGCTATTGCTGCTATGACTTTGCACTGTTATTCAAACAATAGTATTGAACGTGCTGAAGAATGAGATTTTGAGGTCTCTCTTAATGTAAAAAATTCTACTACTAAGTACTAACATAGTTTTTTTTTTTTTTTTTTTTTTTAATCATTAAAATTGAGGATTGTTATCATTTCACAAAAAAAAAAGAAAAAGAAAAAAAAGCTGAGGATCTTATCATCTGTTAAAAACAAGCCTCACTTGGATTGCCACATTTGAATTTCATAACCATTTTTTTGTTCTTATAAATTATAAAATTATTTATTTTATATAAATACCTCTAATTAATTTTCTCTTTGTTTCTCTTTTTAAACAGGGAGGATAGAAAATGGGGGCTAAAAAAGGGATTTTGGGGTTGTTTGATTGGGGTGGAAAGTTGGAGGGATTTTAGTAGGGCTATGTATTTTCTCCCCAAGCCCACTAAAATGTTTTCTCTCTAATTGGAGAGAAAACTCAATTGACTTTGCTGCCGCTGAGTTAATACTTTTTTGCCCCTCTTTTCTAATGTTGAAGAAAACAATAGTCATCTCTCTCTCTCTCTCTCTCTCTCTCTCATTTTTTCTCTCAATTTTTTCCTCATTCTTTTTGTCATTTTCTGCTTGTTCTTTTCCAATTCTCTCTTCTTTTCTTTTTCTAATATTGTTTTTTTTGTTTTTCTTTTTGGTTGTTTTTGTTGATGCCATAAACCTTTTTTCCCCCCTTGATATTTTTTTTTTTTGGGCATGTTCAGTATCCATCTTTGATAGGCCAAAAACGTATTAACCTCTTGTGATTAAATTAATTGATTAATTAGTCAAGTTATTAATTAATCAAATTAACATACAAAGTGCGTGGTAGCACCAACAAATCACCAATAACTAAAGTATGTAATGGAAAATAAATTGACATGGTGATTTGTTTACGAATGAGGAAAACTTATACGGCAAAAACCCCACCGGGTGATTTTAAGGTTACTACTCCCGAAATTCTACTATTATCACAATAAGTGGTTACAAGTAAAGGAATCCCAGTACCTTATACCAACCTACAGTTGAACCCTTACCCCAATACTTAATTGGACTTGTTCTGTAGTGACAATTTCTCCTTTTGATGCACGGCTCCCAAGTACGTGACTAACCAATTACGCAGATCCCAGTATGTGACTTCAATCACCAACTAGAGAAAGTTGTTGGCTGCAAAGTTCTTCAGTTCATCCACACGATGAAGATCAAGAAGATGTTTGGTTACAAAACTCTACAATGTACAAACACAACAACTTTTTCAGAAGAGATGAACTAGGGTAAAACTCTGTCTTTGGTCACAATTTGCTTGAGCAAAATTTTCTCAATGCTTGTGCAACTTGTGAACTCTTTTACGATCCTTAAATAATCCTTTTATATGTCTAGGGTTAGAAGAAAAGAAGGCCTAAAGACACATTCCTAGATCCCAAGAAAATCAGCCTAGAATTCTAAAATTCTTAAACCTCGACAGATAGGAGCTTTCGAGTAGCTGTCGAGCAGGTGTTGAGTACACAGGGTTGAAACAGCTTTCTTAAGCTCAATAGATGCAGTTGTGGAGCTGTAATGAATTTGCACTATTCAACTTGTTTCTTGGACAGATTTGAATTGCTTTAACACTTGATCTTGAAATATTGTTTCTTGAAGTATTAAAAACACCTAGATCTACCCAATTACAAGTAAAATACGTTTTATCAAAGTATTAGCTAATTACATAAAAGAATGACATATGTTTTTAACAAGTGAAACACATATGTCCTAACAATCTTTGTGCTAATTTTTTCCCCACTATTTTTTTTATTTTATAAATGTAATAAATATAATAACAAAGAAAAAAAAAAGTTTTAATTTTATAAAATGTTATTTTATTAATTTTAATTTATAAATAAATAATATTTTATTACAAATAAAAAGTATTTCTTCTATATAATGAAATAAGGATATAATAGTAAATTTAGACAAACCACATTTTCAATCATCCTATTTTTCTTTTCAACCAAACAAATAAGTTTTCATCCCTCAAATTTTCCATCCCCAATCAAACACAAATGAAGGAAACTTTTATTTACTAAAAATTCTTTATTTAAATCCATATTACAATCTATCGAATTGATAGT
Organism: Quercus cerris; assembly: GCA_963669245.1. NCBI lineage: Eukaryota > Viridiplantae > Streptophyta > Magnoliopsida > Fagales > Fagaceae > Quercus > Quercus cerris. The sequence continues at coordinate 93,360,794 of OY770006.1, forward strand.
GTACTTTAGAAATTGTAGATTTATAGGTACTTTCTATTTTGTTGGTTAACACTTAATACATAGCTTGTAAATGGGTTTGGCTTTAGCTTGTAAGCGAGCTATAGCCGCGTTTTTTAAATGCGGCTGTAGCTCCTAAAAACGTGGCTATAGGTCAATTTGGTTTATAGCCGCATTTGCCTATACACCGTGATTATAGGTCCGACAGGTCTATATGCGCATCTTTAAAAACACAGCTATAAGGTGTACATTAGCTGTATTTAAAAAATGCCTATAAATCCTCAACCTATAGTCGCATTTTAAAAACACATCTATAGGATTTTTTTAATTATTTTATTTTTATAATTTGGTTATAGCCGTGTTTTATAAACACGGCTATAGGCTTTTTTTTTTTTTTGGGGGGGGGGTGCAAATCACTAATTCCTGTCTACAATATTTAATTTGTTTACATTCAAACTAACATATCAAAATAATATATTATATATATACATTCACATTAATACAACAACATTCTTGTCTATAATATTCATTCATGATCAGCCAAAAAAGAATACAAAAGGATTTGATCAATACCCATAGATAGTCCTCATCAATCATCAAAATCATCATCGTCATACTTAGATACTGTTCTTTAGGTTCACAACTTAAGATTCAACTATGTAGTTTTTTTCTCATGGGAGAAAAATGTATTTTTAATTAAATAATGCCATATAGCTGAATTTTTAGAGGGAAATCTAATAAATATCATTTAAGTACTATACTTAAGTTTTGCCCTTAACAAAAGGTGAGAGTCTAGACTCTAGACTATAATAACCATTTTAATTCACTGGGCTGCTTGAACAAATCATTCATGTGAAAATCTAGGCTAAAGCCCACCTCTACTGGGCTTGCAATAGAAAGAGAGAAATTTAAAATCTTATATAGGCTTGGGCGGCTTGGAAAATTCATATGGTAACAGTGCAAATTCGAATAAAAACTCTCTTATTTATGTTTGGTGGTACTGGTACCAAATAATTTATTTTCTATCACATACATACAAACTTTAAAATATTCTTTCATATTAAAGTTACAAACTTACTTCTTATATATATATAAAAAGAAGAAGAAGAAGTTACAAACTTACATTTACTTCAAGTGTGGCTGTTGAGTTGGGGGCTGTGAAGGATATATAGAATTAGTCTTTGCATTTTCCTTAATTTGGAGGCAGTGGAAATTGAGCTAGATGCTTAGATTATTGTTGATCTTCTTAAAGACCCTGATGGGCCAGATCTTGCTAACAATTCTGATGTTACTATTTTGGCTGATTGCAGGGAAAGTCTTAAGGAAAATTCCTCAAGTTAGGATCTCCCACTGCTATAGGAAGGCTAACAAGTATGTTGATGCACTTGCCTGGCCGGATGTCCACTATGCTTAGGATTTTGTTTTGTTTTATGAGCCTCCTTTTGAAGACTGATGTGTATTTTGTTACTTAATTTGGACTTTGTTGGTACATTGTATGAATGTTGGTTTCCTTTTTGATGGGAGCTAGCTGCCCTCCTTAATAATATTATCCTTTTTACCCAAAAAAAGGAAAAAAAAAAACATAATTAAGTAAATACTATTTAAGCTTCAATATATTGTTGGCCTTCAAAATTTAACATATTAGTGAATTTAGTCCCTACAGTTTGTTAGTATATATTACTGGCTCAATATTTTATTACCTATAGTATAAATTACTTGCCTTACGCTCCATTTACTTGTGCTACACATATATCATAAATACTTACATAAAAAGGTAGTTTTCCTGCCCAATTCTTGACACAAAAATATTAATAGATTATTCTCTCTCTCTCTCTCTCTCTCTCTCTCTCTACATTAATTTATTAATAAATTTTAAAGCGATCATATTTAATCCCTTATATGACATGGTCAAATTAGAAGTTGACACATTATCATTCCACAAGACAACAAGCAATCACTTAGAGTTTGTTAGGGTCCAAGATTGACCTTTGTAAATTTTTTGGGGATTAAAAGCGACTATTTTAAGTTTGTTAAGGATTAAAAGTGATCAATTTAAATTTTAGTGACTAAAACTGCCAATATTTAAACTTTAGGAACAAACAATCTATTTTAACCTAAATTTTTATCATATTATTGAAGTTTTATTTTAAGAGAATTCAGACAGAGACTTTACTGAATCACATTGTTGCAAGTACATGATTAGTTTAAAGGGAAGATGCAAGCTAATGAAAAGGTTAAATAAATTATAAAAAAAAAAAAAAACCACACAAACACGCACACTTATTTCGCAAGGAAGTGCATGCTAAATGCTAGCCCAGTATGTTGAACCATAGGAGAGAACCAGGTTCACAACTATGCTTACTTTATTATTATTATTATTTTGATAACACAACTATGCTTGCTTTATGAAATAAATTTTGAAGTCACTTGACATATTATATTTAGTAGGCCATGAGATTGCACTCATTATATGTAACACCATCACTAACTTTTTCTTGGAGTAAGAGCATCTCAACTACTTGGCTCATGGTAGGTCTTACATCTTTGTCTTCTTCTACGCATTGTAGAGCAACCTGAACCAAAGCTTTCATCTCAAATATGTCGTATTTACCTTCCAACATTGGATCAATGATCTCTTCAAGTAAAGAAGTATTTGCAGCTGCTTTATTCATTTTTTCCCCCACCCATGTAACCAGCCTTTTGTGCTCTGCCACCCCACCATCATCTATAGCATGGACACTCCTTGATGGATCCTTTCCGGTCACCATTTCCAGAACAACAGTTCCATAGCTATAAACATCCACTTTGGAGGTGATAGGTAGATTGAAAACCCACTCTGGAGCCATGTAACCTCGGGTTCCTCTTATCTTTGAGAAGCTTGAATTCTTAAGGACACCTCTATTTTGTAGTTTGGATAGGCCAAAATCTGCCACCTTTGGTTGATAAGTTGAGTCCAAAAGTATATTTTGAGGTTTTACATCGCAATGTAAAATCCAGTCCAAGCAATCCTCATGCAAATAGGCTAGGCCCTTTGCAGTGCCCATGATAATTTTGAACCTTTTTTCCCAATCAAGTACATTGACTGAGAGGTTATCTGCTAAAGAACCATGCTCCATGTACTCATACACCAAAAGCCTGTGCTTTCCCTCTGCGCAATACCCCCACATCTCTATTAGATTCATGTGGTTAATCCTTCCAATGATGGTTACTTCAGCTAGAAATTCACCTTCTCCTTGGCTGGCTTCATTAAGATGTTTGATTGCGGCAACTCGATTGTCAGACAACACCCCTTTGTAGACAATTCCTCCTGCACCTCTTCCAATCTCCTCACTAAAACTCTTTGTGGCCTTTTTTAGTTCTGTATATGTAAATTTTCTGAATCCAATGGCAGCATGATCATAGGCTTGCTTGGCAACACCTAAACTTTTCTGTGTTTTCATGAGAAGAAACCACGCCAGAAAGAAAGAGATGAGTTCAAGTCCACCCACTCCACAAGCAAACCAGAGCATGAATTTCTCTCTGCTCTTTTTACCGCTTGGTAGTGTACCATCACCTGAGCAATTTAAATTGAATTCTTCTAGAGGATTGTGGTGGGACAAGATATAGCTTTTTGGTAGTTTCAGATAGACGTCTCCATTTAATTCTGGCGAGCGATACCCATTTAGCAATCGTGTCTTAGGATAACATTTTGAATAACCAGCCTCCTTGTTAAAGTTGTATTCAAACGCTATGCAATCACATGCTGCCAAACATAGATCCCTACATTGATCAAATGTGTAATTGAGGAAGTTCCCAAAATCATTCCCGTAATACGAGTAAAAGTCAACATGGGATAACATCAGAAACCCCGACTCATTTTCCTTGCAAGAGAGTTCAACTTCGAGTTCACAGCCATCAGCCCAATCGCTACGATTTTTCATCTTGTATCCTGATGGGCAGGAACATTTCCTGCCATAACCAATAACGTAACTGCAAAAACTGTTAGCCCCACAAGCACCAGCAATGATGCAAGGTCTCTGAATGGCTTGCCATGCAACAACCCAACTCTGCCTCTCCTCTTCCCAACTGTACAATCGAATATTACCATCGTAATCAAGTGTCAATCTTCTATGAAGCATTGCTCCATAGTCGGCTGACATAATGGTAAAATCATCGGAGGGACTTAAATTCCCTAAGGAATTAAAGACAAGTGTGCTACTATTGTAATCTTCGAGCCCTGAATAAAACCAATAAATATCAGAAACATCAAGGCCATTATAAACAAAGCGAAGAAGGTCATCGTTGTTGAAGGAAAGCCCATAGAAACCAGAGGAAAAGTTGGTCTGGCTTCTGGAAGAGACAAGCTTTGTTTTTCTAGTGAGTAGTTGTTGAGGAAGAAGGGTATCTGTAGGGAAGTCAAAGCTTTGCCACAAAACAACACCTTCCTTGTCACATAGAACAAGATTACCGGTGTCGTTGAGAAATAATTGGACTGAGGAGAGTGAGACAGTGTTTGTGGCCCAAACGGTGACATTTAACTTAGTGGCATCAGTTAAGATGAGATTGCCAGTATCGAAGAGAGAGAGCTTTGAGTGCTTTCCATTAACTGGGTTGTCACGGTTTGCCATCCAAACTACGGTGCGTGAGTTGCTAAACCAAATGGCAAAGCAATAGGCATTATCACCCACGGAATAAAAGCCAGCAGAGAAGTCGCCATTTGGTGATATTAGAATATCTGGTTTCTCTACAAATAGGGATGTACCTGTATTGAATCTGCTGATAACGACTATTGGTGAAGCTGAAAGTGGGAAAGAAAATACGAAAGAGAGTAGAAGGAAGAAGGGTGGCGAACCCATGAGAGGTATTGGGCAAGGCAAAGCTAGAACGCAATTAATTTCTATTTAAAAACGACAAAGACTATTCCTACCGAAAAATTTTCTTCAAAAATTATGATGTAGAGGGTAGACTTGAAGCACAATGGTACAACATTATTGGACTTTAAACCATGATTGCTTTTTTGGCTTAATGAGATGTACTGTTTCAATTTTGAATCTAAATTCATAGTCAGCAAAATTAGAACGCGTTTTAGAGGCAAGAGCACGCACATTGTCTTGTCTATATTAGGCTAGCTAATCACTCTCTAAAATATGATATTCTATTCTATTTAAATATGAAAAATGCTAAAAAAACATTAAAAATTTTAGGGGATGTGTAAGAAATGTGATGTGTGGGTGTTTTTTTTTTTTTTTTTTTTTTTTTTTTTTTTTTTTTTTTTTTTTTTTTTCTAAGGGTGGGTCGCTAAATTAAAAATTCTTCTAAAAATTCATTTGAATACAGTTGAAAACTGAAAACTGAAACTGAAAATTGAAAAACACTGTAGCAAAATAATTTTTAAATGTGTGAATAATATTGTGGGATCTATTTTTAATAAAAAAGTTGCTGAAAAATAAAATTTGTGGTTTTGTAAACAGTAAAATTTGTGTTGAAAAGTCAACTATTGTAGCTACTGGCTATTAAACAGTAACCACTACAGAACTGCTAAAGTAAAAAAGAGCTGAAAACGCAAAAAAAAAGAAGAAAAAAACTAAAAAAATACAAACGTCAAATATAAACATGCCAACCAAACGAGCACTTGAAGTGGCGTTTGGATCGACGCAGACGCGGTTTCAGCTTTTTTTTTTTTTTTCTTTTTTAACCAGCGCCTACATGACGCAACTTTACTAAGTTCAAATAGACCAGAGTCAACTTGTCTTGATCTGGTAGTGGGGAACAAACTAAGTTGAGAGATGCCTCCCAAGATTCATTACATCTGCTTGATTGAAGGGTGGAAAAGATACGACCAAAGATAAGATCATTTTTTTTCCCTTCTAATGTAATCATTTCTGTTGAAAGTTCTAAGTTATTGCTGATGTGACTTTGCACTGCTATTTTTTTGCTGCTGTGACTTTCCTCTGTTATTCAACCAATAGTACTGAACGTATTTTACGTTTCAAAGGGCAAAATTTGGCAAACAGTACAAATTTCGAAATTTTTAAGCTGGATAGCATGCGTTCAAAGTTATTTTGTTAGTTAGACTGTTTTTGAAAGTCGATTTTGCCAAAATCGACTTCCCACTAAATAGAACTCTGACCTGGATTAAAAAAAAGACGGAAAAAGCCAGGTGGAACTCAAGGAAGTCGAGTATAGCAAACCCGACTTCATTGAAAGTCAAGTTTGCTGAACTCGACTTCAAACAGGGGTAAAAAAAATTTGGATCGAGGTAAAAGAGCAGTCCGAGTACTCATTGCCTTCAGTCCTCTCTCTCTCTCCGGTGTCTCTCTCAACCCAACGCCGCCGTTCTTCTCTCTCTCTCTCCGGTGCCTCTCTAACCCAACGCCGCCGTTCTTCTCTCTCTCTCCGGTGCCTCTCTCAACCCAACGCCGTTCTTCTCTCTCTCTCCGGTGTCTCTTTTCCTACGCCCTTTTGTCCGTCCAGCAGGTTTGTTCTCTCTCTCTTTCTCATGCGATTTCTTTCTCTTTATTTATTGGCTGAAATGGGTTTGGATTTGCTTTTTAGGTTTAGTGATTTGGAGATTTGGGTTTAATTTGATTTGGGTTTAGTTTTTATTTGTTTTTGTGTTTTTGTTTACTGTGCTATTACTATCGTCCATAACATCTTGTTTTTGAGTTCATTGTGCGTGTGAGTGTGAGAGATAAGGGGGTTTGGTTTCATATGAGAGACCTCAAGTTTTAGGATTGCCTGTAGCTCTTGACCATGACTCACAAGCCAGAGCATGCATTGGGTCTAACTATGTAGAGCTGCCTTTAATTAGATAAGGTGGTTTGACATGAATTTGGACGGATACCTATTGATGGTGTAAAAAAAATTTCATAACAAGCTTCAATCTTTCTAGGAACTTGTCAAACAGAGATAGAAATTCAGTCTGTACAGATGATAACTAGATTTGTTTTGTGCTTCCCTCCATTTAAATTCGCCATTTTTTTTTAATGTAAGAAGGTTTACCCTTCAATATTTGCAATGACCATTTTGTTTATTTTATTTTCTTAATGCTAGAATTGCATAAATGTTAAAACTATCTATTCAATGACTTTATAATGCTAGAATTGCAATGACTTTATAATGCCATTTGGTCCAAGGATCGTTGGAAATTTATTTTTGTACTATACAATGACTTTGTTGGAGTGGGAAGTATATACTTATATATGCTACTTCCTTCATTGGTATCAATTGATTCTTATGTTGCGTTGATTAAGCAAAAACTACTTTATCTAGAATAAAGCAAAAGTCTAAACAAATACATTTCACATGAGGAAACCCGCTTATTGCTACTTAGATCCCTATTATAGTAATTAATTGTTTATATTTGATACTCGCTTTTTGCAGCATGACGATAGATCCTGGACCCATTGATCGTACTGTATTGACGGAACAAGTTAAACATCGATCTGAGTTACTGTGGAACCCTGGGGGAGGGGTAAGTGCACGAGTTTTCTTGTACTATGAATTCATGTCACAACTCTAATTAGCCATTAATACTAAATATTTGTATAAAATTTTTATCTATTGTTATAATATTTGCAGGATCCTCCTGGCACACTGGATTGTCGAACTCGCCATGAAGAGTTGAGACTTCGAGTTCCTATGGTAGATGATCGTGTCCTTACCATTGTGAGGTTGCTTGGTCTAGAGGGTTTGTACTTGGTCCCATCCATTCAGCTTGACCATGCATTGATCACTGCATTTGTAGAGCGGTGGCGCCCAGAGACCCATACATTCCACCTACCACACGGTGAGATGACGATCACATTGCAAGACATGGAAGTTATCATGGGGTTGCCTATCGAGGGTGAGGCAATGGTTGGGCCCAGTAAAAAAACTTGGACAACTGTGTGTGATGAAATGCTTGGAATTCAAATTCCAAATGGCGATCAAAATGTGCTAAAAGGTCAAAGGATTCTGGTATCCGCACTTGTTGCAAGAATCAGAAAACCACTGCCTCCGAATGCCAATGAGATTCAAGTTCATCAGTATGCTCGCTGCTATATACTAGCCCTACTAGGGGATATGGTATTTCTTGACAAGTCCGGAGATAGGGTCCATCTCATGTGGTTAGAGTTCATGCAGAACCTTCATAATCCACGCAAGTATAGTTGGGGTAGTGCAGCCTTATCATGGTTGTATAGACAGCTGTGCAATGCAAGCGAGAAGAAGGCAAAGCAGATTGGCGGACCATTGATTTTGGTCCAATTGTGGATATTTGTCAGGTTCCCACATATGTCCCCACAGATGGTGCCCCAACCCGAGGGTGTTCATGGTCCACCACTACCACCAATTCCTTTTGCTATGAAGTAAGTATATATTGCATAATTAGTGTGCTATCATGTATTATGCCACATTTTTATACGTAAACGACTAATGACCATATGATGTTATTTGCTTGTAGGTTTGCAGGAGCGATGTGTAGAAAGAATACTCCCACACACGTGCTTTCCGCATATCGCAATCAAATTGCCACAACACGGCCCGACCAGGTATAATACTTGTATTTATACGTTCATAACATTCCATGTCCTTCAAAAAGTTTTTCATTGCCCACTATTGTGCTACTTGTTATGCAACTCATTTTTTGGGAAAATTTCTGAATGTGGTTGCTTTACTTGGTGGCTTTTGTAGATTAAGTGGGAGCCATATGGAAATGACTTGAGCCACCTTCCTCCTAATTTTTGCACCGAGGGAAGTAACGTGTGGAGGTCAACCGTTCCACTTATATGTTTTTGGATTGTAGAGTTTCACCTACCCGATCGTGTCTTACGACAGTTTGGGCTAAAGCAGGAACAACCTAGAGATGCTAATACCAATCGCAATTTGCACAAAATAGATGCGAGGGGCAAGGTAGAAAAAAATTGGTCGGTGGAACATGCAGTCCATATTCAGAGGTGGAATGATCGTGGCTTGTACATTTGTCATGCACTCAGGATGGAGGAGGTGATGTCACGTCATCATCCATATATGGTGTGGTATCGTAGGATCACTCGACTGTATATTGACCGCGCTAGCGCTAAGATGGAAATTTTGGTAATGTGCATAAACTTATTTTGTTTTGCATGGTGTGTTTGACATTATGTATGTGTCATACTTAATAATGTTGGTGATTTAATGACAGCTTGCAACCCAATTGGCTGTCCTCAACTGGTTCAATAAAGAATCTTACGAATACAAGTTCATTAAGAAGGCCCTTGAGGATGTGGATGAGGTTGATCGTATCAATGTGCCAGCCAATGACGAAGCAGCAAACCAGACTGAAATACCAGATGTAGGGCCCAGTACGAGCTCAGTTGCTCCAGTGACATGTCATCAACCTGCCCCCACCCCTCCTCTGGCCACTGATGAATGTGATTTGTGTAGAAGAAGAAAAGCTTTGTCTGAAAGGGAGAGTTTTGGCGTGGGAGAGAGCTGTGAGGCGTGGGAGAGAGCTGTGAGAAGTGAGTGAAAAGTGAGAGTTGAGTTATGTCTGAGATAGTTGGGTAGATGTAAAATTTATTGGAACTCGAGTTCACCAGACTCGAGTTCCATTCAAATAAATTTTTCCCGTGTACATTTACTGAGTTAGTTGAGTTAGTTGGGGGGCGGATATTTACTGGAAGTCGAGTACACTGTACTCGACTTATAGAAGCCGAGTACACCATACTCGACTTTCTAGTCAATCTTTGACATATTTTTTACCTCACCTGGAAGTCGAGTTCACTAAACTCGACTTTCAAGAATCGAGTTTACTAAACTCGACTTCCAGGTGGCTTTTCCACGTGGCTTTTTTCCTTTTTTTTTAATCTAGGTCAGAGTAATATTCAGTGGGAAGTCGAGTTTGGCTAAATCGACTTTCAAAAACAGTCTAACTAACAAAATAACTTTGAACGCGTGCTATCCAGCTTAAAAATTTCGAAATTTGTACTGTTTGCCAAATTTTGCCCGTTTCAAAGTCCTAATGAGGATTATTTGACAGGTAAATTAGACATAAAGATGGTTATGGATATTGAAGAGTGGGGCTCATTGGATTTAGTGTTTTCTATCCAAAATTCCTCTATTTTCACCGCTCATAAATTAAAATTGGTGGGTTTCATGGCTGTTTAGTTTGTTTAGATATGTTTTCAATTTTTATCTCCATTATTCAATTCTCTGATTTTTGAGTGATGAGTTATGAAAACTGAAAACAATTTTTAGGTATTTTTGAATTATGAAAACAGAGTTATAATGATATTTTGGTAAATACACACATATTTAAAGGATAGTCAGAGAGTAGTCAAATCCTCTTTGGTTTTTTTTTTCTCCTTTCACGCTGGGTTGGGTCTGGTCTTTTTTATTTTTATTATTTATTTATTTATTTTTCCTTTCACGCTGGGTCTGGTCTTCTTCTTCTTTTTTATTTTATTTTTATTTTTATTTTTTTCCTTTTCACATTGGGTTTTTGGGTTTTGTTTTGTTTTGTTTTGTTGCTTTCATGTTGGATCTGGGCTTGGTTTTTCTATTTTTTTATTTTTTTTTTGGTTCACTGGGTTTAGTGAGTTTGGGTATTGGGGGTTGAAGGAAAAAAGAAAAAAGAAAAAAAAGAAAAGAAATAAGAAGTAAAAGCTACACCAAGTAAATCTATGAGTCCCACAAAAAGTAAAATTTTTTGAGTTATCAAAATTAGAAACAAGTGCCAAACATGCCACTTTAGGAAGTTGTGGTATTTTCAATGATAAGTGATGAGTTATAGAGTGATGAGTGATGAAAATTGAGTGAGTAGTGATGAGTGATATTTTTTAAAAAACCAAACAACCCCTGAGATTTTGAGTTCTCTCTCTTTCTCATTTAGTCTCTCTCCCCATCTCCTTCCTCTTTTTAATGTAAAAAAATTCTACTACTAAAGTAGTTATTCATAATTATTAAAGTTGAGGATTTTTTTTTTTGGTTAAAAGGGGGGTAAACTGCATTAATATAAACTAGCCATAAAATGCGAAGTATTGGTAGTAAGCCTTAATGAATACAACTGAATACAACCCTAAAGCATCAGAATTTAAAATATTACAAAGTTCTTCCGAATAATGATAGTCTAAAACAACAAAAGTCCTTGAAAAGTTGCAGCCTCCCTTGGCGATTAAAGTTGAGGATTGTTATCATTTCAAAAAAATAAAAAATAAAAAGTTGAGGATTTTTTTTTTAATACAAAATAGAAATTTTATTCTAGTCTAATTTAAGAATAAATGTATGTGAAACTCATTCTTAAAAACTTGAATTCTAACTCTTACCTCTCACTCTATAAAATTTTGTACTTGTAAAGTAATCATTATATTAAAGGTGCACAGTGGTGATTATTTAATTTTTATTGTTAATTGGGGCATTATTCTATATCTTCCACAATGATGGGCTAATATATGGCTCTGTTTAACACTTAAACGCTGGTTTGTCTTGTCTAGCGTTGTCTTTAGCTAGAGTTGGTGTTAGCTGTTTTTTAATGGGTTTTCATGTGTCTTTGCAGACTTTTTTTTTTTTTTTTTTTTTTTTTTGAGTCTTGAGTCTTCTTAGTCTCTTTGTTCTGTATTATGCTTTTAATAATCAGTAATATTATTCTGTTTCATCCAAAAAAAAAAAAAAAAAAAAACCTGAGAAAATAATAACATGATTCTACGTAATTTTATACAACATCTCTAGATTTCTCGAGATGCCATAACCGTCTGCGCTTTACAGGTACTTCTATTTTGTTGGTTGGGTATGGCCTTGGCGTTGTCTATGCCACTCGCAATTTACCTTGTCGATGTTTAGCTTTAATAATTTAACAAATGAAGGTCCAGAGAATAAAGTCTAGAGTCTAGACTGGAATAACCTTTTTAATGGACTGGGCTGCTTGAACAAATGATTCATCTGGCTAGACATGGTTAGAAAATCTAAGGTAAAGCCTGCCTCCTCTGGATCCGGATCCTCTCCATTTCTCTTTGAAATGGAGAGTGTCCATTTCATGGATAGGATCTCTTTGAAATAAATCAATGGTCTAAAAAGTGCCACCTCAATTAAAATACAAAAACCTAACTCAACAAATACAACTGTGGTTAACCATACAGTTTACTCAGCAAACCCATTTTTTCTGAAAATTTCAAAATCTCTCTCTTCTCCAACTCATCTCCAAGCTTCACTCTCTCTCTCTTAACCCTGCCATTGCTGCTACCACCATGACCCCTTGTGCCAAGCCACCGTTATCGCACGGGCCAAGTCTCACACTACTCTAGCATCGTCGGATTGCTCCTTCAGCGCAGAAATTAAAACCTAAAATGATCAAACCCAACTATGGTTAACCTTTACTCAGTAAACCCACTTGATCTAAACAATTTTTTTCTAAATCTCTCTCTTCTCCAACCCATCTCCAAGCTCCACTCTTTCTCAACCCTGCCATTGCCGCTGCAACCATGACCCTTGTTCCAAACCACCTTTGTCATGGGGGCCACATCTCATAACCCAACATCATCAAACTGCTCCGCTGGAACAGCCATTGCCCAGTAAGTTTCTCTCTTTGATTTTTTTATTTATTGATAAGCTCTATTTGGTTGCTAGAAAAACGAAGGGAAAAAAAAAAAAAAACTATGATACTGCTATTTTTTGATTGATTTGTTGGTGCTGAATTTGATTTTTTTTTTTTTTTTTTTAAGCTTTTGGTTTTAAGCTTGGTGGGGTGTTTCAGATTTTTGGGGGATTTATGGATTTTTTTTTTTTTAATCTAAATTTGTTCTTAAAGCAATGAGATTTATGGGTTATATTTTGATACCACGCCCATGTTTCTTAAGATTAGGATAAGAAACACAAAAAAGGAAAACCATAAGCAAAGCTTTTTTTTTTTTTTTTGAGAATAAACGGCAGAAGCAAAGCTAGTTTAAGATAAAGGATGAGTGAAGAAATAATTATTGCAAAATGCTCCGTATGCTTTGCATAAGTTAAGAAAAAAGATGTGAAAATGACCACATAAAAGAAAGGCATGAGTGATTTTTTAAGCACCAAGTACGATTAGCCTTGTATTATTATGAAAAATAATTACAGGGGAGGAAGTATCATCAATGTTTATGCATATACTCGGGAAAACTCTCCTTTTATTGTGCCTCATCTTCCAATTTGTTATGTTATCATAACTTTTCATTTAGTTGTTTGTAGACGTTCAATCTGATTTTTAATCAGTTAAGGGGCAAAGAAAAAGGAAAAATTTGACAATTTTATCTAGTAAGCAAGCATGAATGCACTAATTCACCTCACAAGTTTAGAGCGTTGTTAGTTATAAGGTCAATTATATTGGCTTGAGGATGCATAGACTCAGATGTAAGATATTGTGAATGTTCAATTTGGCTTTCAGTCTGTTGTTAACTATTTTCTTTCTTTTACCCCTTTAAAACATGGTATTGGGTTGTGAGCAATCATCAAAATACAAGCTCTTTGTTTTACTTAATTATTATAGTTCAACCAGTTGGAAATAATGGGGACGTTTATAAATATGCAGGATTGGCATTTTTTGGATATTGCCTGTAGGTTTCATCAATCCTTGGTATACTTCTTGCGTTATTTTGAATCATCAATCACTTGAGGGGAAAGACTGTCAAAGTGTCAGGTATTCTAAGGGATTGCATTTCATGTGTTGTGAAACTTCAGATTCTAGAGTTTTGATATAGGACTTATATAATGAAGAGACATCATACCAGGAAAAGGTGGGGCAAGTTGAATATCATGAGACAAGTCAAAGTGATCAAGCTGTGAGTCTGTGACTGAAAATTGCAAACTATGGCGGGAATGTGTAGTCAAGAAGTAGGAGACACACCAAGTGCAAAATTGTCTATTTTTCAAGTGCAAAATTTTATATTATGACCTTTGTAATCAAGTGTATATTTCAATAGAACTCTTGTTATATATGTCTATGTTTCTATGTTTTATACTATTACTCTACAAGATGTGGAATTACCTTTACGGAGAAATGAAAAATGAAAAATTTGCCGAAATATAGAGTTAAAAATGGCCCAGCCATCCTCAAACGATACTACTAAGAAATTACACAGAAAATAAAAATTCATTAAATGTATTTTCATACAAATCCAACATCTTTAAGTATCTTCTAAGCCAATTACAAAAAATATCAAATGGGCATTGCTAACGAATTAACGAATTTTGCATTGCTAACTTCAAGATACATTTTTTTTTTTTTTTTTTTTTTCAATCAGTCATGGGATACTTGAAAACCTTTTCTTCAAAACAAATGGGCAAAAATTAGTGCATGGAACTTCGCATAAAGCTTGCACTTGATTTCTTGAACAACACTTGTACCCGTCTTTAGATCTTGAAAGTTCAAATAGCGTTAAAAACACTATGAACGTTTAGACCCCCAATTACAAAAAAAAAAAAAAAAAAAAAAAAAAAAAAACCAATTCAAGCTTATTATCAAACAATTAATGTGCGGAACATGAACATAAGCCAAACATAGAATTGATAAATAATTTAAGCCAATTATAATCACATCTACAACATAAAATAAAGGACAAAGATAAATGGAAGAGAGATGCAAATACAAGGACAACACGCGATGTGTAATCAAAGAGGAAACCGAAGCCTTTGGCGTAAAACCTCTCCGCCGCCCTCCAAGCGGTCAATAATCCACTAAAAAATGTAGTTGGAATACAAGAATAGTAATAGACCCTCTAAGCCTAATCTATCCAGGTACCTAAGCCCTCCAAGTTTCTTGCTCCAATGAGGTTGCGCCAAACCTTTTTCTTTTCTAACTTACCGGATTCCGCTATAAACCATAGCATCAACCAATAGTCATTGGTCCCTTCCAAACTGCTCCTTTTAGCACCAAAAGAACCTTCTCACAGACGTGGGTATGGTGAGACAATGATTTGGTCAAGAACCTCTCAAGGATGTATCAATGGAGAGGAAGAGAGTAGAAAAATTTGAAGAGTCTCTTAAGTGAAGATTGTAGATGAGACAATCTTGTTTTCTTTAGGGTTTCTCTCTCAAAATTCTCTCTGGAAGCTCTCTACATTTTGTGGAAATGAGGGATATTTATACTAGGGTGAGAATGGAATGTGAAATGTCAGTTTTTCCCAAACAGGGTGTTCTGGCGACTTGACCTCGCGACTGGGTTGAGTCGTGAGTTTAAGCTGCAAGCTAACGTCCTGACCAGCTTGGGACTTTTGTCTTGTAGTACAACAGCTGGCGTAACTCTTCAGCTTCTGGCATACTTGTCACGTGTGCAACTTCTGGCGACTTGCAAGCCGCGAGACACCTGCGAGATCCAGTCGCGAGTCCCTGTTTCTTTGCAGAATCTTGAGCATTTCTTCACACTCTCTCACTCACTACCTTTACAAGATTCCCACCTAAATACAGGGATGTTAAATGCTAAAATACAAGCAAATTTGGCACGGAATAAGGCCAACAAGATGGTTGATTAAATTCAACCTTATAATCTCCCCCTTTGGCTATTCCGTGACAAAATCTTAAAACAAACTCTAGACTTAACGCGTGAGTTGGGAACAGTTGGAAAACTCACTTACACCTAGCTCTAGAGTCTATGAAGCTCTTGAACCATAAAATCAAAACATCTCCTGAAACACAATAACATAATAATATCATTGTATGCAGAAAACTTTTAATGCATATGGAACAAGCACAATGCGATCAAGTAAAATGGAAAGTAATAAATCATGGCTTGACCAAATAAGCAATCATTGTAAGATAGTGACCACAATGTTCATTCTCACTTGGAATGAACATCAGGACATTCAAGCTGATAAGCACAAAGTAAATCACATGAATGACCAACACTCAACCAATGCACAATACACGAAGTATATGCATATAGGAATAAAATCCTACAAGGGCACAAGAGTGAGAGTACTTAAGTAAAATGCATAACATTTAGCTTGAAGTACAAAGTAACATAGCATAAAGGCTGCATAAGCATGGTACAAACCATAAAAGCCTACACACTAGCATAGAAACATCCTAAAAGCTTACAAAAGCAACATGATTATAAAGCATAAACTAAGAACCTTAAAAACCTATAGAGGTAACAAGTACAAACCACATAAAATAAACAAAACAAAGTTAAACTAAAACAGCAAATAAACAAAGTCCTTCTTGCTGAAATCTCCTCCTTTGATCCAGTTGATTCTCCACCTATCATTATACTCCCCTTACCAACATTATGTTCCCCTTTTTGTCATGGAATAGCCAGTCCTCATCATCTTCCAGCTTTCTTTGAATTTGATCTAATTGAGTTTGGATAGAGGTGAACTTCATATCCCATCTAATGTTGAGATGGTGCAAAATAGATGAAAGGCAAGACATCTTGGCGCTCAACTCATTGACAGATTTCACAATGTTGTCTAGTTTCTCATCAGATGTGGATGAGCTAGAGTGTGAACCACTGTGAGAGGCTGAAGGCTTTGTTTTGATTCCCTTCCGACTATGACTAATGCTAACGTTGTATGTACACATGTTGATTGGTGCCAGTTTTGTGCAGGGAGACTCATCTAGTGAAGGATGAATACCTTTGAGTTTTAGTATTCTAGTGATGAGGCAGCAAAACGGAATGCATATTCGTGATTCAGTTCGAAGAACCGTTTTGTGCAAGACATGAAAGATGTGTGCATAAATGTCAATTTCAACATTAGAGATCAGATCGTGAAGAAACAGAGCTCGACCAAGGTTCATGTACCCGGTGCTAGATAGTGGGTACAAGTTGTGGAACATGATGATTGTAAGCACCCTCAATTTCGGAGGAAGAGAAGAAACACTGACTGAGTTCCCATTTGACGAGAATTCCAAGTCTTTTCCAAGAGCATCCCGGAGTAGGTCCTCGTCTGGACATAAATCATCGTAAATCGGTGATTGTTTAAACATCGGTCGATTGATGTAAAGAATCTCAGCGAGATATACTGGATAGATTGAGAAACTCTTTTGCCTAACCCAGCATTTGAGTTCTTCACCTTCAACAATTGCATTAGCATAAAACTCTTTAACCAAGTCCTCATATGCGTCATCAATATCGGAGAGAAGGTAATTCCAATCTTTGTGAGCAAACCATTGAGGAATGTCAGTGTCAAAAAGGGAAGGTTGATCAACGACCCTTTCGAGTAGCGGTGTAGCCCTTTTGAAAAAAATTTCATGATTCTGAAAGGCAGCATAGGATCTGAATTTGTTGGGATCGAACACTCCAGATGATGAACGGGTCCTTTTTGTGCTAGATGAGAGTTCATCAACATTAATAACATGTTCTTTCCCTTTGTTGTTTCCCCCTTTTACAGCTGCTCTCTTGAATAGAGACATTTTCGCCTTGTGTCATGTTTTATCAAAAGAGAAAACCAAACAAGGCACCAAACACTATTAGCATTTGGAACGTACCAAAATATGGGAAATGAGAGAAACCCTAAAAAAATGGGATTTAGGTTTCAAACATGAAAATGAGTGTGTGTGTGCCACAAACATCACAATGTGTACTCAAGAGAGAGAAGATCCATACAAAACCACCAACAAAACAAAGCAATTTCAAACATGAGATTAGAAACAAGATCAAACATGAGATATACAAATAACAGTAAACCAACCAGATTAAGAGGAATAAGCAGTAACATTGAACAATACTGTGAAAGAGATAGAGCCCTTACCTTTTCTTGAGGATCGAAACAGAAATGATGGACAACAATGGTGATGAATGACCAAACACGGTGAGAATGAGAGCAGTTCAAATAAAGAATATAATAAACAGTCACAAAAGATCGAGGGAAAACTGAAATGGTTTTAAAAAAATCTTTACAACGTAAAACACGCGTTTTTCGCGATTGGTACAAGTCGCTAGTCAGTCGCCAGGTAAGCCGCGAAACACATAGAAGTTAGGATCCTTGACAAATATTCTAAATGTTTTTCGTGACTGGAAGGTCTACCCGCGAGATAGTCGCCCGATGAGCCGTGAAAATCTCTGTGTAACCTTTATGACTGGACTTTCCACCCGCGAACAAGTCGCCACACTGAGCCGCGAAAATCATAAAAACTCAAATTTTGAAAAATTTTCTAAGTATTTTTCACGATTGAGATCATGACTCGCCAGGGAACTGTGAAAATTCTTGGAGTGAGCTCGCGACTGGGACATGTGACTAGATTAACCCGCGACTGAGTCGCCAAAACAGGGCAGCACTGCTCTTTGAAATTTTTGACATTTTTGTAAAAACAAAATACTTTCCAAAAATAAGATAAAACACTCAAAAATCTTTTTGTGCTTGATCAACAAAGATTGAGCATGTGAAAACACATTTAAACAAGTACAATCACACAAATGAATATGGCATTCATTAACCACAGACTTGTGTGTTGTGTGTGAATATAAAAAATGAGATAGTCTTTAATCTAATGCGAAGCTTCAATGATTAATTTAATGAAGGCATACACAACTAGCACTAGATAATGAGACCCATCTCAATTATAGAAATATGCATATATAACCTTCCACATAAACTTGAGAACATTTCTTTGAAACTTTTCATTTAGCTCCAAATTTATCATATCATTTGATCATTTTGAATCAAAACATCTCATTTTGAGATCGATGCTTGAAATTTTCAATATTTCAATTTGATGAGTTAGCCTTTGGCTTTTTGGGCATCATACACTATATTTTGGTCGCTTTCCCTTTTTCATAGTCAAATACTAGTATGTGCGACAGGCTTTTACAGTTCAATATCTCTTTTCATTTGGAGATTTACATTTGGTGAGCCCTTTAATTATAAGCTATAAAAATAAAAGTGGGAATATATATATGCACAAGTCTATGCATGTCTCAAGATCAACAAAACCATTCACTAATTATTCATGACAAGGTTGAAGATCTATTTACAACAATTACATAGATTTCAAGATATTTCCCACAAAGATATGAGTGCATATGAGACAAGCTAAGCTCGTAGATGCACAAAGCCATTAGTACAAAGGTACAAGGCAAAACATGCTTTGAGACAAAGCTCAACAAAGTTGATCAAATTTTTTGGATTTTCTACTTTTTATGTGTTTTTGGATTTTTGACATAAAAGTAATAAAAGATTGATAAAGAAAAATGTAAAAACATTAAAAAAAAAAAAGTATGCAATAAACCAATAAAGTAGTGTGTGCCCTACAAATAAGATGATACATTATAAAGAGGTAAAGCACACAATACACACGAGATTTAAGGGATTGTACCAACACCAATGGCCTTATGGAGAGATTCAAACTGTGGACCATCGAGAGGTTTGGTGAAGATATCTACCTTTTGATTGTTTGTGTGTATGAATTCAAGACATACAACTTTTTCTTCCACTAATTCCCTGATGAAATGATAGTGTATCTTTATGTGTTTCGACTTCGAATGCTGAAATGGATTCTTAGAGAGATTTATGGCACTGATGTTATCACAGAAGACACGCATTGTATCTTGAGGAATCTCGTAATCATGAAGTAGCTTCTTCATCCAAAGGAGTTGTATGTAGCAACTTCCAGCGGCTATGTATTCAGCTTCAGCTGTAGAGAGAGACACATAATTTTGTTTCTTACTCATCCAAGAGACTAGATTATTACCAAGGTAGAAGCAACCTCCTGAGGTACTCTTTTGATCATCCACACTACTAGCCAAGTCTGCATTTGAATAACCAGCAAGACAAGCATTTGAATCCTTGGAATACCACAATCCATAATCTAGAGTACCATTGATATATCGTATAATTCTCTTTACCGCAGTCAGGTGAGATTGTTTTGGAGCAGCTTGATATCTAGCATAAATATCAACACTGAATGGAATATCTGGTCTACTTGCAGTAAGATAGAGTAAACTCCCAATAATGCTTCTATACAAAGTAGGACTCACTTCCACCCCAGAAGGATCAGCATTTAGCTTTGTGGAAGAACTCATGGGAGTGGAGGCATGCTTTTTGGAGTCTAGTCCAAACTTCTTGACAATATTCCTAGCATACTTTTCTTGAGAAACAAATATGCCTTCCTTCTTTTGTTTGACTTGAAGGCCCAAGAAGAATGTAAGCTCCTCCACCGTACTCATCTCAAATTCTTTCTTCATCTTCTCAGAAAATTCTATAACTCGATCATCGATTGTAGCTCCAAATACTATGTCATCAACATATACTTGAGTCACTAGAAGGTAGTCTTCATCGTTCTTAACAATCAAAGTTCGATCAACATAGCCTTTTTTGAATCCTCTTTCTAGGAGATAATGGGTAAGCCGATCATACCATGCTTTAGGGGCCTGTTTTAAGCCATAAAGGGCTTTCTTCAATCTCAACACATGATCAGGAAAGTGAGAATCCTCAAAGCCCTTGGGTTGTTCAACAAACACTTCTTCATTTAGATATCCATTTAGAAACGCACATTTTACATCCATTTGGTAGAGATTGAAGTTTATGGAGCATGAGATGGACACAAGAATTCGAATAGACTCAAGTCTTGCCACAGGAGCGAAGGATTCATCAAAATCTACTCCTTCTACTTGAGTGTATCCTTGTGCCACCAACTGATATTTATTCCTGATTATCTCTCCATCTTCATCTATCTTGTTTTTGAATATCCATTTAGTGTCGATGACATGAACATTTTCAGGCCTTGGAGCAAGTTCCCATACATCATTTCTCACAAATTGATTTAGCTCATCATGCATTGATTCTACCCAATTTTCATTTTGGAGAGCTTCTTCTACCCTTTTTGGCTCAAATTGGGCAAGGTAGCAATGATATATTACATGATTGGTCAGGAGTATGTTCCCTTTTCTAAGATGAAGACCTTCATCTAAAGATCCAATGATGTTGCTATTAGAATGGTTCTTAATCACCCTTGAGGATGGCTTCTTTGATGTGGAGACTTCATCATTTCGGGAGATGGGAGGATGAACTTCTGGAGAAGTAAGAGGACTTAATGTTCTAGACATTGATCTCGTTTTCATTCTTGTGTTCAAGGAAGTTGATTCCTTTTCTGGTATAGTTCCTTCATCTTCTATATCAAGAGCTTCAGCCTCAACAATGGGTTCTTTGGTGTGCTGTCTTTCCCCATCGTCAACCATTTCTACCTTGGTTATAGCATCATCAATTTTCATATTGATGGACTCCATTACCGTCTTAGTTCTCTTGTTGAAGACCATATATGCTCGGCTAGTAGTAGAATACCCAAGAAAAATTCCTTCATCACTTTTAGCATCAAATTTCCCAAGGTTCTCCTGATCATTTAGAATGTAACACTTACTTCCAAACACTCGGAAGTACTTTACTTTTGGTTTCTTTCCATTCCAAATCTCATAAGCGGTCTTCTTTGTTCCCACTCGGAAGAATATTTTATTACCAATGTGGCATGAAGTGTTCACGGCTTCTCCATAAAGCTTTTGAGGAATTTGCTTGTTGAGTAACATCACTCTAGCTATTTCTTGAATCACTCGATTTTTCCTTTCAACCACCCCATTTTGCTGAGGAGTTTTGGGAGCTGAAAATTCCCTTTTGATTCTTTTTTTTTTTTTTTTTCATAAAACGACTCAAATCTTTTATTCTCAAACTCTTTGCCATGATCACTCCTTATCTTGACAATGGGAACACCTTTCTCGTTTTCTAACCTTTTGCAGAGAATTTCCAATTTTTCACATGATTTTGATTTTTCTCTAAGAAATTCAACCCAAGTGTATCTTGAGAAATCATAAACAATGACCATAATGTACCTCTTTCCTCCTAGACTTTCTGTTCTTGTGGGCCCCATCAGATCAACATTGAGAAGCTCTAAACACCGTAAGGTAGCAATCACATTCACCTTGTGATGACTTACCTTTGTTTGTTTTCCCATTTGGCATGCTCCACAAATAGTTTTCTCCACCTTCCCAAACTTTGGAAGTCCCTCAACTGCTTCAAGTTTAGAAACTTTAGCTACTTGTTTGAAATTTGCACGCCCAAATCTATGATGCCAAAGTTCTAGCATGTCAACACGAGCACTTCTACATGAAATAGGTGCTGTAGGGACTACTCCATAGCAATTATCGGTGGTCCTATTTCCCTCAAAGACTTGAATCCCTTCTTCGTTAATGATTAAGCATCCCTTCTTGAGATCTGAACAAGAAAATCCCCATCACATATTTAAGTGATGCTTAAGAGATTAGCCTTCAACCTTTTGATGTATAACACATCTTTCAATAATGGTAATCCCGATATTTCAACAGTCCCTTTGCCGAGAACTTGAGTATGACTCCTATCACCAAACGTCACATAGTCACCAACTTTCTCTTTAAGAGTCTTAAAGAGTGATTTATCTCCTGTCATGTGACAAGAACAACCGCTATCAAGATACCATAAGCATGAGTTAAAAACCTTTAATGAGGTGTGCACAAATAGACACGCATGAGACAAGCACTCTTGACCATCAAACAGAAATTTACTTTCATTATCCATGCATCTGTTAGATTGAATATTCTTTTTCAGATTATCAACTTTTTCACACAATATTCTATTTCTTCTTTTGTACTTCTTAATCAAAGAGTTAGACTCATATAGACTATTGTGTAAGATGTGATTCTTATTTTCAACATATTTCAGCATGTTAGCAAATATTCTCGCATGTTTATTAGTTTTTAATAACTCTAAGAGTTTATTGTTAGGACACCCCTCAAACATACTCATAGAGTCATAATCACAAATATTTAAACCACAATTCAGCATGGCCTTTTCCATATCAACATCCATATCCAAAGGAGTCTAGGATCGCACTTAGGTATTTAAACCACAACAAGTGCACCTGCTCTGATATCAATTGAAAGTTCAAATAGCGTTAAAAACACTATGAACGTTTAGATCCTCAATTACAAAAAAAAAAAAAAAACCAATTCAAGCTTATTATCAAACAATTAATGTGCAAAACATGAACATAAGCCAAACACAGAATTGATAAACAATCTAAACCAATTATAATCACATGTTCAACAAAAAATAAAGGACAAAGATAAAGGGAAGAAAGATGCAAATATAAGGACAACATGCGATGTGTTATCGAAGAGGAAACTGAAGCTCTTAACGTAAAACCTCTCTGCCGCCCTCCAAGCGGTCAATAATCCACTAGAAAATGTAGTTGGGATACATGAACAACAATAGATCCTCCAAGCCTAATCTACCCAGGTACCTAAACCCTCCAAACTTCTTGCTCCAATGAGGTTGCGTCGAACCTTTTTCTTTTCTAGCTTACTGGATTCCTCTATAAACCATAGCATCAACCAATAGTCATTGGTCCCTTCCAACTGCTTCCCTTAGTACTAAAAGAACCTTCTCACAGACGTGGGTATGGTGAGACAAGGATTTGGTTAAAACCTCTCAAGGATGTATCAATAGAGAGGAAGAGAGTAGAGAAATTTGAAGAGTCTCTTAGGTGAAGATTGTGGATGAGGCAATCTTGTTTTCTCTAGGGTTTCTCTCTCAAAATTTGCTCTGTAAGCTCTCTACATTTTGTGGGAATTAGGGGTATTTATACTAGGGTAAGAATGGAATGTGAAACGTCAGTTTTTCCCAAACAGGGTGTTCTGGCGACTTGACCTCGCGACTGGGTTGAGTCGCGAGTTCAAGCCACAAGCTAACGGCCTGGCCAGCCTGGGACTTTTGTTCTATTGTGCAATAGCTGGCGTGACTCTTCAGCTTTTGGCATGCTTGGCACATGTGCAACTTCTGGCGACTTGCAAGCCACAAGACACTCGTGAGATCCAGTCGCGAGTCCCTGTTTCTTTGCACAATCTTGAGCATTTCTTTACATTCTCTCACTCACTACCCTTACAAGATTCCTACTTAAATACATGGTTACTAAATGCTAAAATACAAGCAAATTTGACACGAAATAAAGCCAACAAGATGGTTGATTAAATTCAACCTTACAGACCTTTTTCAACGTTAGGCTACACCAACTCATTTTCTACAAAAAGAAAAATCAAATGCATTATGTACATCAGAAGGGGAAAACATCCACAAAGAAAAATTTCTCAAAAATCCATACCATCAAGTCAAAAGCTCTACATTTTTTTAGCAAATACACTGACAAACTTCAAGTGGTCCATATACTTAGTCATGAAACTGAACTAACATAAGAATAAAAGCATTATCTTTTATTAAACATACCTTCTATTTGAAAAACTGAACTAACATAAGAACAAAAGCAATATCTTCTATCAAACATACCTTCTATTTGAAAGGGAATTGGGTAAGAAGCTAAGCAAAATTCCAAACACTTTTGTGTAAAAAGAACATGAGTTCAAATGCTTGTTCCTACATGCACATTGCATCAAGTCTGAGCCTTGAGGTCCAATAAAAGTTTTTAAAATTATAGTATTTATTGAAACTTACAAAATGAAAAAGGCCATTTAATAATAAAAATTTAGATGACCCATATTTCTGCTTTTATATGTAGTAAGCCAAATGTTCAATGTTTCAAACCCCCTTCACACAAGCATTTTGACCTATCAACTCAAAAGCCCATTTAATAATGTGATGCATACAAACATTACAAGATCAATTGAAATCATATAAAGTAAACTAAAATGGATATTTGATTTAATATTATGCTTACCAAAAAACAAAAGCAGTTCAAGAGCTAATTCTAAGAACAGGTAATATGTTAATTAAAAAGTCAAGCACTAGCTAACTATGATACATTAGGCATATGGTGCAATGTAGAAATATGATGCCAAGCTGCAAAAAATGTTATGATACAAATTTAGTTGACAATTCTACAAAATACTACTGATACACAAGTACTATTGAGGACAGAAATTTCTGCAAGGTAAGTAAAACTTAAAAAGAATTGTTACTGCACAGAATTCAAGTGGTTTAGCCAGGAATTGGACAGAAATTCAAAGAGGCACCTTTTGCATCAAATCAACTATATTTTGTCAATGAAAGCAAAGGTTTAACTCAGCCTACAAGCTAAAATGATAATAGGAAATGAGATTTTGATGATGAAAGATTTGTCATGATAATGAGCAGCAAGAGTTTGAAATTAGGCAAAGTAGAGCCAAACTAATCATTCCATGGCAGAGCATTCTAACAAATTTTAATCTTGAAGCTCAAACCAACAACTAATAAAACCACACAAAAAAGAAACCACATTCAGCACCATTAAAAAATATATATATATATATATATATAGATAGCAGTATCATAGTGTTTTTTTTTTCTTCTGGCAACCAAACAACACTTTTAGTAAAAAAATCATAGAGAGGGAAAACTTACTTCTCCAATTTTTGCACTGAAGGAGCAGTCCGGCGATGCTGGAGTAGTGTGAGACTTGGCCTGCACAATAACGGTGGCTTGGCACAAGGGGTCATGGTGGCAGCGGCAATGGCAGGGTTAAGAGAGAGAGAGAGTGAAGCTTGGAGATGAGTTGGAGAAGAGAGAAATTTTGAAAATTTCAGAAAAAATGGGCTTGCTGAGTAAACTGTATGGTTAACCACAGTTGTGTTTGTTGAGTTAGGTTTTTGTATTTTAATTGAGGTGGCACTTTTTAGACCATTGATTTATTTCAAAGAGATCCTGTCCATGAAATGGACACTCTCCATTTCAAAGAGAAATGGAGGGGATCCGGACCGCCTCCTTTGGGCTTGAAAAGGAGAGAGAAAAATTGAAAATCTTAAAAAATTCATATTCACTACAGTGAGTTCAGATGATGATAAATAAACCTCCCTTTGGCACCTTGATGGACAAAAGGAGCATTTAGCCATTTTTGGAGATCGGATTCAAATTTTGATGGACCAATATAAAAAATTTCAAACTTAATGGAGCAAGATGGAAAAAAAATCTAGTTTGGTTGCTGAGTTGTGGGTTGTTAGGTATGGAATTGGTCTTTCCATTTCAGTTAATTTGCAGGCAGTAGAAATTGAGCTAGATGCTAAGATTATTGTTGATCTTCTTAAAGACCATAATCTTGCTAATAATTCTAATGCTACTATTGGAATTAGTCTTTCCATTTCCCTTAATTTGCATGCAGTAGAAATTGAGCTAGATGTTAAGATTATTGTTGATTTTCTTAAAGATCTTAATCTTGCTAACAATTCTAATGCTATTATTGTGGTTGATTGCAGGGAAATTCTAAGGAGAATTCCTTAAGTTAGGATATCCCACTACTATACAAAGGCTGACGAGTGTGTTGATCCACTTGCCTAGCGGATTGTCCACTGAGCTCAGGATTTTGTTTCGTTTTATGACCCTCATTCTAATGTGTATTTGTCACTTTAAATTTGGACCATGTTGGTACAGTGTATGAACGTTTGGTTCCATTTGATAGGGGTTAGCTATCCTCCTTAATAATATGATCCTTCTAAAAAAAAAAAAAATTACATAATTAATTAATATCATTTAGGCTTAAAAATATTGTTGGTCTTCAAAATTTAAAATACTAGTGAATTTAGTCCCTAAAGTTTGTTAGTATATATTATGGTCTAGCCCAATGGACTTGGGCCTAATGTTTTATTACTTGCTATAAATTACTTGCCTTACGCTCCTTCTACTTGAGCTACACTCATATATGCTTATATAAAAAGGTAGTCCCCGACACAATTCTTGACACAAAAATATCAATAAATTATTCTCTCTCTCTCTCTCTCTCTCTCTTAATTAACAAAGTTTAAAGTGATCGCACAAGGTATTACTTAGAGTTTATTAAGAATTAAAAGTGATAACTTTAAGGGTCCGTTTGGATAAAACTTATTTTGCTGAAACTGAAAACTGAAAATTGAAAACACTGTAGTAAAATAATTTTTAAATATGTGAATAGTGCCGTGAGACCCATTTTTAATAAAAAAGTTGATAAAAAGTGAAATTTGTGGGTCTGTGAACAGTGCACAGATGCACTGTTCACAGACAAAAAGTCAACAAGTGCGGCTAAAAAAAAAAAAAAAAAAAAGGCGCAAACGCAAAACGTGGGTGAGGAAACGTGGATCCAAACCCACCTTAAATTTTAGGAACTAAAATTGCTAAACTTTAGAGATCAACAATATGTTTTAACCAAATTTTTTACCAATTATTGAATTTTTAATCTTTGGAAAAGGATGGAGAAGAATTATCTAACAAACGGAGGATTTCTATTTTTATTTTTTGAGAATTAAGTCACAGATTTTATTGACTCATGTTGTTGTAGGTACATGACTAGTTTAAAGGGAAGATGCAAGCTAATGAAAAGATTAAATAAATTTAAAAACACACACACACACACACTCACCTATTTCACATCAAACTGGATGCTAAATGCCAACCCAACGTATAGGACTATAGGAGAGACTCCAATTTACTGGGTAGCGGGTTCACAACTATGCTTGCTTTATGAATGGAATTTGGTAGTCACTAGACATATCATATTTAGTATGTCATGGGACTGAATCTTTTTCTTGGTATGAGAGCATCTCAACTACTTGGCTCATGGTAGGTCTTGCATCTTTATCTTCTTCTACGCATTGTAGAGCAACTTGAACCAAAGCTTCCATCTCGCCCATATCATATTTACCTTCCAACATTGGATCAATGATGCCTTCAAGTGAGGAAATATTTGCAGCCGCTTTCTTCATATTTTCTCTCACCCACGTAACCAGCCTTTTGTGCTCTGCCTCCCCACCATCATCTATAGCATGGACACTCCTTGACGGCCCCTTTCCGGTCACCATTTCTAGCACAACAATCCCATAGCTATAAACATCCACTTTGGAGGTGATAGGTAGATTGAAAACCCACTTTGGAGCCATATAACCACGGGTTCCTCTTATCTTTGAGAAGCTTGAATTCTTAAGAACACCTCTATTTTGTAGCTTTGACAGGCCAAAATCTGCCACCTTTGGTTGATAAGTCGAGTCCAAAAGTATGTTATGAGGCTTTACATCGCAATGTAAAATCCATTCCAGGCAATCCTCATGCAAATATGCTAGGCCTTTCGTAGTGCCCATGGCAATTTTAAACCTTTTCTCCCAATTAAGTGTCTTAGCTGAGAGGTTTTTTGCTAAAGAACCATGCTCCATGTACTCGTACACCAAAAGCCTGTGCTTTCCCTCTGCACAATAACCCCACATCTCTATTAAGTTCATGTGGTTAATCCTCCCAATGATGCTTACTTCTGCTAGAAATTCACCTTCTCCTTGGTTGGCTTCATTGAGACGCTTGATTGCTGCAACTCGACAGTCAGGCAACACCCCTTTGTATACAATTCCACTTGCACCTCTTCCAATCTCTTCAGTAAAACCCTTTGTGGCCTTTTTTAGCTCAGCATAGGTAAAATATCTGAATCCAGTGGTAGCAAGAACATAACCTTCCTTGTCTGCACTTGAATTTTTTCGGGTTTTGATCAAGAGAAACCACACCACAAAGATACAGATGATTTCAAGTCCTCCTACTCCACAGGCAAACCAAAGCATGAATTTCACTGTCCCGTTTTCATTGTATTTACTACTTTGTAGTGTACTTTTACTTGAGCAATTTAAACTGAATTCTTCTAGAGGATTGTCGTTGGACAAGAATTTGTTTTTTGGCAATTTCAAATAGATGTTTCCATTTAAATTTGGATAACGAGATCCATTCAGCAATAGCATCTTAGGATAACAAATTGTATAACCATGGCGAAGGGTGTATTGGAATGCTTTGCAATCACATGATTTCAAGCATATATCCTTACAATGGTCGAGGGTGTAATTGAGGAAGACCCCAAAATCATTCCCGTAAAAGTCAGCATGGGACAATAGCTGAAATTTCGACTCATTTTTGTTGCAAGAGAGATGAAATTGGGGTTCACAACCATAAGCCCAATCACTACGATTTTTCATCTTGTATCCTGGAAGGCAGGAACATTTCCGGCCAGAACCGATAACATAACTGCACAAACTGTTGGCCCCACAAGCACCAGGAATGTTACAAGGTGTTTGAATGGCTTGCCATGAAACAACCCAAGTATTTTCCTCCTCTTCCCAACTATACAATCGAATATTACCATCATAATCAAGTGTCAATCTTCTATGAAGCACTGCTCCATAGTCAAATGACATAAAAGTAAAACCATCGGATGAACTAAAGTTCCCTAAGGAATTAAGGACAGCAATTCTACTAATGTTATACACAGGCCATGTAGAAGACCAGTAAATATTGGAAACATCAGGACTATTATAAACAATGTGAAGAAGGTAATCGTTTCCAAATAAAAACTCATAGAAACCGGAGGAAAAGTTGGTCTGGCTTATTGAAGAGACAAGCTTTGTGTTTCTAGTGAGTAGTTGTTGAGGGAGAAGGGTATCTGTAGGGAAGTGAAAGCTTTCCCACAAAATAAGACCTTCATTGTTACATAGAACAAGGTTACCAGTGTTGTGGAGAAATAATTGGACAAAGGAGAGTGAGACAGTGTTTGTGGTCCAAACATTTAATTTATTGGCATCGGTTAAGATTAGATTGCCATTTTTGAGGAGAGAGAGCTTTGAGTGCTTATCATTAATTGGCTGGTCGCGGTTTGCCATCCAAACTACGGTGAGTGAGTTGCTAAACCATATGGCAAAGCAATAGGCATTATCACCCACGGAATAAAAGCCAGCAGAGAAGTCACCATTTGGTGATACTAGAATATCTGGTTTCTCTACCGATAGGGATGTGCCTTTACTCATAACAACCAATGCTGAAGATATAAGTGGAAAAGAAAATGCCAAAGAGAGTAGAAGGAACAAGATTGGCAAACCCATGATTGAAAGCTCAAACTAGTGATGGACTTCAACAAGGCAAGACCATAATTATTTATAAAAAAAAGTTGACCGTGCGATGCACGAATAACGTTATAATACTTTATATAAGATGGTTTTCAAGAATACTGTATATATATTATAGTATAATTGTTGTTGAATTTCGTTAGTAATGAGTTAATCATAAGAAGAAACAATTATAAATTGCACACACATGTCCATTATAATTATTCAGTTCAAATAACGAGAAATATAAAAATAATTTTGGAAAAATATTATAGAAT
The DNA here is from genome assembly GCA_963669245.1 of Quercus cerris. Lineage (NCBI taxonomy): Eukaryota > Viridiplantae > Streptophyta > Magnoliopsida > Fagales > Fagaceae > Quercus > Quercus cerris. The sequence continues at coordinate 93,390,791 of OY770006.1, forward strand.
AAAAGTTTTTGATAAGCATGTTGTAGAATAAAAATTAATATAAAATGTATCTTTCCCTTTATCCTTAATTCTAAAACAAAATATGCATCCCAAGTACCTACAATCAGTCACATCTTTTACGAAACCCACAAATTTACAACGTTTGATTTTAAAATCAAAATGACCACAGTCACTCAATATAAAATGCATGCCTCCTCAATTGGTTGTAGCCTACTCATATGAGTTAGAATTAGATGAGACAACAATGTTAGAGCTAGGTAGTTGTCGTTGAAATATTAAAAATAAATTAAATCATTTTTGGTATGTTGTATTTGACATGGGATGTCATAAAGGGCTACAAGTAGGTATATATAAAGGAGAGGAAGTGCAAGGGGTGAAAATGGTGAATTGAAATGCAAAGAATTTCGTGTATATGTGTGAGGGAGGAAAAGTCTTGATACATTGCACCAAAAGATACAAAGAATATTTACTTTTTTACTTTTTAATTAGAAAAGTCTTGAAACATTGAATCAAATAAAACAAAATTTTAAAACTTAACAATGATTAATTGGACCAATTAGGAAAACAATTTGTTGTTGATAATCCATTAAAGTTATTTTCTTTGTAGAAATTGTAATTTTGTCCACCCAAAACAATTATCAAATAAATAATTATTAGCAAAATCTAAGAATTAAATTTCTATATATGCATTATTATAAAATAATAATAATAATAATAATTAAAATAAAATTGCAAAAGCAAAAATTTGTCCCATCTGATTATTTTTGTTTAGCTAAACTTTGATTTTCTCTAAATATATGACATTATAGAGTACTTCTAATACAACTATTAAGAATATTTTGTACACCACAAAGGATTAAAAAATAAACAAAAATTAGTAAAGTCTCAAAGTTTAACATTTAAATTGACCACTATAAAAAATATGCCTTGTAATAAAATAAATATCAAATTATCCAAATCATGCTATGTAATAGAATAATATTATATTTTTATATGCTATATTTAATTCTTTATAATGCAATAGGATAATATTTAACAATAAAAAAAAAAAAAACCAACAACAACAATTTAAAAAAAAAAAAAACTAAAATGCATTAACTCAAAGTAGAGATTTAAAGAATATAAAAAAAATTATCAACCTAAGGCAGAGATGTAAGAAAAATAAAAAATTCACCAAAAAATTGAGAGAGAGAGAACTTTTTTTTTTTTTTTTTGTGAGGGAAAACTACGCATAGAATGGAAGAGATAGTGATAAATTTATAATAAAAACGTGTGAATATGAAGAAACAAAAATAAAGAAAGATGAAGGGAAATAAGAAGAATAATATTAGTGTAGAGGGTAGTGGATAGATGAAAAGATAAAGGAGGGAGAATGGTTGGAGAAGTAAGGGAGAGATAAAAAGATAAGGGAGGAAGAAAGGTGGAAGAAATGTTATTATTAAAAAAAAATATATATATATATATATATTCCAAACAATTATAAAAAATTAGAAAGAAAAAAGATAATGATATATACGCTAATGTCAACTAGAACATATCAATAATAAATATGATGTTTTAGCAGGCCAAGACTATTCATACTGAATTTTTTATTTTTCCTTTTAAATTCTGATGCAGAGCGTAGACAGGAGTACAATGTTCAAAGTTCATAGGGTACTGATTCTAAAAAAAAAAGGTTCATAGGGTGCTACTTTATGGCGCTTCAAAAAAAAAAAAAACACCTTTATTGCTTTTTTGCCGATGAGATGTTTCCTTTTTACCGATGAGATGTTTCGACGTTCAACTTTGAGTCTAAATTCGTAGAAAATTAAAACGCACTTTAGACCAAGGGGCATTCACTTTTTTTTTTTTTTTTGGATGGAAAGGAAATTTTTATTGAACAGAGAAACAAAAAAACAAACAAAAGCTAGCTTAGCCTTTCCTTCTTAATTATAGAAGCAAAATAAGGGGGACAACTACCCCAATCAAAAGAGCCAAAAAAATTACAAGTTAGAGACGATTTCGCTAAGGAGTGCGCTGCTATATTAGCTAGCCTAGGAACCCAAATGACAGACATATTAGCATAAGATACAAGAAGAGACTGCATGTCCACAAGAATAGAAGCAATTCTCCAAGGCGGGGGCACCATCAACTTATGAATAGCATCCTGACAGATCTTAGAATCTGTCTCAACAATAACCTTTTCCGCCTCCAACTTTGCAGCCAAAGATATAGCCCATCTCACATTGTTTAGCAAAAAAAAGCATTCACATTGACTTGTTTAGAATAAGAGATTATTTTCTAGTTAATCACTTTTAAGAGATTATTTTCTAGCTAATGTAATTTAACTAGAACATAACAATAATAAATACGATGTTTTAGCAGGCCAACACTATTCATACTGAATTTTTTATTTTTTATTTTCCTTTTAAATTCTGATGTAGAGCGTAGATAGGAGTACAATGTTCAAAGTTCATAGGGTACTGATTCTAAAAAAAAAGTTCATAGGGTGCTATTTTATTGCGCTTCAAAAAAAAAAAAAAAAAACACCTTTATTGCTTTTTTGCCGATGAGATGTTTCTTTTTTACCGATGAGATGTTTCGGCGTTCAACTTTGAGTCTAAATTCGTAGAAAATTAAAACGCACTTTAGACTAGGGGGCATTCACATTGTTTAGCAAAAAAAAAGCATTCACATTGACTTGTTTAGAATAAGAGATTATTTTCTAGTTAATCACTTTTAAAAACACATGCATTTGTGGGCGTATTTTTTTTAATAGTTGTAGGGAGCTAAATTGCGGTTCTTCTCAACAATTTTTCCCTCACAATAATATGTGGGCGTTTTTTTTTTTTTTTTTTTTTAAAATTATTTTTTAAGAGTGGGCTGCTGAATTAAAAATTCTCCTAATTCTAATTAGACTTAGACCTGGAAAATGACTCATGTACTAAGTTCAAATTGACCAGAATCAACTTGTCTTGATCTGGTAGTGGGGAACAAGATAAGTTGAGATGCCTCCCATGATTCATTACATCTGCTTGATTGAAGTGTGGAAAAGATACGATCAAAGATAAGATCTTTCTTTCTTTATATATATATATATATATATATTATCTAATTTAATCATTTCTGTTGAAAGTTCTAAGCTATTGTTGTTGTGACTTTGCACTGTTATTCAACCAAGAGTACTGAACGTGTTTTTCGTCTCAACGTCCTAACGTGGATTATTTGACAGGTAAATTAGACATAAAGATTAAAGATGGATATGGATGTTGAAGATTGAGATTTTGAGCTCTCTCTCAATGTAAAAAAGTCTACTACTATCGTAGTTTTTTTATTATTATTTTATTTTTATATATTTTTTAATCATTCAAGTTGAGGATTGTTATCATTTCAACCCCCCCCCCCAAAAAAAAGAAAAAAAAAAGAAAAAAGAAAAAGAAAAAGAAAAAGAAAGAGTTGAGGATTTTATCATCTGTTAAAAACAGGCCTCACTTGGTTGCCACATTTGAATTTTATAACCATTTTTTTCTTTTAAATAATAAAATTATTTATTTTATAAAAAACCTCCAATTTATTTTCTCTTTGTTTCTATTACATGGCGTGTAGTGTTTCTATTCGATTAAAAAAAAAAAAAACCATATATATTAGTTAGATGAGTTAGGGTGTTTTATTTTTAGTTTAATTACTCTTTAGGTCCTCAACCTTGACCTCATATTTCAAAATGGTCTACAACCTTTCAAATATTTCATTTTAGTCCTTAACTTTCTATTTGTGTCAAATAGGTCCTTATTGTTTGTTGACCAGTTAGTGAGAAATGGGTTTGAATGGGTCTGATTTTGTGATTTAATTTCTTAATATTAAATTTGATGCTATGTTACATAAAATTTACACATCATACCTCTATTAGTAATTTAGGCATTTGCCACATGGAGGCTACTTCGCCACCTTCACAATCGCTTTACAATACCTTGGATGTGTATTGGCGACTATAACGAGATCTTGAGCTTTGAGGAGAAAAATGGCAAAATACCTCAGCCATTGCCTCCCATGGTAGATTTCCCAAGTGCTTTGCTCTTTTGCAGACTGATTGATTTTGGTTACAATGATTACAAGTTTACATGGTGGAACGGGCGAGTTGAAAAAGCATTTGTGGAGGAGAGATTAAATAAAGCGTGTGCGTCGGTCGAATGGTCGAAGTTGCACCCAAGGGCGAATGTGATCCATTTGATAGCCTCATACTCTGATCATGACTCGATACTATTGGACACAACCCCAGTTTTTGATCCTACTCCTCACTGACGACACAAACTCCACAGGTTTGAAGAAAAGTGGGTGTCGCACCCAGATGGCAAGCAAAAAATCTGAGATTCATGGACCCAATCACTAGCTTTGGGTAGTCCTATGAACCACCTGTTTGAGAAAATCAAACAATGCCGATTAGACTTGGTAGTGTGGAGTTGGATTACTTTTGGTAACACACGGATTAACCTTAATGCAAAGCAGTAGGAACTCGAGGAATTGGATGAGAAAGGGTATGGGCAAAACCTACACAGCATCACTAAACTGAAGACCAAGATCAACACACTGCTGTACCACGAAGAAGTGTTTTGGAGGTAGTGGTCTAGGTTCTTATGGCTAAAGGTAGGGGATAAAAACACCAGGTTCTTCCACCAAAAGGCAAGCCAGAGACATATGAAGAATAATAGAGAAGGAATGAAGGATAGGGAGGGGATATGGCAATCTGATATGAGTAGAATCATCAATATTGCTGAGGAATACTACACTGAACTATTTGCTACATCTTATCCAAGGAGTATAGAAAGGGTATTGGAGGCAGTAGACAAGGTAGTCATTGATGACATGGCCCACTCACTGACTCAACCGTACACTAAGGAAGAAGTAAGGGCGGCTTTTTTCAGTATGCACCCATCAAAATCACCAGGATTGGATGGTAAGTCTCCTTTCTTTTTTCAAAAATATTGGCATATTGTTGTGCCTGATGTAACTCTTGTTGTATTATCTATCTTGCACTTTGGTAGATACTTGAAGAAAATGAATTTTACAAATATTGTCCTTATTCCCAAAAAGAATGACCCACAATATATCATGGAGTTTCATCCTATAAGCTTAAGTAATGTAGTATCATGGATCATATCCAAAGTCCTAGAAAACCGGATAAAATCCATTTTACCCAATGTTATCTTTGATGCCCAAAGTGCTTTTATTCTTGATAGACTCATTATAGATAATACTACTATTGCATTTGAAATGCTCTATCGTATGCGAAATAGGAGGAAAGGAAAGACTGGTCACATGGTAGTGAAACTGGATATAAGCAAGGCTTATGATAGAGTGGAGTGAGAATTTCTAATTTGGATCATGATGAAGATTGGGTTGCCAGAACAATGGGTGAATTTGGCTATGGAAATAGTGCAAATAGCCTTATATTTGATACTCATCAATGGGGAACCCAAGGGTTTCATCACACCAACCCGGGGCATTAAGCAAGGTGACCCTTTATCTCCATATCTCTTCTTGCTTTGTGCTAAGGGGTTGTCCTTTTTGATCTGGAAGGTAGCATATACAAATAGATTGAAGGGCATATACTCTTGTCAGGGTGGAGTACGTATTTCTCATCTCCTCTTTGCAGACGATAGCCTACTGTTTTGTGAAGAAAAGATTGGAGAATGCCGCCAATTGCTTGATATCCTTACACAATATGAGGAGGCCTTGGGGCAGGCCATCAATAGGTCGAAGACCACTCTTTTTTTTAGCCAAAATACAAGCCAAAAAGACAAAGAAGTTATTCGGAACTTGATGGGGGCACAAGTCATGAATAATTGTGAAAAATACCTCAGTTTGCCTATGGTTGGGGGTAAGTCAAAAGTGGGCACGTTTAAGGAATTATAGGAGAGGATAACAAAAAAAGTGATAGGGTGGAAGGAAAAAACTATATGGAAGGTGGGTAGGGAGACTTTGACCAAGTCAGTGGCCCAAGCAATCCCCACCTACTTTATGAGGATTTTCAAGATCCTAAGAAGGGTGTGTGAGTGTATCAATTTAGTACTGGTAAAATATTGGTGGGGACAAACATGGAGTGAAAAAAAGATCCATTGGATTAGTTGGAATAGATTGTGCACACCTAAAAATAAGGGAGGTTTGGGGTTTAGGGATATTCATGCCTTCAAACTTGCTATGCTAGCAAAGCAAGCTTGGTGGCTTGTTACCGGATCTCACTCTTTTTTCTTTCGGGTGTACAAAGCCAGATATTTCCCTCGGTGTTCATTCATGGAGGCTGAGTTAGGCTACATTCCCTCATTTATGTGGCATAGCTTACTAGCTACAAGGGATGTAATTCGAGAAGGGCCTATGTGGAAGATTGGTAATAGGCAGAATGTTGAAGTTAGTTGCAACAAATGGTTGCCACACCCTCCTCTGTTCAAACCAAGCGCTGACATCACAACGAAAGTGGGGGACCTTATCCATCACCAGTCCATGCAATGGAATCGCCCTTTGATATAGGCCACCTTCACGCAAGCCACACAAAATGATGTTTTGCACATCCAACTCAGCAACACATGGGTACGGGATAAACTCTGCTAGAAAGAAAATAGAGCCCAGCAATTAACGGTCAAAACAACCTATCAAGTGGCTCTTCAATTGCATTATGAGGCCGGGGTCGAGCACTTAATGGTAAGGGAAGAGAAGAGGTTTTGGAGTAGGATTTGGGAGCTGAATGTACCACCAAAGGTCCAGAATTTTGTTTGGAGAGCATGCACCGATATCCTACCTACCCATGCTAACCTCTACCATAGGAAAGTACCACTAGACCCACTGTGTTCAATTTATGGTCAAACTGATGAAATGGTTGGACATGCACTTTGGGAGTGTCCCCTAGCCAAAAACATGTGGGTAGTGGCTCAAGGAAGATTGCAGAAGTGTGGGGTGTCAGTGTAGAGTTTTTACTTCTTGGTTTGACAGTTGGAGAAGAAGCTCATGGGAAGGAGATGGAAACTTGGGCAATGGTGGCCTGGTCCATTTGGAATGCTAGGAATAGATTTTGCTTTAAAGAAAAATAGTCCTAACCAAGTGATGTCCTCCAGGGCGCTACAACTCTTTTGCAGGACTACTAGCGATTGAATAGGCACTTGGCAGGACCATGATAAGCAACTAAGGGTGTTGCATCCCTTGCATATAAGGAGACACTATACAAACAATTTTAGTTGTACCAGTTTTTTTCTTTCTTTTCTTTTTATTTACTCCATATGCCAAAGGGCTGACTTTAAGGCTTCGATTTTCTATATACTTCTTGGGGGTGTTTAAATCCAATTTCATATCAATATAATTCTATCTTCATAGTACAAAAAGAAAAAAGAAAAAAAAGTAATTTAGGCATTGAGGGGACCAATATGAATATATATATATTTTTTGGAGAAAGTTTCAACCTATGGTGTTTGCTCCTGATGATTGCTTTTTATCATCAGACTAAGACACCAATTAGTTTTGGTGTAGTTGATGATCGAATCCCAGATCTCTTATTCAACCATCAGCAATTTTACTTATTTTGGTAAAAATTGATAAAAATATGCCAGTGGCAGGATTTGAACCTACTTTCAACTAGTGAAATAATATGTCTAGCATGCAAACCATTGGGCCACGCACATCTTGTTGGTTAGGATTGAAAAATTAATAAATATAAACCAATTTAAGTATCAAATATATAAAAAAAATTAAATGACACATCACGGTTTGACCTTAAAAACCTTAAACCTCTCCCTTTCTTAGTTCATTAAACAGCCTAGGTTTCAAAACCATGTCAAGTATTTCTCCTTAGATTATGGTGTAATTTTGTCATATACAAAGTAGGATTATTGGTCAAAAAGTTTAGACTAAGGAATTATAATAATGAACTCTACCTTCAACCATCAATTGAAGAAAATTTTGTAAGTGGTTGAAAAAGATCAAGACTTGTAACAAGTTGCTGAATTAAAACTTGAAGATAATATTCCTCAAGAAGTTGATGAAGACATCAAAGAAAAGAAGATTGAGTTGATAGAGGAGAATGGTGGAAATCATGAGATGGAAATTATTACTTGGTTGTTTTGCTAAAGATGACTACACAATTTGTTGATTTTCTTGGATTACAAAATAATGATTTGACTTCAATCCTTTGTTAATTGATGTTGCAAATTAACAAATTGAAAGCCAATGAAAAGTATTTCAAGAGTACAAGTTTTAGAATCAGATCAAGTTATTGAAGTATCTTTTTATTTGGAGTGGAATATTTCAATTTCTATAGAAACACTCGAGGTCAAGTTTCATTCAAGTGGAGGGGTATAATCTAGGACAAGATGTGAGGTTAAATTTTATCATTTGTTAATTTTTGAATTTTTAGATAATTTTCATTTTTCAGCATTTAGAATTTTATTTTCTTAATTTTAGGTGTTTTTAAGGGTTTTCGAGTCAAATTAGAGTACTACGACAGTTGCGTATCAATTAGGACCAATTTAGGAATATTTTTAATAGATAGGATAGAAATTCAATCTATAAGTTTCACTCTATGATGATTGTTTTTTATCATCAGACTTAGACACTAATTAGTTTCTCCAAATCTTTTATTTGATATCAAGAAACTTTACCAGTTGAGTTAATTGAAACCATTACTACTAATTTTTTTTATTTAAATATATTTTTGGATTACAATCCATCCAACAATGAATCTCTAAAACCTGTAGATTTAATTATAGGTGCATCTATTTGTTGATTCACATTTATTGGAAGCTTCATATGGCACCAACCAACCGACCAGGCCATAAACCATTAAACCCTCGAAACAGACCTTCTATTTTGTTGAGGGGTATGGGCTTGGGGTCGTTCCGTAGTCTCAGGCTTAGCCTTGTCGATGTTTAGGTTTAATGATTGAACAAAAGGTTTAGAGGTAGACTCTAGACTATGTAACCTTATTAATAGGCTGGACTTATTGAACAAATCAGAATTCATCTTACTAGTCATGGGTGGAAAATCTAAGTCGGTCCTTGGCTGCTTAAAACTCATTACAGCTATAGCTTATGTGGTCCCTGAAAATCCAATCTCAAAATTCTTGTACGTTCCTTGCTCAAGGCCTGCACTGTCCAAATTTGAACATACAATGGCTGGTGTACGTAACTCGAAGCCCAATTGATAACGCTGTGTGGTTGATGGTTCACAAAATTTTAATGCGGAAGAAACTAATTAAGTCTAATTCTATGAGGGCCGTTTGTAAAAAGGAAGGATAAGAATATCCAATTAACTTTTCTCATATCCGATTTAAAAACAAAGATTAAGGAAGATTTAGCTCCATTTAACATAATTCTGATTCTCAAAAAAGAAAAAAAAAAAAAAAAGAAGAAGAAGAAGAAAAAAGAACATAATTCTAATATAACCTATTAACAATGGTAAAACAACCACCTTTTTTGAAGAACAATGGTAAAAAAAATAAAAAATAAAAATTATAAAAAAAGGGTTAGTTATTTTTTATATCGTTAGCTTGTCACATGAACTTCGCATCTTAGTTGTATTATTGTGCTAGATATAAATAGTCCAAATCAAAGAACCATGCGAATTTTAGTTATATAATTATTATGCGCTCTATAGCTATGAATTTATGATTTGTTGGGATTGTTAGGCTTCTTTATTTTGTTTGATCTTAAATTTCATCTTAATTTGAGGTTATAAAAGGTAAAAAAAACACTATTACGTTTTGTTATAAAACAAAATGCATTTTTTGCCAACTTATGAATTTACCTTTTATTTTATGATTTTGTCATTTACTCATTTGAATTGACACCTTTAAAGTTTGTCTCTCATCCTGCGCATTATGCAGGTACATATCTAATTTATAGGAAATAAGAATCATAAGATGCACTCTAATGAAAAGGTTACACAAAAAAGAAAAAAAAAAAGAAGCCTAATCGTTTAACAAAAAAAGCCTAATTCTTAATTAACTTCAAAGTCAAGCTAAAGCCTAAATTCCTTGGAAAGACTTCAATTTGTTGAATAACAAGTTCACAAGTATCAAGTATGCTTGCCTTAGGAGAGAAATTAGGTTGCCAATAGGGCGGAGGTACATATAGATGCCCCCCCCACCCCCCCCCCAAAAAAAAAAAAAACTTTTGAAATCCTTTTATAGTGTTGTATAAAAATAAATTGAGCCCCTACAAATTATAATGATTGGCCCCTCCAAAAAATTTCACGAACCTTCTTGTTATCCATGGAAGAAAATTGGTCTAGCATAGTTGGATAGGCCACCTAATACATGAGTCTAGACTACTCTTAATTCAATTTAAATCATAATAACAGAGAAAGGAACCAAGTGGCCCACCTACTTGCACAACATGCCAAGAACCTGGAGTTTCCAAACTATTGAATAAAAGATAGTTTCTGGTTTTAGAGTTTCAATTAGTTATGAATATTCATCATCTTCACAGTTTATGTTATTTTTTTTTACTATTGTTTTGCTTAGTTTTCTCTTTACTCTGATTTTGGATAATGACTTTCCTTTAAAAGAAAAGTCATAGAGATCTGTTCATTGTTAGTTTTTATGTTATTTTCCTTTAAAATATAACAATGATTGCATTTAACCATTTACAATTCCAATATTTAATTAGTTTCTCAAGTGGACTCCACTTAAACAATACACACACTTTTACCAAAATCTTATAAATCCCTAGACTTTTACTAAAATCTTATAAATCCCTAATCTCTAGGTGTCTTTCTTTTTATTTTTTCTAGGAATAGAAAAAGGACGTTGTTCCTTTTGTTTTGAATTTTTAAATGCAATGCGCGTTGCTCAAATTGGTGTGTTTTTCTTTTCATTCTTAGCCTTCAAATTCATTTATTCTGGTCTCATCATCATCATTTTTTCACAAAATTTGATCATTTTCTCATATTTCTAATTTTTTTCCTCATATGTTTTTCTCTCAATATCATCATCTCATTTTTATATATTTTAAGTTGATTGTTTTTTTCCTTTTGAATCTAGGTGCCTTATAAGTTGTACCAACATTGATATGTTTCTACAACAAAATTTAGGTTGCGCTAGAGATAAGAAACATTCTCAAGTCTTAACCCCCTCCCAATTTGAAAAAGGAAAAAAATTGTTATGAATTTCACTATAAAAATGATAATGAATGGAATTTATTTTATGAATGGTCATCATCAAGCACAATTCTAAATAGGAGATGCTGAGACTTTTTAAAAAATTTCTTTTATATGTTTATAGCAAATTGAACAATTTTTTATTTTCTTATTTGAGTTTTAAAATATTGTAAAAATGTTAAATTTGACTATTTTATATAGAATATAATTATTGTATTAATTATGAGTTATGACTAGCATATAAATATATAATTCAGCTCCCTCAAATGGAAAATCCTGGCTGTGCCTCTGCCCATGATTGAAAGCTCAAACTAGAGAGGTACTGGGCAAGGCAAGACGATAAAGATGTGCTTTTTAAAGCCCAAAAAGACAATCCTACCGAACAAATTTGTTAAAAAATTCTGATGTAGAGTGCAGACTGGGAGCACAATGGTCAAAGTTCAAAGTTACTACAACTTTATTGTGCTTTATTGCTCTTTTGTCCGATGATATATTTTAACTTGGAATCTTTTTTTTTTTTTTGAAAGAAACGATAGAAACTTTGAATCTTTATTCATAGAGAAATGGAACGCGTTTTAGGCATAAGAGAGGAATGACTTGCACATAATTTACATTAGCTACGATATCCATAGATTTGTTTTATGAGGTAGTACTAGGTAAGAATATAAGTTGAGAGTTTTCCTCCAAGTTTCATCTGCTTGGTCAAAAAGATGGAGTCCGTGGCAGTGAGAATTAGCGTGGTCAGGGGACTTAAATGCAGTCACAAAGATACGAACCTTTTATCTAATTTAATCATTTCGCTTGAAGGTTCTAAGCTATTGCTGCTGTGACTTTGCACTGTTATTTTTAATTGAAACGAGTTTTACGTTTCTACGTCCCAACGGGGACAATTCGACAGGTATATGGAACCATAAATTTGATATAAAAGGGATATGGACGTTGAAGCTAGAGTCAGATTTTGTGATTTAATTTTTTAATATCAAATTTGATGCAATGTGACTCAAAGTTTGCCCCATCATACGTTCAGTTAGTCAAGTAGACACCATGTAAGCAAACTTCACGGACTAATAATGGTTTTTGGCTATAAAGTTATTACGATAGCCGATAGGCTTAATAGATGTGACTATGCAACTCTTATCATCGGTAAGAATACTTTCAAATCAAGTTAATGAACCCTAAACAAGCATGTATAAGAGCTTATGGGAACGCTTAAGTAACGTTAAATTAGTGGATTGCAAATAAAAATTTAAACAAGCCTAGAAATAATTTACATTGACTTTTTTTTTTTTTTTTTTTAATTAATAAACCAAAAGAAACGATGTCTTTTTGTTGGCACTTAATGACCATATCAATCATAGAGATGAACATAATGCCATTCTTGAAAATAAAATCAAATTTAATAGACAGAAAAAGAAAATCTTAAACTTAAGGGACTAAGATGAAAAACAATCTTAAACTTTGAGGGTCAAAAATGCAATTTAGTCCTAACGCTATCTTCTATATGTTTGGAACCAATTAATTACTTTTATATTATTAAAGTTATAAGAGGGGTGGCCAGCTCCACATTGTGTCCAAGATGGTCACAAGACCACTTCGACTTAAAAAAAAAAATTATTACATATAAATTTTAAAAACATTATGATTTTTTTAATCATTATAAAAAAAACTTTGTGACCACCCTAATTTTTTTTGGGCCCAACATAATTGGACAAATTTTGGCAATAAACTTGTTTGTAGTTTGTAGACTAAGGTTACAACTTCGCTCAATATTTTTTTTATTATATGAGAATTTTGACAAATCCACTATTGTATTATTGATATCGCGGAAACCTAAAGAAAGCACATACGATGTTCTCATTGATGGATATAAACTAAATTGTTAGTTTTTGGGTAGTAAATCTCAAATCCAAGAGGGGTTCCTTGAATCCGCAAGGTGATAAAATTAGAATCCACCAGAGATAGAATTTGACAGAGGTCTGTATTTTATTGATAATAGTCTAATTTGCATATGACGGCTACAAAACATATAAATACTGAGAAAAATGTCTAAAATCCTAATTCACACTAATTACACGATTATGTGACCAAATACCGAAATTTACTAAAAATGGCAAAATTGAGTTAAATGCAAAATTATAAACTACTGACCTTAAGTGTTGTCCCAAAACAAACGAGATTTTATTTGACTTTTGAGTAAAGAATTCACCATTTTTAGGGCCTAAATGGCAAATTGCAGTTTTCAGGGCCTAAATGGAAGAATTCACCATTTTCAGGGGTACCTCGTAGCAAAGCAATGACTATTGCTCAGAAGGCCGTTTCGCTTTAGCCTGCCAAATTTCATGTGATTTCAACTAGTGCCTTTTTGCCTTGCGTGATTTTAGGCGCACTTGGTGTTAGGTCACAATCTGAATGACCCCTTGTGATTAACCCTAATTAATTAATTAATTAGCCAAGTTATTAATTAATCAATTTAACATGCAAATACATGGAAGCACAAACAAATCACCAAATACTAATTATGCAGCGGAAAAATAAATGACACGGTGATTTGTTTACGAATGGGGAAAACCTTAACGGCAAAAACCCCACCGGGTGATTTTCAGGTCATCACTCCCGAAACTCCACTATTATCAAATCAAGCGGTTACAAGAAAGGAATCCCAAGTACCTTACCAACCTACAGTTAAACCCTTACCCCAATACCCAATTGGACTTGATCTGTAGTGACAGTCTCCACCTTTGATGCACGGCTCCCAAGTACGTGACTAACCAATGCGCGGATCCAAGTACGCGACTTCAGAACACCAACTTGAGAAAGAATGGTTGGCTGCAAAGTTCTTCAGTTCATCCACGTGATGAATAGTAGGAAGATGCTTGGTCACAAAACCCTATGGTGCAAATACACAGCAACTTCTTGATGGAAGATGAACTAGGTCAAGAACCTTGTCTGTTGAGCACAATTTGCATAAACAGAGATTGCTCAATGATAATACAACTTGTGTCTACCAAAACGGCTCTTAAAATAATCCTTTTATATGTTTAGGGTTAGAAGAAAAGAAAGCCCAAAAACATATTCACGGATCCCAAAAAAATCAGATTGGAATTCTGACTTTTTAATTCTCGACAGATAGCAGGTGTCGAGGTAGCTATCGAGAAGTGTCGAGCTTTAAAAATCCTGCACTTCAACTTGCTTTTTCTTGGACAGACTTGATGACTTCAACACTTGAGCTTGAAACATTGTTTCTTGAAGTATTAAAAACACCTAGAACTACCCAATTATAAGCAGAGTGCGTTTTGTCAAAGGATTAGCCAATTTACATAACTAAGTGACATATGTTCTTAAACAAGTTAAAACATATATGTCCTAACACTTGGGACTCCAAAAAGGTCATGGCAGTCTGTTCTACATCAATTACATTTCTTTTTTCTTATATCCTCCATACTTGCAAAATTTTAAGAAGATCAAAAATTAATAATGACAGGCCACAAACTGAATGACCCATTGTGATTAAACCAATTAATTAATTAGCCAAGTTATTAATTAATCAATTTAACATGCAAATACATGGAAGCACAAAAAAATCACCAAATAACTAAATATGCAGCGGAAATTAAATGACACAGTGATTTATTTACGAATGGGGAAAACCCTTACAGCAAAAACCCCACCGGGTGATTTTCAGGTCACCACTCCCGAAACTCCACTATTATCAAATCAAGTGGTTACAAGTAAAGGAATCCCAAGTACCTTACCAACCTACAGTTGAACCTTTACTCCAATACCCAATTGGACTTGTTCTATAGTGATAGTTCCCAATTTGATGCATGGCTCCCAAGTACGTGACTAACTAATTTAATGCGTGGATCCTAGTATGCGGCTAACTCCTTTGCACGAATCCCAGTACGTGACTAACTCCATAGCAACCCTTTTGATTGTTGTAGTTGATTTGCAGCAGCTTCACATAGAAACACCAATAAGATCTTCAATGTTGGTGCAAGAGACTTTGCTTGGTTACAAAACCCAAAGGCGTACAAGAAACACAGCAAGAACTCTTTCTTCTATAGGAGGAGACTAGGGTTTCAAAAAGAAAACCTTATGAAGCTCTCTAGGGTTAGGTTTTTCTTTTTCCCTCCTCCTTTAAATAGGAGCTTTAATGGGCTCTCTTATTCCAAATAGGTTTACACAAATCTTGGACTTTCCTAGTTTAATAAGGATTATACAAACCCATAAACAAATAGCCTTTTAGAATAAAAACGTTGTGGCTATAATCTGAAAACTCGTAAGCTCGATCGATCGAGACGTCTATCGAGCTTTAATGAATCTCGACAGATAAAGCTTCTGTCGAGGAGGTATCGAGACTTGCAGATTGCACTTTTCTTGAGCAGTTCTTGAGTAATCTTCATGTCTTCAATTTAACCACTTGTGATGATCATCTTGAACTTACTTAGATTTACCCAAACACAAGTAAAGTGCGTTTTGTCAAAGGATATGCCAATTACATAAAAATATGTCCCCAACAAATAACTATGTCATTAATTAAATGTTTAAATTTCAAATTTTTGTAGTCTTAAATTATATATAAAAATTAAATTCATAGATCAAATATAAATAACATCTGATTAACATGAAATTTGACATGTGTTTTAAGAACATATAGAACATGCATTTCAATTATTAGATTTTCAAAATATGTAACCATTTTAATTTGTTTAATGAGAGTTTTGGCTTTAGGTTTCAACTAAATTTGGAGCCAAACTTTGGTCCCCTTAACAATATATTAGGTCTTTACAAACAAAAAGAAAAGGCCTTAGAAAAATTTTATGTAACTAAAATTTACTAAAATTTTGAAAGAGATGTAGCTTGCATTATTGATAATGAAACTATCATGCTCCTATTTCAAAATAAGAAAATTCGTATAAGGAAATTGTGAGAATTTAAGTATTTGCATGTTTTTTTGTCAATATATTAAGTTCGCTTTTTATTAAATTTTGTATAATTTAAGTTTTTTGTTGAGCAAGCTAGAAAAAATCCCTGCCACTGAGTTCTGACCTTATAGAATCCAATAATAAGAGAGATTATTTATTTAACTCTTTAGCATTGGAAGTTGGAAACAATAAATGCTAATAACAAATGTTAAGTTTGTTTGGTTGTTTTTTTCTTTCTTTCTAATATCGTTTACTTAGGTTAGCTTGTGGTATGAACTTTGATCTTCTTTGTATAACTGTGCTAGATAAAAATAGTCCTTGTAAGAGAATAACCATGCGAATTTTAGTTATCTAATTATGTGATGAAAGGTAAACAATGCTATCACATTAAGTTAGAAAAGAAAAATGCTTTTTTTTTTTTTGGTATTTGCTTTTAAGGTCATGATAACAGATGCTCTTAGGGTAATTGTTAATAAACCATAATAGGATAGCTTTGACACCACTTTCTTGAGAAATATAAAAAGCTATCAATAGCACTTATTGTTTTATTATTCTCCCAATATAATATTTCAAAAAATAGCTCCTAAACCAATGCTCTAAGGAAATCAGTTAACATTTCCATTTACTTTTATTTTATGATGGTTTTGTCATTTTGATTGACTAAACATCATCAATCTTTGTCTCTTGCGCATTGTGCAGGTACATAGCTGGTTTAAAGGGAAGATGCACACTAATGAAAAAGGCTATATATATATATATATATATCAAATTCTTAATATATTTCAAAAGTGCAAGCTAAAGTGTAACACCCCAATCTTTACACACACACCCCCCCCCCCCCCCCCCCCCCACACACACACAAAAATTTTAAATTCTTAGATCCACACATGACACTCCCCACCTACCCACTTATTCTTAACCACAAGTCCTTACAAATATCTCTCTCCATCTTGACCGGCTACCCCTCTTCTTTCACACTCAAAACACAAACACAAACACACAAATTGTTAGGTTCTAAGGAATTAGGAACTAATGTATTAGAACTTCATTTTGTAATGTTGGCAAAACATGATCAAAATGTTTTAGTCTTGTTTAAACGTGCTCAAAGTATATGTTTTTTTTATGTAAAGTTGGAATCGAGTTGCTGCAGGATTTACTGTGTAAATTTTCCTGGCTCGATCGATCGAGAATTAGACTTGACTAATCGAAAGTTGTGTAGATTGAATTTTCTACAAAATTTCCAACACAGGCCAAGCCCGTTTGACGTGTAGGGTTTTATGTTTTGTCTTTAGTATAAAAGGGAAAACCCTAGCCATGTTTTCAAGTTGCTCTTTATGCTCTGTGTGTGAATCTTTTGTGAGATCTAGAGGTTTTTATCTTCACACATACTTAAGGTTTCCAAGATTCAAGATTATGTCAAGAACTTGGTGATCATTCAGTTGTAGATTCAAGAGCTTAAAGATACACAAGCAGGAGTGTTTGTACTTGTTGGGAGTCCAAGAAAGAAGTAGTCCGTGAACTCGGAGCTGTCACGTGGCCGTGGTAGTAAGTTTTCTACTCGAGATAGCAATAGAATGTTAGTGGTCTAAGTTGCTATTGTGTAAACTTCAATTATTTCATAGTGGATTTGGTTTACCTTGAGGATAGCTAAGTTAAATCCTTCCTAGGTTTTTTACTAATTTGGTTTTCCTAGGTCATCATATCTTTGTGTTCTTTATTTTCCGCACTTTACATTGATATGATATATTTGTGTTAACTTAGATTTGATAATTTGACTAAGTAATCACTTGGCTAATTAACTAGGTTAATCTGGTTGTGTTTTAAGAGGTCTAAAAATAAACATAAATCCCTCCACTTCGCTCTCCCGAATCTCTCCTCCCTCTTGGTCTCTCAGTTAGCTTCTAAAATTTTAGTCATCAAACTCTTTTCCATGGTTTGTCTTCTCCCAACATGAATGTAAGGTAAAATCTCCATGACCCACCTTCTAATATCTTTGGGTTTTTGTCTTATATTGTTAAGATTGCTCTTTGTTGTGTGGGTTTTGTTTTAGGGGTTGTTTTGCTGTGATTGTTGGGACATTTAAGACCTGATTGGAGGTTTTTAATTTAATGGGGTGATATGGATTTGTTGTTTGGCAACCATGTGAGTTGGGTTTCTTGAGAAATCATTTGGGTTTTTGATTTATATGGGAGATTGGGGTTAATTTTTGAAAGAGGGTTTCCTTGCATTTTGAAATGTCTTTGGCATATGTGGTTCTGATTGTGGTGTTAACTGTATATTTGAGCAAGTAATGTGAGCATGTGTCTTTTGCTTACCAAGCGTTTGATGTATTGCCTATATGAATTGTAGGATTGAATTTCTTGACTTGTGTTGTGATGGTTGTTATATTAGGTTATGGGCTGTAATCCTAGTTGTTTATGTGCATTAACATATGTAGCTTTAAGGTTAATCAAGTCTCAAAACTTTTGGAATGGTACTAAAATTATAGTAATTTTCTTTTGTAAGTTCATATGTGCTTTCTTTGACAAGTGTTTTACTTTGGCTAACTTTATCACGGTTTGGTAGTGACATATGTTGTATCAAGTTGGTAAATGCATATTATTTGCAGAAGGGAAATTAAAGGCTTTGGTTGTGTTGTAGTCCTATGAGTTTCTTTTATGCTTGTTTGGTTCCCTTTTGGGTAGGAGTACTTGTCTAGGGTTGGTCAAGCTAGGCTTTAGGGCTTGTGTTGTAGTCCTTTCCGATTTATGGAGACAAATTTGATAGTGTAATTTTGTAGTAGGCCTTGTTATTAATAGGCTTGATGCTTGTGTTTCTAGGTTCCAAGGTACTTGGTGATGGAACTAGTAACTTGATTGGTTGAATGCGGTACCCGGTTGAGGTAAATTTGGAATGGACTGTTGAGGTAAATAGCTTTTTAATGGGATTTTTAGAAAATAGCCATATTGTATAAGCATTGTTTTTGGGTCAAACACATTTTGTAAAATTATATTGATATATGTTTTCATTAAAGTGTTGTGTTGTGACCTTATTATATATTACTATATATGAAAAGTGCAACATATTTGGTATTGCATTTGGGGAAATGCATGAATTGTTGTCTGTTGATATGGAAAAATGAGCATATTTTATTTAATCTTTGATAAAGAAATTATGGATTTTATGGTATATTAGAAAATTTAAAGATGCTTATCTTGTCTTGTTATGTGGGGAATTGATAGAAAATCTCTTGACAAGAATGAAGTTGAAAACCTTACAAACCTTGTGGAAGTTAAATTATTTAAGGTTTTTATGAAATTACCTAGATATAAACTACATGTCTCAAAGTATATGTAACTTGGGTGTTTTATGTGGTTTTAGCATCATGCCATGTGTGATTTCCCAGTGATCACTTGATTTGGTTTTCGTAGTCTTTGTGACAATGGAATCAGCTCTAGGTCAGTGTCCTTTCATTTTGGATGACGCGTTCTTCCTTGCTGCCCATGGGGGGAAGAGGTTCCTTGATTGTGTATGGGTGAGGCTATTGCCCATGGGGCCAAAAGACCATATGCAAAAGAGGTCTTATTTGACTCGCTCTCCCTGCTGCTTATGGGGGGAGAGAAAAACCTTGAGAGTATGGGTGAGGCTGCTGTCCATAGGACCAAGAGGTTGCATACCAGAGAGGACAATATCATGCCAGTTGTGAATGGGTAGATCTCCTGACCGGTCTATGTGGTAGTGTGATATATTTGTGATAAATTACCTTATGTTGGATTTTATGGCTTTGAAAGTGTATTGGTATTTGGTAGTGCTCACAGATTATAGTATATAGTTTCATGGTATTATTTTGAGAAACTTTGTGTTTCATCATTTAATCATTCTTGTCACATTATTACTGAAAATGATCTTGCAGGACTCAGTTAGAAAGTTCTCAAACTAAAACATGTTTTCTAAACTGTTTATTATCATGAAATTTGCATTTCCCTCACTCTCATTAATTTTGCTACTTACTGGACTTTAGCTAATCCTACTTGTGTTCCATAATTGTTGGGTCCACTGATCGTTTTGGTATCTGTTTGGTTAAGATTATGCAGAGTGTTTAGGAAAATATAAAGTGATAAATTCATAAGAGCAATAGGTGTTATAGGTGATGCTCCCCATAATTGAAAATTGTGCTTGGCTTGGGTTCAAACTTCAAATTAGCCTGTGTTTATTTGGCTATAAATATGGCTGGAGGAGCTCCGAAATCCTTTGGGAATTCTCGTTCCACAAGGCAACATACATAAAAACTTCAAAACATGCTTTCATATTATTAAAGTTACAAACTTATACAGTTATAAGTGATATTATTTACGCTTAAATATATTGTTGGTCTCCAAAATTAAGCATATTAGTGAATTTAGTTCTGAAGTTTAAAGCGATTGTATTTAATCTGTTAGATGAGATATTATTTAGGCTTAAATATATTGTTGGTCTCCAAAATTAATCATATTATTAGTGAATTTAGTTCTAAAGTTTAAAGCGATTGTATTTAATCTGTTAGATGATATGGGCAAATTAGAAGTGGACTTATTATCATTCCATATGAACAAGTAATCACTTAAGAGTATGTTAGGGACCAAGATTTGACCATTTAAATTTTTTAGATACTAAAAGGTGATCACTTCAAGTTTGTTAAGAACCAAAAGTGATCGCTTTAAATTTCAAGAACTAAAATCGCTAATATGCTAAAATTTAGAAATCAACAATAGATTTTAACCAAAATGTTTTAACGTATTATTGAAGTTTTATTCTTTGGAAAGGATGGTGAATATTTATCTATAACAAACAAGAAATTGAATTTTCTTTCTTTGTGTATTAAACGAATGCAAAAAAAAAATTTATCTGGCACTCTCATTTATCATATATTAAAAAAAAAAAAAAGGTAATTATAGGTTTAAATTGTAATATCAATATAAATCTTACATTGTTAACAAAATAAATATATACAATATTGTACACATTTATATAAATGATACGCAACTCTTGCAAGCCAATGAAAATATTAAATAATTAAAAAAAAAAAAAAAACATACACACACTTATTTCACTTAAATGTGCATGCTAAATGCCAGCCCAATGTAAAGATTGACTCCAATTTATTGGATAACTGCTTCATAACAATGCTTGCTTTATGAATCTTTTTCCTGGCCTAATAGAATTTCAACTACTTGTCTCATGGTAGGTCTTTCATCTTTGTCTTCTTCTACACATTGTAAAGCAATCTCAACCAAAGTTTCCACCATGCCAATGTCATATTTGCCTTCCAACAGTGGATCAATAATCTCTTCAAGTGAGGAAGTATTTGTAGCCACTCTATTCATTACTTCCCTCACTCATGTAACCAGTCTTTTGTGCTCTGCCTGCCCCCCTGTCATCTATAGCATGGGCGCTCCTTGATGGACCCACTTCGGTTACCATTTCCAGCATGACAATTCCATAGCTATAAACATCTACTTTGGAAGTGATAAGTAGATTGAAAACCCAGTCTGGAGTCATATAATCTCGAGTTCCTATTATTTTTGAAAAACTTGAATTCATAAAGACACCTCTGTTTTGTAGTTTTGATAGGCCAAAATCTACCACATTTGGTTGATAATTCGAGTCCAAAAGTATATTCTGGGGCTATACATTGCAATGCAAAATCTAGTCAAAGCAATCCTCATGTAAATAGGCTAGGCATTTTGCAGTACCCACAACAATTTTGAACCTTTTCTCCCAATCAAGTGCTTTGGTTGAGGGGTTTTTTGCTTAAGAACCATGCTCCATGTACTCATACACCAAAATCCTATGCTTTCCCCTGCACAATACTCCCAAATCTCTATTGCGTTCATGTGGTTAATCCTTCCTGAACGGTTTTAGACCTCTTAACACACAACCAGATTGAGTAGCCTAGTTAATTAGCAAATTTGTTACTTAGTCAAATTAAGTAATTCTAGGTTAAAACAATCAAACAATCATAGCAAGAATATATAGCAGCGGAATAATAAATAACACACGATATGATCACCCAGGAAAACCAAACCAGTAAAAAACCTAGGGAGGATTTTACCCACCGATTTTCAAGGCAAAATTGAATTCACTATGAAAGAATCGAAGTTCATACAAAAGGACTTACAAGCTCCCCGCTCGACTTCCTAATGCTACCTACCAGTAGAACTTACTGACATGACCCTGTGCAAGCTCCGAATTCACGGACTCCTTCTTTTTTGAATTCTTCAATCAGCTACAAGCACCCACGCTTGATATTCTTTAAGCTTCAATGGTAGCAACCAAGTTGATCATCAAGATGTTGAAGTAATCTCTATCTTGAAAACCCTAAGCTTTGTGTAAAGAAAAGCTCCTCTAGATCTCACAAGAGATTTACACAAAACAGCAATGTATGAGCAACAATACAACTGGAGCAACTCTAAAAACGTGGCTAGGGTTTTGCCTTATATACCTATGGCAAAAACATAAAACCCTAAACGTTTAATGAGTTAGGGCTGAATTGGAAAAACTGTAGAAAACGCAATCTGATCGATTTTCGATCGATCGAGTCTATTCGCTGCTTCTTCTCAACCCTCAAACTCTTTCCTTTACTTGATACATAGACTTGGCTGTGATAATTTTGGTTTTGACCTTTCATGTTGTGAAAGTATTGATTTTCATATGAATATACAGATTTATAATCAACACCTGTATAATCTAGTATATCATAATAGTCGTTAGCAAACCATAAATTAATTAATACTCTTTTCATTCTCTGCCAAGAGCAGATTGGATGCTTACCTTGTCACTTTCTATCGATTTAAATGTCTTCCCACCATTCCTCTGCTTCATTGTCCAATTTATTAGATGCAAGCCGCACTTTTTCTTCATCACAAATCTTCCAAAAATTAAAATACCCTTCCAAATCAAGAAGCCAGTCAATAAAATCCATCTTACACATATCTCCATCAAAGAACGGAATTTTCTTGTAGTTAGGAGTGCATCTTTGAATATATTGAGCATTGTTGTTGTGAGATGATTTCCTAGCAAGAAGAGTAGCAATCTTTTGCTGGATTTCACCCATAATTTTCTGACTCTTTTCATGAAATTGTTGCTCATCATGAACCTCTTCACGAAACTTGAGGAACTCAGCCCTAGTGAGGACTGTGTTGTTGACGTCGTCACCGCCGTCATTGTTGTGGTGGTCACCGTCTCGTCAGTTAGCCATCAGACCGGGGTAAGTCAAGGCTCTGATACCAACTGATATCGCGGAAGCCTAAAGAGAAGCACACACGATACTCTCTGTGATGAACAGAAACTAAACTGTTAGTTCCTGGATAGTAAACCTCGAATCCACGAGGGGTTCCTTGAATCTACAAGGTGATAGGTCTGAAATCCACCAGAGAACACAAAAGACACAAGTTTGAATTTTTATTGATAATAAACTATGAAAAACGTTTGCAGACTTAGGGGCCTATTTAAGGGCTCCTTAAAACTTGACAAACAAGAAAATATAATCTAAAATAACTCCTAATTGATACCTAATCATAACAGGAACCAAATTTGACCTAAAAAACATTAAATGCACATAAAGACAAGGAAATAAATCACCTAAACCTAAAATAACGTTTTTTCACATAAAAATACCAAAAAAAATAAATTACAATAATTAAATAGTTAATTGTGTCCTACATCAGTATTTTTATTGATAATAATTTGATTTGTCTTTGACGGCTACAAAACATATAATTATTGAGAAAGTAAAACCCTAGGACAATGAGGAAATGTCTAAAACCCTATTTGCACTAATTATGAGATTAGGTGACAAAATACTAAATTTTACTTAAAATAGTAAAATTGAGTTAAATGCAAAATCATAAACTATTAACTTTAAGGGTTGTCCCAAAATAGACGAAACTTTATTTTGAATTTTAAACTAAAAGTTATTAAGGAAAAAATATATTACTATAAATAGCAAAAAAACTATCGCCCCAATGACCTCTACTAGCACCCCCTTGATCTTGCGTTGTGATTTCCGACGCCTCTCCTGCTTCAAGAAGGCATGCACTGTCTGTTTACATCATTTTTCTAGTCAAGTGAATTACCATAAAAGTTATCTGCTAAAGAACCATGCTCCATGTACTCGTACACCAAAAGTTTGTGCTTTCCCTCTATGCAATACTCTCACATCTCTATCATGTTCATGTGGTTAATCTGTCCAATAATGCTTACGTCTGCTAGAAATTCCCATTCTCCTTGGTTGGCTTCATTGAGACGCTTGATTGCTGCAATTCGCTTATTAGACAACACACCTTTGTATACAATGCCCCCACACCTCTTCCAATCTCTTCAATAAAACCTTTTGTAGCCTTTATTTTTATTTTTTATTTTTTATTTTATGTCTGCATTGGTAAATTTTCTAATTCCGTTGGCAGCAAGAACATAGCCATGATTGTCAACATTTTAATTTTTCTGGGTTCTGATGTCAAGTCCAACTAGTCCTCAAATATATAATGATCTCAATTTACCATGATGAAGTTTAGAGCCTGTTTGGTAGAGGTGTTTCAGTATTGTTATTAAAAACGATGTGAAAACTTTGGTTTAAAAAGTGTTGTGAAAATATGTATTTAAAATACTCATAATGCGTGGGTTCCAGTTAGCTCAATTGGTAAAATTTCTAATAGTTGAATAAGAGATCTGTGATTCAATCCCCGCCTACACCAGAAACCAATTGGTATCTTGGTTTGATGATAAAGAGCTATCATTAGAAGCAAACACCATAAGTTGAAACTCTCTAAAAAAAGTACTCATAATGCAAAAAATGTGTTTGACACTATATTTCTAATAACGTTTTTTTAAAAGTGAAAAACATAACTGTGTATTTGATATGTGTGTGTGTGTGTGTGTTTTTTTTTTTTCTTTTGAAAGTGATGATATGTAGTCAAATTAGTGGGACCTACGGTTTCTAAAATATTTATAAAAGTGTCATTGACTAACTATGTTTAAAAATTGAAAACTGATAAAAAGAGTTTTCTAAATTCAGTGTTTAAACACCCTAAAATGAGCAACAAAACCCAAACACTTCTAAAAAAAAAAAACACTCTTACTAAACGGGATGTTTTTTTTAGAACACTAAAATTGTTATTTGGAATACCCTTAGCTTTTATAATTTAACAAAGGGTCCAGAGTCTAGACTCTAGACTGGAATAATCTTTTTAATGGACTGGGCTTCTTGAACAAATCGTTAAGCTGGCTAGACATGGTTATGAAAATCTAAGGTAAAGCCTGCCGCCTCTGGGCTTGCAAAGAAAGAGAACTTCAAAATCTTGTACAGGCCTGGGCTGCTTAGACTATTCATATTGTAACAACTTTACTGCTTATATGGTCACTCCAGCGAGTTCAGATGATGAGAAACCTCCCTTCCGCACCTTGATGGACAAAAGGAACATTTTGGAGAACGGATTCAAATTTAATGGACCAATATAAAAAATCTCAAACTTTGGTTGCATTTGGATAGTTTATTTTTTGTTAACTTATTTTATTATTCAGCTTATTTTTGCTATTATTTATGAGCCCCACTACACTTTTTGGTACAATTTATAGGTTCCACTGTACTATTTCAGCTAACTTTTACTTTTATCTACGGTACTTTCAGCAAAAAGTTTTCAGTTTCAGCAATATAAGCGGATCCCAAATAGACTCTTAATGAACCAAGATGAAAAAAATCCTTAACAGTTTTACTCTCTTATTTATGTTTGGTGGTAACAATAATTTATTTTCTATCACATACATACAAACTTTAAAACATTATTTCATATTAAAGTTACAAACTTACAAATTAAGTAATATTATTTAGGCTTAAATGTATTGTTGGTCTTCAAAGTTTAGTATATTAGTGAATCTAGTCCCTAAAGTTTGTTAGCATACATTGCTGTCTGGCCCAATAGGTTTAGGCTAAACGTCTTATCACTTGTACTATACATTACTTGCCCTACACTCCTTTTACTTACACTACACACATATATGCTTATATAAAAATGTAGTCTCCTGTACAATTCTTAACAAAATTATTTTAACAAATTACTCTCTCTCTCTCTCTCTCTCTCTCTTATTAACGAAGTTTAAAATGACCGCATTTAATCCTTTATACAATATGGTCCAATTAGAAGTTGACACATTATCATTCCCACAAAGACAACAAGCAATCACTTAGAGTTTATTGGGGACCAAGATTGATCACTTTAAATTTTTTTTTAGGGACTAAAATCGACAATTTGAAGTTTGTTAAGGATTAAAAGTGATCACTTTAGATTTCAAGGACTAAAACTGCCAATATGTACAACTTTAGAGATCAAAAATATATTTTACCCAAAATTTTTATCATATTATTGAAATTTTAAACTTTGGAAAAGGATGCGAAAGAATATTATCTAACAAATTAACTAGGAACTTTATTTTTATTTATTTTTTGGAGAATTAAGTCAATGATTTTATTGATGAATCATGTTGTTGCAAGGAAGATGCAAGCTAACGAAAAAGCTAAACAAATTAGGAAAAACACAAACACACACACACTTATTTCACATCAAATGCATGTTGAATGCTAGCCCAATGGGTAGCAACTTCACAACTTTTGCTTGCTTTATGAATGAAATTCGGTAGTCACTAGACATATCATATTAAGTAGGACATGCGACTGAATCTTTTTCTTGGCATATGAGCATTTCAACTACTTGGCTCATGGTAGGTCTTGCATCTTTGTCTTCTTCTACGCATTGTAGAGAAACCTGAACCAAAGCTTTCATCCTGACCATGTCATATTTACCTTCTAACATTGGATCAATGATCTCTTCAAGTGAGGAGGTATTTGCAGCTGCGTTCTTCATTTTTTCCCTCACCCACGTAACCAACATTTTGTGCTCAGCTTCCCCACTATCATTTATAGCATGGACATTCCTTGATGGACCCTTTCCGGTCACCATTTCCAACACCACAATCCCATAACTATAAACATCCACTTTAGAGGTGATGGGCATATTGAAAACCCAGTCTGGAGCCATGTAACCTCGGGTTCCTCTCATTTTTGAGAAGTTTGAATTCTTAAGGACGCTTCTATTTTTTATCTTTGACAAGCCAAAATCTGCCACCTTTGGTTGATAAGTCGAGTCTAAAAGTATATTTTGAGGCTTTACATCACAACGTAAAATCCAGTCTAAACATTCCTCATGCAAATAAGCTAGACCTTTCGCAGTGCCCATGGCTATTTTGAACCTTTTCTCCCAATCAAGTGCCTTGGTTGAGAGGTTATTTGCTAAAGAACCATGCTCCATGTACTCATACACCAAAAGCCTGTGTTTTCCCTCTACGCAATACCCCCACATCTCTATTAAGTTCATGTGATTAATCCTTCCAATGATGCTTACTTCTGATAGAAATTCACCTTCTCCTTGGTTGACTTCATTTAGACGCTTGATTGCTGCAACTCGCTTATCAAACAACACACCTTTGTATACAATTCCCCCCGCACCTCTTCCAATCTCCTCAGTAAAACTCTTTGTGGCCTTCTTTAGTTCAGTATATGTAAATTTTCTAAATCCAATGGCAGCATGATCATGTCCTTGCTTGTCAACACCTAAACTATTCTGGGTTTTGATGAAGAGACACCACACCACAAAGAAAGAGATGATTTCAAGTGCACCCACTCCACTAGCAAACCAGAGCATAAATTTCACTGTCCTGTTTTTACCGCTTTGTAGTGTACTTTCACTTGAGCAAATTGAACTGAATTCTTGTAGAGGATTGTCGCCGGACAAGATTTTGCTTTTTGGAAGTTTCAAATAGATATCTCCCCATAAATCTGGCGAACGATATCCATTCAGCAATCGTGTCTTCAGATAACAAGTGTTATCGTTGTATTGGAACGCTTTGCAATCACATGCTGCCAAACATTGATACCTACGTTCATCAAAGGTGTAATTAGGGAAGATTGCAAAAAATCATACCCGTAAAAATCAACATGGGATGTTAACATATATAGTGTTGTGGGCTTTAGACCCAGTTAGGTTACTTGTATAGCACACATATTTACTTGTACTGCACACATATGCCTACTATATAAAGGCATCTATGTACATTCTTTCATCAAGGAATACAATACAATCATTCAGTATTTCTAACATGGTATCAGAGCCACTGCTCTGACCTTTCTTTTAGCAGTCTTGTCTGTCTTGGTGTTACTCCACCCTTATCGCTTTCGCCTTCACAACAGCCATTGCAGCCACTCACCGTTGAACCTACGACGTCTCTCAGTTGTTGTCCTCAGGTTTCGGAACTGTAGCCGCTGTCGTTGAGGAGTCCCGCACCACACAGACTACTGCAATCACCGTTTTCGCTATGCATCTTCCTCCGATAACATTTTTGCACATACCACCGTGATCATCTCGCCTCGATCTACACATTCGTGGAAGTCTCGAAAGCATCGGAGACTGCACGCACCCTCACGTGCCGCCTAAAGAAGCCGTGCCTCAGTCACGCGCCTCACGCGCCCTTACGCGCCTCAGTCACGCACCTCACGCGCCACCACGTGCCGGGATTGTTCTTCATGCGCCTCCACGCGCCTACACGCGCCGGATCTCACTTGCTGACGTCAGCCCTAGGTGACATCATCTGCTGACATCATCTTGACGTCATCTTCATCTTCTCTTCTACTGACGTCATCCGTTGACTGTGACGGGGTTAACCGTTGACTTTTTGCTTGGGTTGACTTTTTTGGAGTTCAGGTGCTTCTTACCCAGTTTTGTCGCGTAGATTTCATTTTTGTAGTCCATTTTTGCATATTTTGCTTCTAAATGAAGAATAAGGACAAGTTTGCTTCCTTTTGCAACAATCGTCGCCGACAATCCAACAAACGGTTTTGCAATTTTTGCAAACGTTTTGGCCATAATATTGAGACTTGCTATCAGCGCAACAAATCAGCTGTTTCTACTTCTGCTGCTACATTTGCTAACACTGAGAGTGTCCAACCAATGGCTCCTGTCTCTGCACAGTCTCAGTCTTCTGGATCCACTTTCTCCATTTCCAAAGATGACCTTATAAATATCATCGCCAATGTCATTCGTATGGTTGGTAATGCATCTTATTCCTCTTCTCTCTCAGCTTTATCCGGTATGTCTCCTACCTCTTGGCTTATGGATTCCGCTTGTTGCAATCACATGACACCTCACTCTTCCTTATTTTCTGACTTTAAACTTGCACCACACCCTCTTAATATTCATACAGCAACTGATTCCACAATGTCTGGTCATAATGTAGGTTCAGTTTCAACCTCCAACCTCTTGGTTCCTGGAGTCTTTAATGTTCCTGACCTTTCTTATAATTTATTTTCTGTGGGACAATTAGCTGAGTTGGGTTATCGCATTACCTTTGATTATTCTGGATGCATTGTGCAGGATCCTAGGACGGGACAGGAGCTTGGGACCGGTCCCAGAGTTGGGCAAATGTTTCCCGTGGACAACCTTCATCTTCCACTTGTCGCTCCTGTTTCTATTGCTGCAGTTACTGCAGTTTCTTCCACTCCTTCCCTTGCACTTTGGCATGGTCGACTTGGTCACGCATCTTCCTCTCGGGTACAACAATTGGCTTCTAGAGGTTTGTTAGGTTCAGTGTTCACAGAAAATTTTGATTGTGTTTCATGTCAGTTAGGAAAACAACCAACTTTGCCTTTCAATACTAGTGAATCCATATCCACTGATATCTTTGACCTTATTCATTTTGATGTTTGGGGGCCTTCCTCTGTCTCTAGTATTGGTAGGTCTAGATATTTTGTTGTCTTTGTTGATGATTACTCTCGCTATAGTTGGATTTTTAATATGAAACATCATTCTGAATTATTGGAAGTATATTCTAATTTTGCAAAAATGTTTGAAACTCAGTTTTCCAGACGCATCAAAATTTTTCGATCTGATAATGCTCTTGAATACACTCAATATGCTTTCCAAGCTGTTTTGCATTCCTATGGCACTGTTCATCAACTAACTTGTCCAGGTACCTCTCAGCAAAATGGTAGAGCCGAACGAAAACTTCGTCATATTCTTGACACTGTTCGTGCTCTCCTTCTCTCTGCTAAAGTTCCTGCTCCTTTTTGGGGTGAAGCTGCTCTTCATGCTGTTCATACTATTAATCGCATTTCGAGTCCTGTTATCCAAAATCAAACTCCATATGAGCGCATTTTTGGGTCACCTCCAGACTATCACCACCTTTGCTCATTCGGTTCTGCTTGTTTCGTTCTTCTTCAGCCACATGAGCATAACAAACTTGAGCCTCGGTCAAGGCTTTGTTGTTTTCTTGGCTATGGATAAACTCAAAAGGGGTATAGGTGTTATGATCCTGTCTCTCATCATCTTCGTGTCTCCCATAATGTTGTCTTTTAGGAACATCGCCTCTTTGTCGAACTTTCTCATTTCAGTGCTTCCTTGTCTTCCTCTTCTGTCTTAGATCTTTTTCCAGATGAGACACATATTCCTTCTATAGCTGCTCCTGATCCTCCTGTAGTTGCTCCTGATTCTGTTGCTGTAGACTTCTCTATCCAACCACCAGATATCACTGATCCCTTTCCTAGTTCACCCTTTAATGAACATGTGGAAGATGAACAGGTTGAAGACGAGCTACCCAACCCCAATCCTGAGCTTGGGTCTCCTGCTCCTACTCTGCCTAAAGATCTTGGACAAAACATTCCACCTCGTCACTCAACTCGGGTAAGATCTATTCCTGCATATTTACTTGACTATCATTGTTACACTGCTCTTGCTACACTACACGAGCCTCACACCTATCGTGAGGCTTCCACTGACCCTTTATGACAGATTGTAATGAAAGAGGAACTTGATGCATTATCTAAAAACCATACTTGGGATTTGGTGACACTTCCTCCTGGGAAATCTGTGGTTAGTTGTAAGTGGATTTACAAGATTAAGACTCGCTATGATGGGTCCATTGAGTGCTACAAAGCTCTTCTTGTTGCAAATGGTTTTACACAAGAGTATGAGATTGATTATGAAGAGACCTTTGCTCCGGTTGCTCGTATCTCATCTGTCCGTGCCCTCTTAGCTGTTGCTGCTGCCAGTAAATGGGACCTTTTTCAGATGGATGTCAAAAATGCATTTCTTAATGGGGATTTAAGTAAAGAAGTGTATATGTAACCTCCTCCTGGTCTCTCTGTTGACTCAAACAATGTTTGCGACCTTCGACGTGCACTTTATGGCCTTAAGCAAGCTCCACGAGCTTGGTTTGCCAAATTCAGCTCTACCATCTCTCACTTGGGTTACATGGCCAGTCACTATGATTCTGCCTTATTTCTTCGTCGCACTGACAAAGGCACTATTTTACTTCTCTTATATGTGGATGATATGATCATAACTAGTGATGACCTCAGTGGCATTCAAGAACTCAAGAATTTTCTCAGTCAGCAGTTTGAGATGAAAGATCTTGGATATCTCAACTACTTCTTGGGTCTTGAAATTACTTACTCTACAAATGGACTTTATATTACTCAAGCCAAGTATGCTTCTGAACTCACTGATAGCAAGACTGTGGACACTCCAGTTGAGCTTAATGCGCATCTGACTCCCTCAAGGGGGAAACCATTGTCTAATCCCTCTCTTTACAGACGCTTGGTTGGCAGCTTGGTTTATCTCACTGTCACTCGTCCAGACATTTCCTATGCTGTTCACCAAGTGAGCCAGTATCTGTCTGCTTCACGATCGACTCACTATGCTGCTGTTCTGCGCATTCTTCAATACTTAAAGGGCACTCTCTTCCATGGTCTTTTCTACTCTGCTCAGTCTCCTCTTACTCTTCGTGCATTTTCTGATGCTGCTTGGGCAGGAGACCCCACTAATCGCAGGTCCACCACTGGTTATTGCTTTCTTCTTAGTTCTTCTCTGATTTCTTGGTGAAGCAAGAAACAAACTCATGTGGCCCGCTCCAGTACTGAAGCAGAATATCGTGCCCTTGCTGATACCACATCTGAGCTCCTTTGGCTACGATGGCTTCTCAAAGACTTAGGTGTGTCTACATCTTCTGCTACTCCTCTTTATTGTGACAACCAGAGTGCTATTCATATTTCTCACAATGATGTCTTCCATGAACAGACTAAACACATTGAGATCGATTGTCATTTTATCCGTTTTCATCTTGTCCATGGTGCTCTCAAGCTGATCTCAGTCTCCTCTAAAGATCAACTTGCAGATATCTTCACCAAGTCACATCCTAAGGGACGCCTTCGTACTTTTGTTGACAACCTCAAGTTGGTCTCACATCCACCTTGAGTTTGAGGGGGGCTGTTAACATATATAGTGTTGTGGGCTTTAGGCCCAATTAGGTTACTTGTATAGCACACATATTTACTTGTACTGCACACATATGCCTCCTATATAAAGGCATCTATGTACATTCTTTCATCAAGGAATACAATACATTCATTCAATATTTCTAACATGGGATAATAGCACAAAGTCCAATTCACTTTCATCGCAAGAGAGATCAACTTCGGGTTCACAGCCATCAACCCAATCGCTACGATTTTTCATCTTGTATCCTGGTGGGCAAGAACATTTCCTGCCGGAACCGATAACATAACTGCACAAACTATTGGCCCCACAAGCACCAGGAATCTTGCAAGGTCTCTGAATGCCTTGCCATGAAACAACCCAAGTCTTCCCCTCCTCTTCCCAACTGTACAATCGAATATTACCATCGTAATCAAGTGTCAATCTTCTATGAAGCAGTGCTCCATAGTCGGCTGAGATAATAGTTAAATGATCGTATGAACTAAAATTCCCTAAGGAATTAAAGACAAGTGTGCTACTATTGTAATACCCAAGCAATGAATAATGGTAAAAATAATAAGTACGAGAAACATTAGGACCATTATAAACGCTTTGAAGATGGCTATTGTTGTCGAAGGAAAGCTCATAGGAACCAGAGGAAATGTTGGTCTGGCTTCTTGAGGAGACAAGCTTTGTTTTTCTAGTGAATAGTTGTTCAGGAAGAAGGGTATCTGTAGGGAAGTCAAAGCTTTGCCACAAAACATGTTCCTTGCTACGTAGAACAAGATTACCGGTGTTGTTTAGAAATAATTGGACTGAGGAGAGTGAGACAGTGTTTGTGGCCCAAACGGTGACATTTAACTTACTGGCATCAGTTAGGATGAGATTGCCAGTATTGAGGAGAGAGAGCTTTGAGCCCTTTCCATTTACTGGCTGGTCACGGTTTGCCATCTGTAAAAGATAGAAAATCTAAATAGAATTGAGAGAATTTCATTGATGAAGAAGGAAAATTACAAGAAATGGAATGAATGAATAATACATAACTATGCTTTGTTTTATATACACAGAAAAATGTAACCGCCCTACAATTGGCGCCAAAATCTGTTATTTTGGGCCCTCCAGAATCTGTACACGTGGCAATCCAAGAGTAACAGACTCCTGGATTTACGGAACTAACTTCTTCAATACTATTGGATGAAGAACACGTGGTCTGGCATGGGTTCAAGCATTTCTAACACTTCTGTGCTTATCAGTCCACTTGATGTAATCCTTGTGCTTTGAGTAGTGCACTTCTCATCAGCAACTACTGCCTTCGTGGCTTGATCAACACACTTGTCATCAGCAACTGCTGCATTGCCTGCTACCCTTGTGGCTTGGCTGGTGCATCTCACATCAGTAGCTGCTACACTACTAGCCAGCTTCGTGCACTTCTGTTGTGAGATTTTACTTGCACTTTCAATACTCCCCCTCAAGAGCACAGCTCTTGCCCTTTGCTTTTCTAAACCTGTATGAGGATAAGTCACTGTAGAAGCAAAAATATTGATCACACCTAGCCTTCTGATTAGTTTAAGAAAACTTTCCACTCCTAATGCTTTGGTGAACACATTTGCCAGCTGATCCTTGGTTGATACATAGAATGTTTTAAGTGCACCATCAAGAATCTTGTTTCTCACAACATGGCAATCTGCTTCTATATGTTTTGACCTCTCATGAAAAATTGGATTTGCAGCTATATGGAGTGCTGCCTGGTTATCACAGTACATTAGTGCAGGTTTATCATGCTTGACATGTAAATCTTGTAACAAATGCAAAATCCAAGTTAATTCACAGGTCGTAGTGGCCATAGCCCAATATTCTGCCTCCGCACTGGACCTAGAGACAATGCTTTGCTTCTTAGACCTCCAAGATACTAATGCTTCACCAAGGAACACACAATAGCCTGTTAAAGAC
Organism: Quercus cerris; assembly: GCA_963669245.1. Taxonomy (NCBI): domain Eukaryota; kingdom Viridiplantae; phylum Streptophyta; class Magnoliopsida; order Fagales; family Fagaceae; genus Quercus; species Quercus cerris. Next base: position 93,425,094 of record OY770006.1, read on the forward strand.
TTCCTTGTGTCAGGGCATCCTGCCAATCTGCTTCATAGTATGCTTTTAGATGCATGTCAGAGTTGCTGGGAAAGAAAACACCTTGACCAGGTGTTCCTTTAATGTATTGTAGAATCCTAGTGGCTGCTTTCATATGTGGTGCTCTAGGTTGTGCCAAGAATTGGCTAAGCCTGTGTACTGCATATGTGATGTCTGGCCTGCTCAAAGTCAAGTACATAAGCTTTCCAATAAGTCTTCTATACTGTCTTGAGTTGGTAAGCAAGTCTCCACTGGTTTTAGACAACTTAAGTTGTTGTTCCATTGGAGTTTGGACTGGTTTACACCCTATCATACCAGTTTCCTCAAGAACTTCCAAAGCATACTTCCTTTGAGATAGGCTGATTCCACTCTTGTTTCTTGCAATTTCTAAACCCAAGAAATACTTGAGTGATCCCAAATCCTTAATACCAAACTTCTGATCCAAGACAGACTTGAGAGAGGCAACACAATCATGATCATTGCCAGTGATGACCATATCATCAACATAAACCAATAGAGCAGTGAACAAATTCCCTTTGCTATGCACAAATAAAGAGTGATCAGCCTGAGATTGAACAAGACCAAGCTCCTTTATAGTTGCTGACAGCTTAGTGTACCATTGCCTTGAAGCCTGTCTCAAACCATAAAGTGACTTAACCAATTTACACACCCTAGGAGCAGTAGAAGAAGCTGAAATGCACTCCCCTTTACTGTGAAAACCAGGTGGCAAGGACATATAGACCTCTTCATCTAAATCTCCATGCAAAAAGGCATTATTAATGTCCAATTGGTGCAAAGGCCACTGCCTGGCAGTAGCAAGAGCAAGTAAGACTCGGACTGAAACAGTTTTAGCAACAGGAGAAAAAGTTTCAAGGAAATCAAGTCCTTCCCTTTGGGTATAACCCTTAGCAACTAGCCTGGCTTTAAACCTCTTAACACTACCATCAGGATTAAGCTTCACTTTGTAGACCCATTTGCAGCCAATGGGAGACTTACCAGAAGGTAAACTAGTCACATCCCATGTGTGATTCTGCTTAAGGGCTTGGATTTCTCTGTCCATTGCAGCCCTCCAAAGGGGATCCTGAACTGCTTGAGAAAAGGTTTGAGGTTCTTTGGTACTAGAACTGACTGCTAGCAAGTAAGATTGATAGCAAGGTTCCAAATGGGAATAAGTAAGGCACTAAGCAAGATCATAAGGAGCACCAGCTGTAACAGCAGTACAAGCATAGTCTTGCAGGTAGGCAGGGGGCCTGATGTCTCTAGTTGACTTCCTAAGAGGTACTGGGGAAACTGAAACAACTGGTGTAGAGGACTGTGACACCTGATTAGAATTAAGCACCTGAATAGGACTAGAAAAGGTAGCATGGGAAGGTAAAACATTAGGAATAGGTTGAACAATAGCAGAAGGAGAAGAAACATTATCAAAGTCTAGGGAAGCTGGGTCAGGGATGTTAATGGGAGTAACAAACTCATCAACATTAGCAAGGCAGGAAGCTTCAATAGCAGTAGGACCAAAAGGATCTGCAATATTAGTTGAAACAGAAGCAAAAGGAAAAGAATGTTCATGAAAAACCACATCCCTAGAGAGGAACACCCTATTGGTAGCTAAATCAAGGACTTTATATCCTTTAACCCCAAAAGGATATCCCAAGAAGACACATTTAACAGCCCTAGGTGCAAACTTGGATTTGTGAGAAGAGAGTGTAGAAGCAAAACATAAGCAACCAAACACCTTGTTCATAACTAGGTGGATGACCAAATAGCATTTCAAAGGGAATTTTATTTGATAAAGCAGATGAAGGGATTTTGTTGATCAAATAAACAGTAGCAAGAATAGCATGATCCCACAAATGCAAAGGTAAATGAGATTGAAACATAAGAGCTCTTGCCACATTCAAGATGTGTTGATGTTTCCTCTCAACAATGGCATTTTGTTGTGGGGTTTCAACACAACTTAAATGATGCAAAATGCCCTCCTTGGCAAAGAAATCTTTCATGAAGAATTCAGTACCATTATCAGATCTCAGAGTTTTAATTTTCTTAGAGAATTGAGTCTCCACTATAGTGCAAAATTGTTCTAGAATAGATTGTGTTTGAGATTTATGCTTTAACAAATACACCCAAGTGCACCTAGAGTAATCATCAACAATGGTTAAAAAATACTTGCAATGATCAACAGTAGGAATATAGAAGGGTCCCCACAAATCACAATGGATCAATTCAAAGCAAGAATTAGAGAGATGAGAACTTTTATTAAAAGGTAAACGTTTTTGTTTAGCAAGTGGACAAATGTCACAACTGAAATTCTCAATAGAAGTGAAACAAGGTTTATTAAAAGCTTCATTTGGTTTTATTGAAGCCAATTTGGCATTGGACAGATGACCCAATCTGGAGTGCCAAATATGAAGCTGTGAACTATATACAGAAGCTGAAACAGAAGTTGCAATGGAAGGTGTAGAGATGCTGCCTTTGTCCAACAAATAAAGCCCATTGCATTCTCTACCCAGACCAAGTGTGCTCCAATGAGCAAGGTCCTGGATAAAGCACAAATTTCCAAAGAAAATGAGGCAACAAGCAGTAGACTTGGCTAGTTGACTGACATAAATAAGATTGAAACTAAAGGATGGAACACATAGAACATTATGAAGAGTAAGATGTTCAGAGATTTTCACAATGCCAACATGAGTGACTGAAGCTACTTCTCCATTTGGCATATTAACAAACGTGTTTAAAGTAGTAGTGACAGTAGTAAAACATGAAATGGAATGGACCATATGATCCGTAGCCCCTGTGTCTATGACCCAATCAGTGGTATGAAAAATCTTTCTATCAACTACTTTGGCAGAAAAAATGGAATGCCTTAAAGAAGGAGTGAAGGGGAACAAAGAATTTGTACCTGACATAGTGTCAACAAAAGAGCAACTTGCACTGTCTGAAGGTGAAAAGGATGAGGAAGGCACACCAGTTGCAGCAGATACACCAGGAGCTCTAGGAAGTGTGTTAAAGATAGCACCACTTGTACTCACAGTTGCAACATGGTGATTAGCACCTTGATCAGTACCAGTATTGAAAAGAGCAAGCAATTGCTCACATTGTGCCTTAGAAATAGGACATTGAGTAGATGCATTTGAAGAAACTTCAACACCTTGGCCTTGAGGATATGAAACTTGATTAGCATTGAAGTTTGGCTTGCCTTTGTGCTTGTAACCTGGTGGGTATCCATGCAGCTTGTAACACTTGTCCACAGTGTGTCCAAGCATGTTGCAATGGGTACACAAAGGCCTCTCCTTCTTAGGGCCACCTTTACCTCCATAATTCCCTCTGGTATTGGCATACATTGCCACTGAATCAGGTTTAGGTGTGAAGGTAGAACCATGCCCAATGCCTTTGTGAGATTCTTCTTGAAGAACCAAAGCATACACCTTGCTCATCGATGGAAATGGCTCAATCATGAGAATATGGCTCCTCACAGTCTCAAAATTCTCATTGAGCCCCATTAGAAACCTCATCACATAGGACTTTTCATGAGCAATGCTCAGAATCTTCATTGCCCCACACGTACAAGCTGGTAAAGGCTCATAATGGAGTAGTTGATCCCAAAGCTTCTTGAATTTAGAGTAATACTCAGTCACTGACAACTGACTCTGAGTTATTTGTGAGATTTCCTATTGAAGATTATAAATCTTTGGTCCATTTCCCTGTGAAAAAACACGCTGCAACTCAAGCCACATCTCCCTTGTAGTCTCACAGTACATAATGCTACTTGACACATCAACATGCATAGAATTGATCAACCAAGAAAGCACCATTGTATTACAGCTTTCCCAATCTTCGTACAGAGGAGAATCATCTTCAGGCTTTGCAATCTTGCCATTCACAAAACCTATCTTTTTCTTGGCAGTTAATGCTAGAACCATAGCTCTAGACCAAGATTGATAGTTTCTCATTCCCAAAACTGGTTAAGTGACTAAGATATTCCCTGGATTCTCACTGGCACTAAGGAAAAATCGATTAGGAGAATTGGTCTCTGTGTTGGACTGAGGGATTTGCTGTGTGGATTGATTGTGCGTAGGAACAGAGTCACTTCCTTCTCCAGAAGCCATTAACGCTTGTATGAAATTTCTAGTGAAATTGAAAAAAAAAAAAAAAAACGAAAGCAAAAGATTCTTCAAGGTACAGATGAATCAAGTCTCTGTGAATCAGAACTCAAGAATTTTCTTGAAGAAATTTCTGTTTGGTAAGCGAGAATCTTTTGGAATCAAAAAACGAGACTAGGAAATCAGTATAACTGTGCTAGTCGCTCTGATACCATGTAAAAGATAGAAAATCTAAATAGAATTGAGAGAATTTCATTGATGGAGAAGGAAAATTACAAGAAATGGAATGAATGAATAATACATAACTATGCTCTGTTTTATATACACAGAAAAATGTAACCGCCCTACAATTGGCGCCAAAATCTGTTATTTTGGGCCCTCCAGAATCTGTACACGTGGCAATCCAAGAGTAATAGACTCCTGGATTTACGGAACTAACTTCTTCAATACTATTGGATGAAGAACACGTGGTCTGGCATGGCTTCAAGCATTTCTAACACTTCTGTGCTTATTAGTCCACTTGATGTAATCCTTGTGCTCTGAGTAGTGCACTTCTCATCAGCAACTACTGCCTTCGTGGCTTGATCAACACACTTGTCATCAGCAACTGCTGCATTGCCTGCTACCCTTGTGGCTTGGTTGGTGCATCTCACATCAGTAGCTGCTGCACTGCTAGCCAGCTTTGTGCACTTCTGTTGTGAGATTTTACTTGCACTTTCAATACCATCCAAACTACGGTGGTGCGTGAGTTGCTAAACCATATGGCAAAGCAATAGGCATTATCACCCACGGAATAAAAGCCAGCAGAGAAGTCGCCATTTGGCGATGTTAGAATATCTGGTTTCTCTACTGATAAGGATGTGCCATTACTGATGATAACTTCTGAAGATGAAAGTGGGAAAGAAAATACCAAAGAGAGTAGAATGAACAACACTGGCGAACCCATGATTGAAAGCTCAAAACTAGTGGTGGACTTGGCCGGGCAAGGGAAGACTATAGTTCTTTTATAGTATTTAAAGCTGACGTAGACAATTCATACTGAAAAATTTTGTGAAAAAATTCTTATACAGAGTGTAGACTGGAATCTTTGCGGCTTGGGGCTATCACGCAGCTGGACGCGCTTATTGCTGGTTGAAAAAAAAGTGTAGACTGAACTGAAGCACAATGGTCAAAGTTCGCAGGGGACAACTTTTTTGCGCTATAAAAAGAAAAAGAAAAAGAAACACCTTTTTTTTTTTAAATGAAAACGACAGAAAGAAATACCTTTATTCCTTTCTTTTTTTTCTTTTTTTTTTTCTTTTTTTTGATAATGACCTTTATTCCTTTTTTGCTGACATATGTTTCAACTTTGAATCTAAATATAGAGAAATATATCGCGCTTTAAACATATTCAGGAGCATTTAAATTTACTTGTACAAAATTTTTTTTAGGGGATGTGTAAGGAAGCCAATTTTTTTTTTTTTTTTTTTTTTTTTTTTTGGGGGAGTGGGGATGTTCAGGACCTAAATTGTGGTTTTGTCCTATTATAGGAAAACAAATAGGATTTTGGGAATGCTTCTTTCGACTCATAACGCATTAACTGAATTCTAGAGAAAGAGAAATTCTTAAGAGAATTTTGATTAAAGAATAATCGTTTTCAGACTTGAGATCAATTAAAAAGTTTAATAAAACTTTATTCAGAAGTTAAAATACTCTAAAAGAGATTACACCATACCATAACAAGACCCTAATTTATTTAAGACAATATTAAAAACACCTAAAGTGAAGAAACATAGTAAGCTACAAACTAAAATCCTACAAATTACATCAAAATTTTAAAAGTTAACAAACAACAAAAATTAAACACTATAATCTATCCTACATCAACAGAGTTTAAAGTGGTCTTCGCCCAATTCAATGTTGGCCAAAAGACATTCATATTTAAATACAGGAGAGATGCGCATTTTAATTTTACACTCTAAGACAATATATAGGCATGGCTTGATGACAATGGCGCGAATGACCATGTTCATAGCTTTACATTATAGCTACGATCATTTATACATAAATTTCTGAATGTGGCAGTGGGGAAGAAAATAAGTTGAGAGATGTGTCCCATGTTTCATCTGCAATTGGTCGAAACTCGAAAGGAAAGATGGAGCCCATGGCAGTGACCATTACCGTGGTCAGGGGACTGAGAGTCACAAAGTTACCACATTTTTTTCTAATTTAATCATTTCACTTGAAAGTTCTAAGCTATTGCTGCTGTGACTTTGCACTGTTATTCAATGAAAAGTACTGAATCGTGTTTTAGGTTTTTTTTTTTTTTTTTTTTTTTTTTTTTTTTTTTTTTTGGGCTCAAAAACGTGTTTTACGTTTCTGGGTCCCAATAGACACAAATTGTCAGTAATAAAAATAACTTAGACATAAAGAGGGATACGGATCGATGTTGATATTGGACCCGAGTGGCTTGAATTGCGAAGCCCAAATGTGGTCACCTTATTTGACCGAATCCAAATTGTAAAATGAATGCTCTTTTGCCAACTTGGTTAATACTGTAACACACACACACATTAGTCGTGCCTTGTGGGATGTGGTTTTTTTTTTAATGTTGTGTTTGATTGGAAGTGAAGTAGGGTGGATAAAAAATTTTAAAGAGAAAATGAGAAAAAAACTTTTTTAAGTGTGTTTGGTTGGGTGAGGAGGAAAGAAAATAAATGATGGGGTTTAAGTGTTTTTTTCTCGGGCTCACCAAAAAGTTCTCTTTAAAATGAAAAAAAAAAAAAAAAAAAAAAACTGAAAGGAGAAAATAGGGTTGCTTAATGGACAAAAATTCCTTCTTTTTTTTTTTTTTTTTTTTTTTTTTTTTTTTGGGTGGGGGGTTTAACTAGACATGATTTTTTTGGGGACATGATTTTTATTTTTTAATAAATTGGGTGATTGCTTTTTTTTTTTTTTTTTTTTTTTTTTTTTTTTTGTGGTTGTTTGTCACTTTTTTTTTTTTTTTTGTATTAATTGGCCATCATTTTTTAACAAGGGTGTATGAGTAAATTTATACAAACTAACTTTTTCCATCCCTCCACTTTTCCACTCCCAACTAAAAAAAAAAAAAAAAAAGAGAAATTAAAATCTTTTCTATTCTCCCACTTTTCCATCTTCTCACCATTTTCTATCCTCCCACTTTTCCACCCCTTCAACCAAATGGACTCTTAGTATCATAATTTTTCATTCATTTCAATTTGAGGTTTACAAGTTTTTATTATTATTATTAATATCATTTAGAACTATTAATGAAAGTTCAAAAACCGTGTAAAACACCTTTGAACGTTTGGACCCCCAATTACAAAATTACCAATTCAAGTTTTATATCAAATAGTTAATGTGTGGAACATGATAACAAGCTTACAACAGAATTAATAAACAATCTAAGTCAAATATAAACACATCCACAGCAGTGAATATAAGACAAAGATAAAGGAAGGAAGATGCAAACACACGGACAACACACGATGTGTTATTGAAGAGGAAACCGAAGTCCTCGGCGTAAAACCTCTCTGCCACCCTCCAAGTGGTAAATAATCCACTAAAGAATGTAGTTGGGATACATGAACAGCAGAAGACCCTCCAAGCCTAATTTACCCAAATACCTAAGCCCTCCAAACTTTTTACTCCAACGAGATTACGCCGAATCTATTTCTTCTTTAGCTTCCCGGATTTCGCTACTATACCATAGCATCAACCAATGTATATTGGTTCCTTCCAAACTGCTTCCCTTAGCACCAAATGAACATTCTCACAGACGTGGGTGTGGTGAGATAAGGATTTGGTCAATAGCCTCTCAAGGATGTAACAATGGAGAGGAAGAGAGTAGAGGAATTTGTAGAGTCTCTAAGGTAAAGATTGGAGATGAGGCAATCTTGTTTTTCTTTAGGGTTTCTCTCACAAAATTCTCTCTGGAAGCTCTCTTAATTTAGTGGGTATAAGGGTCTATATATAGTGGTGTGTGTTTAAAATACGAAGAGTTAGTTTTTGCCAAACAGGGCAGATTGGCGACTTGGCTTTGCGGCTTGTCCAAGTCGCGAGTTCAAGTCGCGACGTAACGGCCTGGCCAGCCTAGGACTTTTGTCCTGTAGTGCGACAGCTAACGCGACTCTTCAGCTCCCCTATGTGCATCTCACGTGCAACATTTGGCAACTTGCAAGCCGGGAGTTAACTATGAGTCCTAGCCGCGAAACTCTGCCTTTTTGCACAAACTTGAGCTTTTCTTCACATCTTCTCGCACACTACCCTTAGAATAATCTCACCTAAATACATGGTTACTAAGTGCTAAATTACAAACAAATTGGCACGGAATAAAGCCAACAAGATGGTTAATAAATTTTAACCTTACAATCTCCCCCTTTGGCTATTCCGTGACAAAACCCTAAAACAAACTCTAGACTTAACGTGTGAGTTAGGAACAGTTGGAAAACTCACTCACATCTAACTCTAGAATCTGTGAAGTTTTAGAACCATAAGAGCAAGAATGCCTGAAATATAACACAATAAGTTTATTATATGCAGAAAACTTGTAATTCAAATGGAACAAGCATAATGCGATCAAGCGCAATGGAGTGAAGCAATAAACCATGGCAAGACCAAAACATGCAATCACTATAACCAAGTGATCACAATGCTCATTCACACTTGGAATGAACATCCGGACATTCAATTTGACAAACACAAGGTAAATCACTTGAATGACCAACACTCAACCAATGCACAATACATGAAGTATGTGCATCTAGGAAAAATCCTACACGGGTACAAGAGTGACAGTACTTCACAAAGAATGCATAGCATTAGGTTCGGAATACTGATTTAACAAAGCACAAAGGCTGCATAAAGCATGGCACAAATCATAAAGGCCTACAAGAGTGCATGAAACCAAACCCTTAAAGCTTATATAAGCAACATGGGTACAAAATACAAAAACCAAAAACCTACACAGTTAGCAGAGGTACAAACCAACACATAAAGAAAGATGTGTTGAATAAATACAAAGTGGATACTGAAATATAATATGGTAGAAGCTAAAGATAGACAAAAGCAATAAATAAAAGCCTGTTAGTTGAAATCTCCCCTTTTCATTGAGCTCCCCCTGCCAACAACATCTCCCCCTTTTTGTCATGGAATAGCTAGTCTTCATCATCTTCTAGCTTTCTCTGAATTTGATCTAATTGAGCTTGGATTGAAGTGAACTTCGTATCCCACCGAATGTTGCGATGGTGCAAGATGGATGTAAGTCTTGACATCTTTGTACCCAGCTCATTGACAGATGCTACAATAGAGTCTAGCTTGTCATTGGTGGTGAAAGAACTGGAGTGCGAACCACTGCTGGATGCTGAAACTTCTGTTTTGATTCCTTTCTTGCTATGGCCAATGCTAGCATTGAATGTACGCATGTTGATTGGACATGGTTTTGGGCATGTAAATTCATTTTCAGAGGGATGGATCTCTTTCAGCTTCAGAATCCTTGAAATGAGGCAGCAAAAAGGAATGCAGATCCTTGACTCTGTTCATAGAATAGTTTTGCGAAGGATATGAAATATATGTGCACATATATCAATCTCAACATCAGAAATCAGATCATGAAGGAATAGTGCATGTCCGAGGTTCATATATCTTGTGCTAGATAATGGATACAGGTTATGAAACATGACAATCGTAAGCACCCTCAATTTTGGAGAAAGAGATGACACACTGACTGAGTTCCCATTTGAGGAAAACTCCAGATCTTTTCCAAGAACAGCTTTAAGTAATTCCTCATCTGGATGGAGATCATCATAAACTGGTGAGACCCCAAGCATTGGCCGGTTGATGTGCAGGATTTTTGCTAAGTATGTGGGAGATACTGAGAAATTCTTTCCTCTAACCCAGCACTTAAGTTCGTCTCCATCGACAATTGCATTGGCATAAAATTCTTTTACCAGATTTTCATATGCATCATCAAGATCGGAGAGGAGATAATTCCAATCCTTGTAGGCAAACCATTGAGGTATGTTGGTGTCAAAGAGAGAATGTTGGTCAAAGACTCTTTCAATCAATGGTGTAGCCTTTTTGAAGTAATTTTCAAAAATCTGAAAAGCAACATACGATCGGAACTTGTTAGGATCGAAATCACCGGATGGGGAACGAGTCCTTTTTGGTGGAGGGGAGAAATCATCAATTTCAATGACAGGTTCTTTCCCTTTTCCGCTTCCTCCTTTCACAGCTGATCTCTTGAATGGAGACATTTTGATTCTGCAACATGATTTAACACATACAAGAGATACTAGACAAGACAACAAACATTATTAGCAATGTGTCATTTTCACACTATGGATATTGAAGAAAACCCTAAACACATGAGATTTAGGTTCAAATAATGACAATGTGACTGTGTATACACCCAATAACCAAAGTAGGTACACAAGGTAGAGAAAATCAGTGTAGAGATCATCACAAACAGACATTACAAACATTAAATCAGAAACCCATGTTCAAACATAATAAACCACAAACCACAATAAATCACCACAAATAAAAAAAAATTCCCAACGCAGTAGGTATGAAGGAAAAGGAAGAAAACCCATACTTTTTTATGAAGATTTGAGAAGAAATAATGCAGAAATGGATGATTTTCAGAGAAATACTTGGAGTGTTTTTGAGAGTGAAATAGGGAAGACAATGAACAGTCACAATAAGTATGAGGGAAAAACTGAAAATCATTTTAAAACTGTCTTCAAAACGCAAAACACGCATTTTTCGCGGCTGGATCAAGTCGCTAGTAAGTCGCCAGGGTAAGCCGTGAAACACTATGAAACAGGATTCTTGAAAAATCTTCTAAGTGTTTTTCGCGACTGGAAGATCTACCCATGAGAGAGTCGCGAGCTGAGCCGCGAAAATCTCTGTGTGCCCCTCGCGATTAGACCTTCCACCCGCGAATAAGTCGCCACACTGAGCCACGAAATATGCAAAAACACAAATTTTGAAAAATTTTCTAAATCTTTTTTGCAACTGGGAAGTTTACCCGCCAGTTACCCACGAGAATCTCAGAGAGAGCTTCGCGACTGAAGCATGCGACTAGACCTACCCGTGACTGAGTCACCAAAACAGGGCAACACTGTTTTTGAAGTTTTTGACATTTTTGTAAAAACAAAGACACTTTCCAAAAACAAACTTAAACACTAAAAAATCTTTTTGTGTTTGATCAACAAAGATTGAGTATGTGAAAACACATTTAATAAAGTATAATCACACAAATGAATATTACATTCATTGAACATAGACTTGTATGTTGTGTGTGGATATCAAAACTGAGATAGTCCTTAGTCTAATATGAAGTTTCAATGATCAATTCAATCAAGGCATACACAACTAGCACTAGATAATGTGACCCATCTCAATTATAGAAACATGCATATATGACCTCCCACAAGCACTTGATAACAATTCTTTGAAACTTTTCATTTGGCTCCATATTCAACATATCATTTGCACTATTTGAGCAAAGAAAATCTCTTTTTGAGATAGATGCCTGAAATTTATGATATTTCAATTGGTGAGAGAGCCTTTGGCTTTTGGGCATCAAACATTTTATTTTGGTCGCTTTCCCCTTTTTCCTAGTTGAATACTAGTATGTGCGACTGGTTTTTGCAGCTCTATATCTCTTTTCATTTGGAGATTTACATTTAGAGAGTTCTTTTAAGTATAAAAAAAAAATAAAAAAGTGGGAAGATATATAGGCATGAGTCTATGTATGTCTCAAGATCAACAAAACCATTTACTAATCATTTATGACAAGGTTGAAGATCTATTTATAACAGTCACATAGATTTTAGAATTTCTTCCACAATGATATGAGTGCATAAAGGACAAGCTACGCTCGTTAAATGCACAAGGCCATTAGTACAAAGGTACAAGGCAAAACATGCTTTGAGACAAAACTCAACAAAGCAGATCAAACTTTTTGGATTTTCTACTTTTTATGTGTTTTTGGATTTTTGACACAAGAGCAGTAAAAGGTTGATCAAGAACAAAAAAAATGTAAAAACATTTGAATCAAAAACAACCACACACACACAATAACAACCTAAATACTAGCAAGAAGCACACAACCAAGCATATTCACAAACATGGGAAGTATTAATGCATGGACATGTTGTAATGCTTATGCATGAGCACCTTTTGTCACCCACACGTCATGTGCATTTGGGGTGATATCCTTAACGGATTGGGTACGAGAATTAGGACTATCAAACCTTCGTGTGAAGCTTTCTAGGCAGTTGGTGAAAGCACTGATCATCTTCATCACATCCATCTGATGTAGGACACAATTTACTATTTAATTATTGTAATTTATTATTTTTGGTATTTTTATGTAAAAAACGTTATTTTAGGTTTAGGTGATTTATTTCCTTATTTTTAGGTGCATTTAATGCTTTTTAGGTCAAATTTGGTTCCTGTTATGGTTAGGTATCAATTAGGAGTTATTTTAGATTATATTTTCTTGTCAGTCAAGTTTTAAGGAGCCCTTAAATAGGCCCTTAGGTCTGTAAACGTTTTTCATAGTTTATTATCAATAAAAATTCAGACTTATGTCTATTGTATTCTCTGGTGGATTCCAGACCTATCACCTTGTGGATTCAAGGAACCCCTCGTGGACTCGAGGTTTACTACCCAGGAACTAACAGTTTAGTTTCTGTCCATCAAAGAGAGCATCGTGTGTGCTTTCTCTTCAGGCTTCCGCGACATCACCATCATTCCTGGATCACGGTTTTGACTTCTTGGTTGCTCATCACCCCAAGACCTCATTGTGAGAGACCGCGTCCCCGGCTCGTTTTAATGAATGTTGGGCCAAACCCACGTGAATGGGTGGAGTCATGTTATTGCCTCTCAAAATGGAGGTTCGACTAGTTATATTTTCCCCTTTAGATTAAGGGTTTTACAATGGAGTCGCCACTTATTTAATTTTTGGAATAAATAAGAAAACCATAATTGAAAAATTCGTCATTTTATTAATTTGAAATTGAATTTACATTGAACATAGAAAATTACACGGCTTTGGTCCTAGATACAATCTAAGATAAAGTACATAGCTTTGTTTCCTAGTTACAATCTAGAAATTGAAAATTACAAGGATAAGCACTTGATCTACTAACCCTTGATCTAAGTTCGGAGGCTATGTTACAAGGTGGGAAGGTGTTAGGCACCCACCTTGCCTGGTGAAACCGGTCTTCTAGACTATGGTGGCCAACATTCATATCACATCATCCAATATGTTGTCAATCAATTTGCATGTTGAATTTAAAGTGTGTGCATGTGATAAACCCTAATTCAATTTATTAAGCACTTCATTTGGATTGACAAATAAATTCTAGTGAATGTGTGTGTATGGTGATATCCTAGATTCAAGGACTTGAAAGAATTATGAAAGAAACATGTTTTTCATATTTTTGATGTAGATTTAAGATTAAAACTAGTGTTTATGCATGAACATGTGATGAACAACCAAGAACATGTGAAGAACATATAAGAACAATTAAGAACATTCAAACATATTCAAATGATTACTATCATGCTTTAATCTTAAACCCTTATCATGGTAACACAAAAAACAATTAGGGAAAGAGGTTATACCTTCATGCAAGATTCATATGGTGGAGGAGGAGACTTTTGAGGGAGATCCTAAGGGTGGAGGAAAAGAAGAGCTAGGAGAGGGAGAGTGAGTCTCACTCAATACCTTGAGTTTCAGGAAGACCAAGATATGACAAGACTACTCAACTTCACTAGAACTCAAGAAAGGAGAAGAGAAGGGGTTTTTGGTCCCTTGGAATGAAGGAGGGGGAGGGTTTATATAGTAGTAGTGGAGGGAATATGAATGGAAGACCATTTAATGAGGGTTGACAAGGATTATGAACCTAGACCTCATTTTAGCCTTGGAAAAAATCTGGTGCATTAAATGGAAAGATTGGTGGGAGTGGGGAGCAAGCCAAAATTCGGTTTTCCCGTAGCTGCTGTAACAGCTTGTAGAGCCAACTTAGAAAAATCATATCTAACCCAATTCTGATCGGAATTGTATTGTTCTTGTGCTCAAATTGAAGCCCCAGATGTCTAGTTTCTGGGAAAATTAACCTCATTCACAGATTCAAAATATTATGAGAGATATTGATAAAATAGTGAGCAAAGGTCATTTGTTAGAAAATGGTTTCAGCACAATTAACATTAATAGGTTCCAAATTAGCTCCCAATTAACATTAAATGGCTCCAATCACTCCCATTTCAGAATTAATTGGTTCCCAATTTACTCTAATTAAAAGATAATTACACAAATTACTCATTGAATAATTAATGTTTAACTATCTAATTAATTAGGTGTATGCAACCTCACCATAAAATGTAGTCCTAACCAATTAAATTATGACACATCATTGATCTCAAATTGATTACACCTATAACCAATTGAAATCAATTGTTCATAATCACATATAGTCGGACTCAATTTGTGATAGTACATCTTAGCCATTAAAACTTGATTTGATGATAACTTTCAATCTAATGGTCCGATTAGGGCTTATGACCGGTCGATTTGATCGTTACAACATCAAGATCATTTTGGTGAAATGAGTCTAATGGCTAGAATCAAGATGCATACTTTTAAAGTGAAAGTACCATTTTGCCCTCCATGTGAGGTTAAATGCGGGTTGCAAAATGGGGTGTCAACAGAATGCCCCTCATTGGCAGAGCTTGAAAAGCGAATGTCAATGTATGAAAGAGACACCTAACTTTGCAAACAGCATTTAACCGTGGTGAATGTATGATGCATGTAGATAAAAATGTAGATGGTCATGTTATGGATCAAAATGTGGACCAAATCTCGAGGGAGATTGCCTACGTACCTCTTGGTGGGAGGATCAGGTCCAAACGTAGTTCATGCATGCAATTTTTTTTTTTTTTTGAATAAGTACAAGACATGTTTACCTGAGGTCAAAAAAATGGAAGACCAAGGATCCTGGCTCATGTTTTCAGAGGACCTAGGATTTTTGGATCTTGGCTCGTGATTTCAGAGGACGAAGGGTTTTTTTTTTTTTTTTTTGGGCTTTGGCTCATGTTTTCAGAGGACCAAAGGTTCTGGATCCTGGCTCATGTTTTCAAAGACCTAGGATTTTTGGATCTTGGCTCATGTTTTCAGAGGACCAAGGGTTTTTGGGGCTTTGGCTCATGTTTTCAGAGGACCAAAGGTTCTGGATCCTAGCTCATGTTTTCAGAGACCTAGGATTTCTTGATCTTAGCTCATGCCGATGTGTGTGGGCCTTTTACCCTAGTACCTACAAAATAAATATTTTCAATTAGTAACAAAGTTATTCATTGAAAAGACTTTGGCATACCTGGCGAATGCCCCTAGTTTAGGACATATTTCATGCTTCGATGAATCCTGAGGGTGGATAGCTAACTTGCTATTGTGACCACTGGAGAATATGGAAGGAGATCGCAATCTGCCATTTGTTTTGGAGATCTTTCATTTGAAGCTAAGCTCAAGATATTTATCCTTTGAATCTTTGACTTTGGAGATTTTTCCATTGAAGTTTTCAAAATTTTTAATGAAGATTTGTTTATTGGAGATTTTTCCTATGAAGATTCATTCTGGAGATTTTTCCATCGTAATTTTGAAAAACTCTAATGAAGATTTGTTCATAGGAGATTTTTCCTTGAAAAACAGTTTTGGAGATTTTTCCTTAGATGATTTGAAAATTTTTAATGAAGATTTATTCATTGGAGATTTTTCCTTTTGAAGATTTGTTCATGGAGATTTTTCCTTGAAGATTTATTCTGGAGATTTTTCCATTGGATTTTTGAAAATTTTTTAAGAAGATTTGTTCATGGAGATTTTTCCTTTGAAAAATGGAGATTTTTCCTTTTGAAGATTTGTTTGTGGAGATTTTTCCTTGAAAAACAGTTTTGGAGATTTTTCCTTTGATGATTTGAAAATTTTTAATGAAGATTTATTCATTGGAGATTTTTTCTTTTGAAGATTTGTTCATGGAGATTTTTCCTTGGAGATTTATTCTGGAGATTTTTCCATTGGATTTTTGAAAATTTTTTAAGAAGATTTGTTCATGGAGATATTTTTCCTTTTGAAGATTTGTTCGTGGAGATTTTTCCTTGAAGATTTATTCTGGAGATTTTTCCATCGAATTTTTGAAAATTTTTAAGAAGATTTGTTCATGGAGATTTTTTCTTTGGAATATGGTTTTGGAGATTTTTCCTTTGAAGATTTGTTCATGGAGATTTTTCCTTGAAAAATGGAGATTTTTCCTTTGACAATGGAGATTTGTTTATGATAAAAGAGTGAAGAAGATGAAGATGGACTAGAAATGATGAAGATTTATTCATGATGATTTTTTTTTTTTTGAAAAACCTATCCTTTGAATGAGAACAACTTTGGCTGGAAGTTGATGTGGATTGCTGGATAAGTCCTTGCTTAATTCCTGCAAAAAGATAATTTCAATTAGCAATGGATTTATTCATTGACATGAATTGGAAGTGCTTACCCAATGCCCCCAGTTTGGAGCATATTCCATGCTTAGATTGAAGCTGAATTCATTTAATGTTGTGACCATTGGGGAACATGAAAGAAGATCATGGTTCGCTATCCTTAGTTCCTACAAAAAGACTTCATTCTCTAGCTCGTTAGAAATCAGTTGTTGTGAAAACTTGCACACAATATAAATAAGCCAATGCTCCAAGTTTAAACATGCTTAATGCAAACAAATGGGCTTAACCTAACATGCACCCAAACAATTTTGTCACATTGTTTTGACTTTGTGTTCCAAGGTTGTTTAGGTGAACGGGACCGGGCCTCTGCAAGGCTGCCTACGTACCTCTCTCATAGAGGATTAGGTCAAAACGTAGTTCAAGAGAACTGGATTTTGAAAAAGAATGATTTTTTTTTTTGAACAAGAAGTGATCCTTTGAACAACCATTTTAGCAAATCAAAGTGTCTAAGAATCAAACAAATCTCTTTGATTGGGAAGGATCAAGATCATTAAACTCATGTAATCAAAATTTGCTTCTTTCGTTTGAACATTGTCAGATTATGTTTTCAAAGGCAATCAAGAAATAAAATGTGATAATATTTAGGAATCACATTATTGGGTGCAAACAAGGAGAGTGCTCCAAGTTTAGAAGTTCTTTTGAGCCATTTGGGGATTTGAAAATTTGAGAAGTTTTGTCCTCGGACATATCATCCTGTGGGGTTTGACAATTTTAAGCATTTTTCCTTTTTAATTCAAGAGAAAATAATATTAGAGCTTAAGATGTGCCTACAACTAGCAATACTTCAAGGAGGTCTTTACTCATGGGTTATAATGTAGGCCGGGTTTAGGTAATGAAATGAAAGATATAAAAGGCTCAAAATTCCCTATGATGTTTCCCCCAAGTATGCATTACTCAAAAATCAAGTATTGGAAGAGTTTTACCATTTCTTCTTTATCATTTTCTCACTAGTCTTCATTGGTCACTTGTATCAACAATCGTTTTTATGCTCATTCCTCTTGAATCATACCTCTAGACTTTCATCTTGTAAAATTATTCTCTTTTTAGGTTGCGTATTCAAGTTTCCAACTTGGTAGGATCTTCCAATTTTTTCTTTTCTTCTTCTTCATTTCTTTGGCCTTAACTTTTGCCTAGACCACCCTTTTGGGTTTTCAGCCTAGCGGGCTTTCTTTTTCTTTTTTTTCTTTTTTTTTTTTGGGCCCTAGCTTTTGCCTAGACTGCCCTTTTGGGTTTTTAGCCTAGCGGGCTTCTTTTTTTTTTTTTTTTTTAGGCCCTAACTTTTGCCTAGACTGCCCTTTTGGGTTTTCAGCCTAGCGGGCTTTTTTTTTTTTTTTTTTTTTTTTTTTTGCTGTCTTTCATCTCTTGATTGAATGAACTATTGCCTTCCTTGTATTTCTCAGCTTAGTGATTTTTGATCATTTTGATGCACTCTCTAAACTTCTTTCTTGCCTCAATGCACCTCCACCTTTTTGTGCTTGATGAATCTTTTCTTTTTTTGATGAACTTTCTTTTGGATGAACCTTCTACTCTTCTTGGCATGATGAATTTTAGGTTCTTCAAACTTGATGCATATTTTTTTTCTCACATTGATGGAATTTCATTTCTCTTTCCTTGATTGAGTGAAAACTCCTTTTACTTTGATGATCTCTTATCTTTAGCTTAATGAATTCTCTACTTGCCTTTCATGTCCTCTAGGAGAGATTTATCAATTAGCTTCAAACCTCAAGGTAAACTCCTCTTTGACATGAGATTTAAGCATGCATACTTTGAATTTTCCCACCCTAGGTTTAGATTTTAGTGGGTTCATGTGGAAAAGAGGCTAAGTGTTTAAAGGCTCAAATGGGCTAGCAATGGATAATAATCATTCTAGGTATTAAGGTATAATCTTGTTTTACCAAAGATGGCCTCCTATCCCTAGCAATGCTTGCTTGTAGGCACAGTGACTTGAGCTCTTTTAATAAATTCCTCTTAAAAGAAAAAGTATGAATGCTCTAATGTTGTGAAACAAAAGATCTTTGAAATTGGTTCGGGTGCATGGATTCTTGGGATTTTTTGATGGATGGATTCTTTTTGATTGCCTTTTAAGACCATTTCTTCTCTTATTCAAAGTAATTTAGCAAAATTGTTTACATGGATCAAATGAAATCAATCCTTTCTCAGTACAAGTTGATTGTTCAAGCCTTTAAACATTTTAATTTAGAAAAAAGTTTTGTCCAAGGGATCGTCATGTACCATTTTGAAAATACGACTTTAAAGAATCTTGAAATCTTTAAAAGAAAAAAATGGGTCTTTTTGAAAAAAAAAAATCACTAGGAAGTCCAATGCCTCTAGTTCAAGAATTTTTTTTTTTTTTTTTAAATGACTGAAGGGCTCACTGCCCCTCCAAGGACTTTTTTCATTTTTTTTTTTGGAAAGATTTGGAAATCTTGAAAAAAAAAATTTTGAATTTTTTTTTGTTTTTTTGTTAACATATATACATGAACAAAGCTCATTAAATGCTACATGAAAATTTTGAATTCAAAGAAACATAGAAACATGGAATAAACAAACAAATTTTAAGCTTAACCATGATGTTGCAAACCAAATGTGGAGTGAGGCAAAGTTGAGTCACTTGCTTCTTCTTGGTCCATTTAGGATGCTTGAGGCTTGGTGTACTTGAACCTTGATTATGATGAAATGGCTTGGGCTTACACTCGAAAGGCTTGAACCTTGATTATGATCTTTTGATATTTGTTTGAAATGGCTTGGGCTTGCACTTGGAAGGCTCGCATCTTGTGAGCTTTTGGCTTTTGATGTTGATCATGCATATACACCTTCGATGGGCTCAAGTATTAGGCTTAGAATGATTCAAGAAAAATTTTCGGTTTCCATACCAAGTAGAGTTCAATCACAAGCCTTTGGGCTTGAGCTCATTCATAGCATACAAGATTCAAACAATTATGATGTGATCAAGCGTTGGACTTGAGTCATCATGGTTCAAACAACGGCCAAACAAATGCATAATGAAATGCAATTTACATGGACCGACCTAAAGGTAGGCTCTGTGGGTCATTACAACATGGGTAGAAGGTAGGTTAAAGGTCCCCACAAGCTAGGACATCGTACCTCCCAACTTGTGACGCCAGGAACGCCGCGTTGGTCCGAACGGTACAGTTTGTCCTTATGAACCACCATGGCATAACCATGATGATCCTTGTCGCGGTGGGTGGTAGGTTCACCACTGGGTATGTGAGTCTCAGGAAGACCACAATCCACGGCTAATACTATCGGGCTTCCGGGCTAGCACACAAATAAAATAAATTCCATTCAAGCAAATGATGCATAACATGCAAAATAATGACATATTAGACATATTATATACAAAAAAGCAATAAACAAACAATGACATGGTTGGCCACCATAATCTAATTGAAGCTTAGCCCTCAATATCCACAGTGGAGTCGCCACTGTGAGAGACCGCGTCTCCGGCCCGTTTTAATGAACGTTGGGCCAAACCCACGTGAATGGGTGGAGTCGTGTTATTGCCTCTCAAAATGGAGGTTCGACTAGTTATATTTTCCCCTTTAGATTAAGGGTTTTACAATGGAGTCGCCACTTACTTAATTTTTGGAATAAATAAGAAAACCATAATTGAAAAATTCGTCATTTTATTAATTTGAAATTGAATTTACATTGAACATAGGAAATTACATGGCTTTGGTCCTAGATACAATCTAAGATAAAGTACATGGCTTTGTTTCCTAGTTACAATCTATAAATTGAAAATTACAAGGATAAGCACTTGATCTACTAACCCTTGATCTAAGTTCGGAGGCTATGTTACAAAGTGGGAAGGTGTTAGGCACCCACCTTGCCCGGTGAAACCGGTCTTCTAGACTATGGTGGCCAACATTCATATCACATCATCCAATATGTTGTCAATCAATTTGCATGTTGAATTTAAAGTGTGTGCATGTGATAAACCCTAATTCAATTTATTAAGCACTTCATTTGGATTGACAAATAAATTCTAGTGAATGTGTGTGTATGGTGATATCCTAGATTCAAGGACTTGAAAGAATTATGAAAGAAACATGTTTTTCATATTTTTGATGTAGATTTAAGATTAAAACTAGTGTTTATGCATGAACATGTGATGAACAACCAAGAACATGTGAAGAACATATAAGAACAATTAAGAACATTCAAACATATTCAAATGATTACTATCATGCTTTAATCTTAAACCCTTATCATGGTAACACAAAAAACAATTAGGGAAAGAGGTTATACCTTCATGCAAGATCCATATGGTGGATGAGGAGACTTTTGAGGGAGATCCTAAGGTTGGAGGAAAAGAAGAGCTAGGAGAGGGAGAGTGAGTCTCACTCAATACTTTGAGTCTCAGGAAGACCAAGATATGACAAGACTACTCAACTTCACTAGAACTCAAGAAAGGAGAAGAGAGGGGGTTTTTGGTCCCTTGGAATGAAGGAGGGGGAGGGTTTATATAGTAGTAGTGGAGGGAATATGAATGGAAGGTCATTTAATGAGGGTTGACAAGGATTATGAACCTAGACCTCATTTTAGCCTTGGGAAAAATCTGGTGCATTAAATGGAGAGATTGGTGGGAGTGGAGAGCAAGCCAAAATTCGGTTTTCCCGTAGCTGCTGTAACAGCTTGTAGAGCCAACTTAGAAAAATCATATCTAACCCAATTCTGATCGGAATTGTATCGTTCTTGTGCTCAAATTGAAGCCCCGGATGTCTAGTTTTTGGGAAAATTAACTTCATTCACAGATTCAAAATATTCTGAGAGATATTGATGAAATAGTGAGCAGAGGTCATTTGTTAGAAAATGGTTTCAGCACAATTAACATTAATAGGTTCCAAATTAGCTCCCAATTAACATTAAATGGCTCCAATCACTCCCATTTCAGAATTAATTGGTTCCCAATTTACTCTAATTAAAAGATAATTACACAAATTACTCATTGAATAATTAATGTTTAACTATCTAATTAATTAGGTGTATGCAACCTCACCATAAAATGTAGTCCTAACCAATTAAATTATGACACATCATTGATCTCAAATTGATTACACCTATAACCAATTGAAATCAATTGTTCATAATCACATATAGTCAGACTCAATTTGTGATAGTACATCTTAGCCATTAAAACTTGATTTGATGATAACTTTCAATCTAATGGTCCGGTTAGGGCTTATGATCAGTCGATTTGATCGTTACAACATCAAGATCATTTTGGTGAAATGAGTCTAATGGCTAGAATCAAGATGCATATTTTGAAAGTGAAAGTACCATTTTGTCCTCCATGTGAGGTTAAATGCGGGTTGCAAAATGGGGTGTCAACACTCATATCATTTCTTCTTCCTCGTGAGCGAGGTGCACTAGCATTGATGTTTGATCTCAACTTTTGACAATTTGGTTTGGTGTGTTCTTGCAGTCCGTAATAATGACAAACATAATCCGTTCTAGGACCTTATTATGATATTGGAACTGATCTCTCTCTAGCTCCATATCTGAGTTCTGATTGATTACGGGACTTATTTAACACCCATTGATCAGCTGCATTTTTCTTCTTCGCAACCTTAACATTCTCAGGGTTGGGTTCTTCCACAATTGGCTCTATTGCCTCAACAAATTTTACTTCTTTGGTAGCTTTGATCGATGAACTACTTCCCTCGGTATATCCCAACCTGGACTTGTCTGAGAGATGTTTTTGGGATGCAATAACATCTTCCAGCTTATTGGAGGAGACCCTTTCTATCTTGGCTTGTGCTTGCACCATCTCTTGCTCAAGAAATCTTACTTTGATATAAGCTTTCGACAGCTCACCATTTAGTGTCTCAATTTCACACTTCGCCTCCTTGTATCGTGCCAGAAGACTTTTGTAATCTTCCTCAGCCCTCTTCATCTTCTTAATGGTTGCATTAGCCACTCTAGCATATTCACCGGTCTTCTCAAGGAGTAAGTTGTAAGTCTCTTGCAATCCCACTGCTTTTTCAACTTCCTCATCTTCAGACTCCTCAACTATTCCAAAAGACTCAAAATCAGAATGTTCCCCAAGCTCCTTCATAAGTGAACCCAAATCATCCGAGGGTTCTACATGTGCAATAGTCATGAATGCGGAGTAATTTTCTTCTCCGTCACAACTATCTTTAGAATCGGAATTTGATGAGTCAGTATCACTCACGGTAGTGGTGTAGACCTTTCCTTTTGACTTCAATTAATTAGGACATTCCTTTTTGAAGTGTCCATGTCCATTACACTCGAAGCACACAACGTCCGCAGGAGATTGAGAATCCTTCCCTTCACTTTTCTTATAGTCTTTCCTATCACCTCTTGAGGATAGAAACTTCCCTCCATTGAATGGTTTCCCACTGTTCTTCATCTTCAGAAATTTGCAGAAGTTTTTTACAAGATACGTTACTTCCTTCTCCACTCCATCTTCTTCAGAAGGATCATCCATTCTTTCAGTGATGGTTTTAAGAGTTAGCGATTTACTCGTCTTGTGGGAAGGCAGTCCAAGCTCGTACGTTTGAAGTGACCCAATGAGCTCTTGGATCTTAATTTCATCCAAGTCCTTGCTTTCCTCTATAACTGTGACTTTTGGTCGAAAACTCTCCGGTAAGGACCTCAAAATTTTTCTCACCACCTTAGTATCCTCAATCTTCTCACCAAGATTGAGCTTAGCAATAACAATTTCGTTGAGCTTCCCATAGAATGAATCAAATGATTCATCTTCACCCATCTTGAGCTCTTCAAACTTGGTGGTAAGCATTTGGAGCTTTGTGTCCTTCACCTTCTTAGTCCCCTCATAAGTTGTCTCCAAAATCTTCCAAGCTTCCTTGGCCATTGTCATGCGAGATATCCTGTGGAATTCATCTGGAGACATACCACAGAATATAGCATTTAAGGCCTTACTGTTAGCATTGGTTGCTACAAGGGCTGCCATATCCCAGGTGGATTTTTCAGCCTCCGGCTTGGTCCAATCTATTTCAACCATATCCCACACGGTGTCATCAATAGAACATAGAAATGCTCTTATTCTAACTTTCCAGAAGGCATAATTATTACCATTAAAAAATGGTGGAACATTGAGAGATTGCAACCTATCCATCTCAACAAGGTGTCAAGGATCACACTCAGGTATTTAAACCACAACAAGTGTGCCCGCTCTGATACCAATTGAAAGTTCAAAAACCGTGTAAAACACCTTTGAACGTTTGGATCCCCAATTACAAAATTACCAATTCAAGTTTTATATCAAACAGTTAATGTGCGGAACATGATAACAAGCTTACAATAGAATTGATAAATAATTTAAGTCAAATATAAACACATCCATAGCAGTAAATATAAGACAAAGATAAAGGAAGGAAGATGCAAACACATGGACAACACACGATGTGTTATCGAAGAGGAAACCGAAGTCCTCGGCGTAAAACCTCTTCGCCGCCCTCGAAGTGGTAAATAATCCACTAAAGAATGTAGTTGGGATACATGAACAGAAGAAGACCCTCCAAACCTAATCTACCCAAATACCTAAACCCTCCAAGCTTCTTGCTCCAACGAGGTTACGCCGAACCTATTTCTTCTTTAGCTTCCCGGATTCCGCTACTATACCATAGCATCAACCAATGTATATTGGTTCCTTCCAAACTGCTCCCCTTAGCACCAAATGAACATTCTCATAGACGTGGGTGTGGTGAGATAAGGATTTGGTCAATAGTCTCTCAAGGATGTAACAATGGAGAGGAAGAGAGTAGAGGAATTTGTAGAGTCTCTAAGGTAAAGATTGGAGATGAGGCAATCTTGTTTTTCTCTAGGGTTTCTCTCACAAAATTCTCTCTGGAAGCTCTCTCAATTTAGTGGGTATAAGGGTCTATATATAGTGGTGTGTATTTGGAATACGAAGAGTTAGTTTTTGCCAAATAGGGCTGATTGGCGGCTTGGCCTCACGGCTTGTCCAAGTCGTGACGTAACGGCCTGGTCAGCCTGGGACTTTTGTCCTGTAGTGCGATATCTGGCGCGACCCTTCAACTCCCCTGTGTGCATCTCACGTGCCAGCATTTTGCGGCTTGCAAGCCGCGAGTTAACCGTGAGTCCTAGCCGCGAAACTCTGCCTTCTTGCATAAACTTGAGCTTTTCTTCACATCTTCTCACACACTACCCTTACAATGATCCTATCTGAATACAGGATTGCTAAGTGCTAAATTACAAGCAAATTGGCACGGAATAAAGCCAACAAGGTGGTTGATAAATTTCAACCTTACAATTAATATAACCAAAGTGTCATGAGTCTAACTTCAAAAAATTAACAAATATTACATGTTTATTTTGTCGAGAAAAAAAAAAAAAACCTATGTTTTTATTTTATATATATAGTTTTTATTTTGAGAATCTAATTTATAAGTGGATAAAGTAATTTAAAAATCAACAAAAGAGTGGCCCTATTTTTTAGACAATGTTTTAGTGGGAGTTAGAGTTGTATTTTTACTGGATTGTCCTTTAGTTTCGTCTCTACTTAAACATTGGAGTGTAGATGCATTTTTGAACTAGAAAAAAATGAGGAATCAAAATAGGAAAAACCCCTTAAATAATAGTATAGACTTGTGTGTGTATGTGTGTGTGTGTGTGTGTGTGTGTATTGTTATGTGCGGCACTAAAAAGTGAATTGAGAATTCCTAAAACCTAGCAGCAAGAGCATAAGAAGAAGAGTGGAGCTTTCTTGTCTTGTGGGTGAGAGAGAGTTAGGGTGTAATTGAGATTTGGGTTTTTTAGAGAGTGTTGTTATGCATTATCGCATTTTCCTATTTTTATAGTGAAATTTCTTTATTGTCGCTGTAGAGGTAAAGAGTTTGCCGAACCATGTAAATTATTGTGTTCTTTGTGTGTGCTTGATATTTAATTCTGCTTATTTATTATTATTGATTTGAGTCCTGGAGTATTATTTCCACAACAGTTTTGGGCTCGAAAAACGTGTTTTACATTTCTAGGTCCCAATGGAGACAAATTGACAATAATGAAAACAACTTAGACATAAAGAGGGATATGGATCAATGTTAGTATGTTACTCTAAATGGTTTTCTCCCTAAAATTAATTACTCTCCTCTAAATGATTTTCTCTCTTTCAAACTCAAGATCCATTTGTTGAAGAACTGGTTAATCGGATCCCATTTTCTCTCTCTTCTAATTCATTCTCTCACTATTTTTCTTTTAATGTAAAAAATTATACTAAACCGTTTTTTTTTTAGGGGGAAATTATACGAAACTTCACTTTTGGAAAGTTGAAGATTATTTTTGTGATTTTTTATATTTCATAATTTTCATTTTGGCTCTTTATGTATGTTTTCATTTTCAAATTGGTTCTGCCATCAATTTTTTATAATAATTTGACCATTAATTGCCTTCATGTTTAGCTATTACATGAACTACTGACTCTAAAATGTTATGGAATGCAAGAATTTCATTGTTGTATGGTAAAAACCATACTATGGATGGTTAGATTACTAGTGGAAATTGATGCAATGCCAATATGAAAACAAAATTAAGCATGAAGGATCAATACAAAATTTTGAAATGTAATGGACTATAAATGAAAACAATCCTAAATTTGAAGGACCAAAAATATAATTTGAATCTAAATTCACAAATGGCAGAACATAGTAGAATAGTTACAAGAAATAGAACTTGAGTTATTATAGGACCACAATTTTTACCACACACTTTCTCACAAATATCCTATGTGGTAGATTATGACTAGCCATTTGTCACATTCACATGAATCTATCACTTTTTTTTTTCACCACTCATAATTTACCACATCAAAGTTGTGGGCCTTGTGGCAAAGTTGTAGCACAAAGGGTTGTGGTCTCAAAATTTTCTCATAGAACTTATCTATTTAAAACTAGTACTTTATGGCAAGTTTGGTTTAGCTTTTTGAATTGAGTATTTTTGAAAAAAGTAGTTTTTTGGGCGCCATAGTCAAATGACATAAAAGTAAAACCATCGGATGAACTAAAGTTCCCTAAGGAATTAAGGACAGCAATTCTACTAATGTTATACACAGGCCATGTAGAAGACTAGTAAATACTAGAAACATCAGGACTATTATAAACAATGTGAAGAGGGAAATCATTTCCGAATAAAAACTCATAGAAACCGGAGGAAAAGTTGGTCTGGCTTCTTGAAGAGACAAGCTTTGTGTTTCCGGTGAGTAGTTGTTGAGGGAGAAGGGTATCTGTAGGGAAGTGAAAGCTTTCCCACAAAATAAGACCTTCATTGTTACATAGAACAAGGTTACCGGTGTTGTGGAGAAATAATTGGACAAAGGAGAGTGAGACAATGTTTGTGGTCCAAACATTTAATTTAGTGGCATCAGTTAAGATTAGATTGCCATTTTTGAGGAGAGAGAGCTTTGAGTGCTTACCATTAATTGGCTGGTCACGGTTTGCCATCCAAACTACGGTGAGTGAGTTGCTAAACCATATGGCAAAGCAATAGGCATTATCACCCACGGAATAAAAGCCAGCAGAGAAGTCACCATTTGGTGATACTAGAATATCTAGTTTCTCTACCGATAGGGATGTGCCTTTACTCATAACAACCAATGTTGAAGATATAAGTGGAAAAGAAAATGCCAAAGAGAGTAGAAGGAACAAGATTGGCAAACCCATGATTGATAGCTCAAACTAGTGATGGACTTTAACAAGGCAAGACCATAATTATTTATAAAAATAAGTTGATTGTGCGATACACGGATAATGTTATAATATTTTATGTAAGATAGTTTTAAAAAATATTGTACATATATTATAGTATAATTGTTATTGAATTTCGTTAGTAATGAGTTAATCATAAGAAGAAACAATTATAAATTGCACACACATGTCCATTATAATTATTCAATTTAAGTAACGAGAAATATAGAAACAACTTTGGAAAAATATTGTAGAATAAAAGTTTTTGATAAGCATATTGTAGAATAAAAATTAATATAAAATGTGTCTTTCCCTTTATCCTTAATTCTAAAACAAAATACGCATCCCAAGTACCTACAATCAGTCACATCTTTTATGAAACCCACAAATTTACAACGTTTGATTTTAAAATCAAAATTACCATAGTCACTCAATATAAAATGCATGCCTCTTCCATTGGTTGTAGCCTACTCATACGGGTTACAATTAGATGAGACAACAATGTTAGAGCTAGGTAGTTGTCGTTGAAATATTAAAGATAAATGAAATCATTTTTGGTATGTTGTATTTGACATGGGATGTCATGAAGGGCTATAAGTAGGTATATATAAAGGAGAGGAAGTGCAAGAGATGAAAATGGTGAATTGAAAGGCAAAGAATTTTGTGTGTATGTGTGAGGGAGGAAAAGTCTTGATACATAGCACCAAAAGATACAAAGAATATTTACTTTTTAATTTTTAATTAGAAAATTTTTGAAACATTGAATCAAATAAAACAAAATTTTAAAACTTAACAATGATTAATTGGACCAATTAGGAAAACAATTTGTTGTTGATAATCCATTAAGGTTATTTTCTTTGCAGAAATTGTAATTTCGTCCACCCAAAACATATTATCAAATAAAGAATTATTAGCAAAATCTAAGAATTAAATTTCTATATATGCATTATTTTAAAATAATAATAAAAATAAAAATAAAATTGCAAAAGCTAAAATTTGTCAACCATTTGATTATTTTTGTTTGGCTAAACTTTGCTTTTCTCTAAATATATGACATTATAGAGTACTTCTAATACAACTATTAAGAGTACTTTATCCACCACAAAGGATTAAAAAATAAACAAAAATTAGTAAAGTCTTATAGTTTAACATTTAAATTGACCACTATAAAAAATCATGCCTTGTAATAAAATAATTAAATACCAAATTATCCAAATCATGCTATGTAATAGAATAATATTATATTTTTATATGCTATATTTAATTCTTTATAATGTAATAGGATAATATTTAACAGTCAAAAAAAAAAAAAAAAAACAACAACAACAATAACAATTTAAAAAACAAAACTAAATCGCATTAACTCAAAGTAGAGATTTAAAGAATATAAAAAAAATTATCAACCTAAAGCAGAGATGTAAGAAAAAAAAAATTCACCAAAAAATTGAGAGAGAGAAAACTTTTTTTGTGAGGGAAAACTACGCATAGAATGGAAGAGATAGTGGTAAATTTATAATAAAAGAGTGTGAGTATGATATTAATGTATAGGATAGCAGAGAGATGAAAAGATAAGGGAGGGAGAAAGGTTAGAAAAGTAGTGGAGAGATGAAAAGGTAAGGGAAGGAAAAAGGTGGAAGAAATGTTAATATTAGAAAAATATATATATTCCAAACAATTATAAAAAAATTGCAAAGAAAAAAGATAATGATGTAGACGCTAATGTAGCTCAACTAGAACACAACAATAATAAATATGGTGTTTTAGCAGACCAAGACTATTCATACTGAATTTTTTTATTTTTTATTTTTCCTTTTAAATTCTGATGTAGAGCGTAGACAGGAGTACAATGTTCAAAGTTCATAGGGTGCTACTTTATTGTGCTTCAAAAAAAAAAAAAAAAAAAAAAACACCTTTGTTGCTTTTCAGTCGATGGGATGTTTCTTTTTTATCGATGAGATGTTTCGACGTTTAACTTTGAGTCTAAATTCGTAGAAAATTAAAACGCACTTTAGACCAAGAGGCATTCACATTGTTTACCAAAAAAAAAACATTCACATTGACTTGTTTAGAATAAGAGATTATTTTCTAGTTAATCACTTTTAAAAACACACGCATTTGATTTTTTTATTCTAGATTCTATTTCATTAAAATAATTTTTTATTAGTATTTCCTCCACTTTTCAAAAAACATTCACATTTTTTCAAAAAATAAATAATTAAGAGTTTAAGAAATGATCCATGTTCTTTTGTAGTATTCGACATCATGCTCTTAAGGTTTTTCTTTAAAATAGTTGTAAGAAGCTAAATTGTGGTTCTTCTCAACAATTTTTCCCTCACAATAATATGTGGGTGTTTTTTTATTTTATTTTATTTTTTTAAGAGTGGGCTGCTGAATTAAAAATTCTCCTAATTCTAATTAGACTTAGACCTGGAAAATGACTTATGTACTAAGTTCAAATAGACTAGAATCAACTTGTCTTGATCTGGTAGTGGGGAACAAGATAAGTTGAGATGCCTCCCATGAGTCATTACATCTGCTTGATTGAAGTGTGGAAAAGATACGATCAAAGATAAGATTTTTTTTTTTTTTTTCATTTCTGTTGAAAGTTCTAAGCTATTGTTGTTGAGACTTTGCACTGTTATTCAACCAAGAGTATTGAATGTGTTTTTCGTCTCAACCTCCTAATGTGGATTATTTGACAGGAAAATTAGACATAAAGATTAAATATGGATATGGATGTTGAAGATTGAGATTTTGAGCTCTCTCTCTCAATGTAAAAAAGTCTATAACTCTACAACAAAATGTACTTTTAGTGACGAAAAAATTCGTCACTAAAAGTCCAGTTTTTCGTCGCTAAGGACCTTTAGTGACGAAATTAGACTTTTAGTGACGAAACTCATTTCGTCACTGTAGCCCCATCACTAAAAGTCCTGGTGACGAAAAATTTCGTCACTAAAAGTCCAATTTGATTAAAAAAAAAAAAAAATTTTAGTGGCGAAAATGTTTCGTCACTAAATGTTTACCTCACTAAAAACACTATTCAGTGACAAAAATATTTCATCACTAAAAACACTTTAGTTTACTAAATCATATTTAGTGACGAATAATTTCGTCACTAAAACTATGTTCGGGTACATATAGTGACGAAAAAATTCGTCACTAAAACTATTTTTAAGAAAATCCAAGCATATATAGTGACGAAAATTATTTGTCACTAAAACCATTTCTTACAAAATTTTGCTATATTTAGTGACAAAATTTTCGTCACTAAAACAATTTTTTGTTGCTATATTTGTGACGAAAAAATTCATAACTAAAACTTATTTTCTGTTTTTATTTTTTTCATGGCTTTGATATTAACCTGTAACCTGTCATTACATTATTAAAACCTCACATTTGAATAACACATTTATTTCAAAAACACATTTATAAAAAGAAAAAGATCCATACATTCCACAAGTAAAAAATAAAACAAGTATCTAATTCAAACTCCTTCCATACAATAATTATTTGCAATACATACAATAACTCTACCTAAACCCTATTTTAGAATTAAGGGAAGATGTCCTCATATGTCTTCAAGTAATACCAAAAGTAAATCCCCTAAAAGCCACCAATAAAAAATCTGCACAAATATAAAAACAATGCTTCGTTAAAATCGTAAAGTAAAAATATTAACTATGTTATAAGAAACATTTCTAACAATGCATTAAGAGTAACCACACCAATAAATTAAAATCACAACTCATAATGTATAAGTTGTAGAAAGCAAATAAAGTACTAACCAAAAAGTGTTTTAACTTGAAGTTGAACCACCCTCATAAGTAAGAGCGTCATCATAACCCTTACTCCTCAAAAAATTAAGAATATTCTTTTGGACCTCATATTGCTTTAGCTCGCGCCTCTTGCTCCTTAGCTCGCTCCTCTTCGTCCCTAGCTCTTGCCTCTTTGAGCTCAATTAATAAATACATTGACCCCTTCAATATATGGATGGCTTAATCTACCATCGGGTGTCTTACCCATTGTCATCCAACTTTTATCCATGTTTGGCTACAATTATAAGATGAATGCTACTTTAATAAAATAAGAACAATTCATGCATAATGTATTCTAACATCTAAGTCTATAAACTACTTAAATAAAGTTCTATCTCATTCATGAATGTACAAGTCTATATTAATATTTAAACAAATATACATTGCACACACAAATATACACTCTCAATATCAATTAAAAACACCATATAACACCATGCAAGCCACCCGCTTGCTCCAACACAACAACCCACCACAAAACCAATCACAAACATCACAACTATAATGCTTACAAGTATTGAAATCAAATAAAGGAACACAATTGCTATTAATCAACAAATTTCATTCACATTTGCAAGAAATTAAAAACACTCCCAATGTGAACTTAAACCACCTTATAACACCATGCAAGCCACCCGCTTGCTCCAACACAACAACCCACCACAAAACCAATCACAAACATCACAACTATACTGCTTACAAGTATTGAAATCATATAAAGGAACACAATTGCTACTAATCAACAAGTTTCATTCATATTTACAAGAAATTATAAACACTCTCAATATGAACTTAAACCACCTTATAACACCATGTAAGCCACCCGCTTGCTCCAACACAACAACCTACCACAAAACCACTCACAAACATCACAAGTATGATGCTTAGAAATATTAAAATCAAATAAAATACTATTCATCACATCTAATCAGCGATACTCATTCACATTTGCAAGAAATGGAAAACACTCCCAATATGTATTTAAATCACCTTATAACACCATGCAAGTCACCCGCTTGCTCCAACACAATAACCCACCACAAAACCAATTTCTAACATCACAAGTATATATAGAGTTTTATAAGTTTTTAACTAGAATTTACTTACTTTGCTCAAACTAAGTTTACAGCTTTCAGAAAAAATCCAAAGTTAACTTGTGTTCTTCACCTTTTTCCTCACAATTCCTTCAGCCACAAAAGAGAAAGAGAGCTGGAGATAAAAGAAAGATAACTTTTAGTGAACAGTTAAGTAAACCCAAATTTAAAATACATATTCTTTATTCTTTTTCCCGTTTCTAAACAGTGTTATAGCTTAGAATTCAATATTGAAAAGATTGAAACCCCATTTCGTGGTATCAAGTCCCCATCCAAGGGCCCACACCCAACATTTGATAAGCCTCCCAATGATCTAATAGTTGCAGTCATCAACACATTCTATGTATCAATAGAATTTCACTTGCATGCAACACATAGAACAGTGAAGCTTTACCTCTTGATGGAGACAATCCAAGAATTTCAATAAAAAGATGACTCTCAATCTAGAATACCATAGATTCACATAATAAATAATAAGTAGAAATACATAATTATACACAAAGTCATGGCTTAAACTGACATTGAATGGCAATCATATAATAGGAAGTGAAAGCATATGCACATTGATTGTTAACACTTCCATAACACATTGTAATGAGAACTCCTAGATTAGCTTTTCTTTTTGCATGTTAGTAACATTTTACATGTGTCCATTCATGACATTGTTACATGATAAAAGAAACAATTATCAACTTCAATGTATGATAGTTCCAAGTGGAGAGAGTTTAACCCTTAACTCTTAGAAAGCTATGGCAAGTTGTGTACTTC
Organism: Quercus cerris; assembly: GCA_963669245.1. Taxonomy (NCBI): domain Eukaryota; kingdom Viridiplantae; phylum Streptophyta; class Magnoliopsida; order Fagales; family Fagaceae; genus Quercus; species Quercus cerris. Next base: position 93,458,150 of record OY770006.1, read on the forward strand.
AATATAAGATTAGATTAAAAAAAAAAGGGGTGAAACCTCTATAGATATTCAAACAAGTTGAAACAAGGCAGAGACAGGACATGAATTTTTTTAAGGGGAGCCGGACTATATAATGTAAACATTATTAAACTAGACACACACACACACAGCCACGCATTTATACATGTATATGTGTACGTGCATGTATACATTTGTATGTATGAGTTTTGCTTGAAAATATAAGCGAAAAATTCATGCTTTTTGAGAAAGGACTAAATAACACCACAGGAAAGTTTTTGATTTAAATTTTTTAGGACTTGTTAACGTTATAAGTTCTTAGTACATACATCCTTTCATGTAGGATTTTATAAAGCTTAATAATAATAAATAAATAAAATCATACAATATTTACTTTATATAATAAACTCTTATACCCAAAAAAAAAAAAAAAAGAAGAAAATAATTGAATGTGAATTAGACATTGTATTGTCTCTATAATATGCTTACACTTTAATCTCATTTTATAACATAATATTTTCTTCCTTGGAGTTCCTTAGGATTGTAGGCTAGTTGTCTACACTTGCAAAGTAGTGTACTCTACCCAAAAACTAGTAACATCAAACATTGTTTCTCATTTCTTCATGCCAAACACCAGGTTAAAATTTGTATGATTCCAAAAATTTAAAAAACTTATAATATTATTGAACCTAAATCTATACTCCAAAAAATTGTTACATGCAACAGAATTTAAAAATAAAAAAATAAAAATACACCAAAAGCACAAAACCAAGAAATATTTCATTTTTCAGCAAAGGAAACCCACTAAAAGTATCGGTTTACAATCTGCAAAAACAATCCTATTATCAAGAAATAGCTCATTTTCATGAACTCAGCAAAAAATATGACGCTCAAAATAGCCCGACACACACAATTCCATCTAATCCAAATCAAAATTTACCAAACTTGAGGTAAAAAAATAAATAAATAAATACCGTCGCGAGCGTCGCTGGAAGGACTGAAGCGTTGTTGGTGTATGTTTAACGACGATGGTTTATTTGCAACCCTCGCGAGCTGAAGCTGGCTTTTGGCAACGGTGTGTAGATCGAACCGTCGCAATCTAAAGCAAGCGAACCGTCGCAAGCTGAAGCTGAGTTTTGACAACCATCACGAGTTGAAGCTGGGTTTTGGCGACGGTGAATAGATCGAACCGTCGCAATCTGAAGCACACAAATCATCACAAGCTGAAGCTGGGTTTTGGCAACGCGATCTGAAGCAAGCGAACTGTCGCAAGCTGAAGCTGGGTTTTGGCAACGGTGAATAGATCGAACCGTCGCGATCTGAAGCAAGCTCATCGTCACGATCTAAAGCAAGTGAACCGTTGCAATTTGAAGTGAGTGAATCGTCGCAATGGTGAGGCTGGGTTTTGGCGACGGTAAGGAATGCAAAGGGTCGCTAGAAGTCGAATGGTCGCCGGTTTGAAGGAATGCGAAGGGTTGCAATTTGGAGTGGGTATTGGTGTATGTTTAACAGCGACGGTTTATTTGCAACCGTTGCAAGCTGCAGCGTTGCCATTGAGTTTAATCGGCGACGGCTAAGCTCAATGGCGACGGTGGTTGGAGTTGTCGTCGCCTAAAGGAGCTGAAGAACTGAGTTTTTTTTTTGACCAAAAAAGTGACAGTTTATTTTGTGGCTCTTTATTTCTTTTGGGTGTGCTGGGTATTGAAATTAGGAGTCTCTAGTGACGAATTCCAGTTCCGTCACTAAAGACCGGGCTTTGTTAAGTTTTTTAGAGACGAAACTCATATTTCGTCACTAAATCATACTTTTAGTGACGAAATATGAATTTCGTCTCTAAAAACATATAAGTGCAAACCTATTATTATTTTTAGTGACGAATATTTTTCGTCACTAATTTTTCCTTATAGTGACGAAAAGATTTTCGTCACTAATACTATCCATAGTAATATCTACAGTGACGAAATATTTCGTCACTAAAAATTTCAACTTTTAGCGACGAAATATTTCGTCACTATAGATTAATTAAACTTGCGCCAAAGTTTCCCTCCACTGGCGCCTATTTTTCAGATCACAATAGTGACGAAAAATAAAATTTCGTCACTAAATGTTATAATTTTTTTCATTATTAGTGACGAAATTTATTTCGTCACTAAAGCTGTATTTTTAGCGACGAAAAATATTTCCTCACTAATTTTCGTCACTAAAAATACATTTTGTTGTAGTTACTATCGTAGTTTTATTTTTTATTTATTTTTTTATATTTTTTTTTAATCATTCAAGTTGAGGATTGTTATCATTTCAACCCAAAAAAAAAAAAAAAAGAGTTGAGGATTTTATCATTTGTTAAAAACAAGCCTCACTTGGTTGCCATATTTGAATTTCATAACCATTTTTTTTTTCTTTTAAATAATAAAATTATTTATTTTATATAAAAACCTCCAATTTATTTTCTCTTTGTTTCTATTACGGGTCCGTTTTGATTAAACTTATTGTTGCTGAAACTGAAAACACTGTAGCAAAATAATTTTTAAATGTGTAAATAGTATCGTGGGACCCATTTTTAATGAAAAAGTTGATAAAAAGTGGAGCTTGTGGGACCCGTGAACAGTGCACAAGTGCACTGTTCACAGAAAACCGGGTCAACAATTGCGGCTGAAAAATAAATAAAAAAAAAAAAAGGGAGAAAACATGGACGCAGCACTTAAACGTGCTATCCAAACGCCATCTACATGGTGTGTAGTGTTTCTATTTGATTAAAAAAAAAAAAAAAACATATTTCAACCATATTTCGATGAGTTAGGGTGTTTTATTTTTAGGTTTAATTACTCTTTAGGTCCTCAACCTTTACCTCATATTTCAAAATGGTCTACAACCTTTCAAATATTTCATTTTAGTCCTTAACTTTTTATTTGTGTCAAATAGGTCCTTATTGTTTGTTGATGAGTTAGTGAGAAATGGATCTGAATGGGTCTGATTCTGTGACTTAATTTCTTAATATTAAATTTGATGCTATGTTACTTAAAATTTGCACATCATACCTCTATTAGTAATTTAGGCATTTGCCACATGGAGGCTACTTCGCCGCCTTCACAATCGCTTTACACTACCATGGATGTGTATTGGTGACTATAACGAGATCTTGAGCTTTGAGGAGAAAAATGGCAAAATACCTAAGCCATTGCCTCCCGTGGTAGATTTCCAAAGTGCTTTGCTCTTTTGCGAACTGATTGATCTTGGTTACAGTGATTACAAGTTTACATGGTGGAACGGGCGAGCCGAAAAAGCATTTGTGGAGGAGAGATTAAATAGTGTGTGCGCATCGGTCGAATGGTCGAAGTTGCACCCGAGGGCGAATGTGATCCATTTGACAGCCTCATACTCTGATCATGACCCGATACTATTGGACACAACCCCGGTTTCTGCTCCTACTCTTCGCCGATGACACAAGCTCCACAGGTTTGAAGAAAAGTGGGTGTTGCACCCGAATGGCGAGCAAAAAATCTGAGATTCATGGACCCAATCACTAGCTTTAGGTAGTCCCATGAACCGCCTATTTGAGAGAATCAAACAATGCTGATTAGACTTGGTAGTGTGGTGTTGGATTACTTTTGGTAACAAATGCAAAGCAGCAGGAACTCGAGGAATTGGTTGAGAAAGGGTATGGGCAAAACCTACACAACATCACTAAACTGAAGATTGAGATCAACACACTATTGCACCATGAAGAAGTGTTTTGGAGGTAGTGGTCTAGGTCCTTATGGCTAAAGGTAGGGGATAAAAACACCATGTTCTTCCACCAAAAGGCAAGCTAGAGACATATGAAGAATAATAGAGAAGGACTAAAGGATAGGGAAGGGATATGGCAATCTGATATGAGTAGAATCATCAATATTGTTGAGGAATACTACACTGAACAATTTGCTACATCTCATCCAAGGAGCATGGAAAGGGTATTGGAGGCAGTAGACAAGGTAGTCACTGATGATATGGCCCATTCACTGACTCAACCGTACACGGAGGAAGAAGTAAGGGTGGCTCTCTTCAGTATGCACCCATCAAAATCACCAGGACTGGATGGTAAGTCTCCTTTCTTTTTTCAAAAATATTGGCATATTGTTGGGCCTGATGTAACTCTTGTTGTATTATATGTCTTGCACTTTGGTAGACACTTGAAGAAAATGAATTTTACAAATATTGTCCTTATTCCTAAAAAGAATGACCTACAATATATCACGGAGTTTTGTCCCATAAGCTTAAGTAATGTAGTATCATGGAGTATATTCAAAGTCCTAGAAAACCGGATAAAATCCATTTTACCTAATGTTATCTCTGATGCCCAAAGTTCTTTTATTCTTGATAGACTCATTATAGATAATACTACTATTGCATTTGAAATGCTCTATTGTATGCGGAATAGGAGGAAAGGAAATACCGGTCACATGGCAGTGAAATTGGATATAAGCAAGGCCTATGATAGAGTGGAGTGGGAATTTCTAAGGTGGATCACGATGAAGATCGAGCTGCCAGAACAATGGGTGAATTTGGCTATGGAAATAGTGCAAACAACCTTATATTTGATACTCATCAATGGGGAACCCAAGGGCTTCATCATACCAACCCGGGTCATTAAGCAAGGTGACCCTTTATCTCCATATCTCTTCTTGCTTTGTGCTAAGGGGCTGTCCTTTTTGATTAGGAAGGTAGTAGATACAAATAGATTTTAGGGCATATACTCTTGTCGGGGTGGAGTACGTATTTCTCATCTCCTCTTTGCATATGATAGCCTACTGTTTTGTGAAGCAAAGATTGGAGAATGCCGCCAATTGCTTGATATCCTTACACAATATTAGGAGGCCTCGGGGTAGGCCATCAATAGGTCAAAGACCACTCTCTTTTTTAGACAAAATGCAAGCCGAAGAGACAAAGAAGTAATTCAGAACTTGATGGGGTCACAAATCATGAATAACTGTGAAAAAATACCTTAATTTGCCTATGGTTGGGATTAAGTCAAAGGTGGGCACGTTTAAGGAATTACAGGAGAGGATAACAAAAAATGTGAAAGGGTGGAAGGAAAAAACCATATCAAAGGCGGGTAGGGAGACTTTGATCAAGTCAGTGGCCCAAGCAATCCCCACCTACTCTATGAGTATTTTCAAGGCCCCAAGAAGGGTGTGTGAGGGTATCAATTTAGTACTAGTAAAATATTGGTGGGGACAAACATGGAGTGAAAAAAAGATCCATTGGATTAATTGGAATAGACTATGCACACCTAAAAATAAGGGAGGTATGGGGTTTAGGGACATTCATGTCTTCAACCTTGCTATGCTAGCAAAGCAAGCTTGGTGGCTTGTTACTGGATCTCACTCCTTTTTCTTTTGGGTGTACAAAGCCAGATATTTCCCTTGGTGTTCATTCATGGAGGTTGAGTTAGGCTACATTCCCTCATTCATGTGGCGTAGCTTACTAGCTACAAGGGACTTAATTCGGGAAGGGCCCATGTGGAAGATTGGTAATGGGCAGAGTGTTGAAGTTAACTGTAACAAATGGTTGCCACACCCTCCTCTATTCAAGCCAAGTGCTGACATCATAATGAAAGTGGGGGAACCTTATCCATCACCAGTCCATGCAATGGAATTGCCCTTTGATATAGGCCACCTTCATGCAAGCCACACAAAATGATATTTTGCACATCCAACTCAATAACACATGGGTACGGGATAAACTTTGCTAGAAAGAAAATAGAGCCTAGCAATTCACGGTCAAAACAGCCTATCAGGTCGCTCTTCAATTGCACTATGAGGTTGGGGTCGAGCATTCAATGGTAAAGGAAGAGAAAAGGTTTTGGAGTAGGGTTTGGAAGCTGAATGTACCACCAAAGGTTCAGAATTTTGTTTGGAGAGCATGCATCGATATCCTACCTACCTGTGCTAACATCTACCACAGTAAAGTACCACTAGACCCACTGTGTTCAATTTATGGTCAAACCAAAGAAATGGTTGGACATGCACTCTGGGAGTGTCCCCTAGCTAGAAATGTGTGGGCGGTGCCTCAAGGAAGATTGCCGAAGTGTGGGGTGTCGATGTAGAGTTTTTACCTCTTGGTTTGACAGTTGGAGAAGAAGCTCATGGGGAAGGAGATGATAACTTGGGCGATGGTGGCGTGGTCCATTTGGAATGCTAGGAACAGATTTTGCTTTAAAGAAAAATAGTCCCAACCAAGTGACGTCCTCCAGGGCGCTACAACTCTTTTGCAGGACTACTAGCGATTGAATAGGCACTTGGTAGGATCATGATAAGCACCTAAGGGTGTTGCATCCCTTGCATATGAGGAGACACTATACAAACAATTTTAGTTGTACCCGTTTTTTCTTTCTTTTCTTTTTATTTACTCCATATGCCAAAGGGCTGACTCTAAGGCCTCGATTTTTTGTACACTTCTTGGGGGTGTTTAAATCCAATTTCATATCAATATAATTATATCTTCATAGTAAAAAAAGAAAAAAGAAAAAAAAAAGTAATTTAGGCATTGAGGGGACCAATATGAATATATATATATTTTTTAAAGAAAGTTTCAACCTATGGCGTTTGCTCCTGATGATTGCTCTTTATCATCAGACTAAGACACCAATCAGTTTTGGTGTAGGTGATGATCGAACCCCAGATTTTTTATTCAACCATCAGAGATTTTACTAGTTGAGCCAACTAGAGCCCACCAATATGAATATTCTTGAGGATTTTTTTTGACTATATGAATATTCTTGAGGAAAGAAAGGTTAAAACTTAGTTGGTATGCCTTAGATTGGTGGGAACAAACATGAGGTTAAGAAAAACTTATTCATTGCCAATGATGAAAAAGATGCTTATGATTAAATATCATTGTTTTTAAACCTGGACTGGACCGGTTGGTCACACCGGGTTAATCGGGAACTGGTCCAAGGACTAGTTCTATAAAAACCCGGTTCATCCATGTCATTATTTTGGTAAAAATTGATAAAAATATGCCAATGGCAGGATTTGAACCTACTTTCAACTAGTGAAATAACATGTCCAGCATGCAAACCATTCGGCCACGCATATCTTGTTGGTTAGGATTGAAAAATTAATAAATATAAACCAATTTAAGTATCAAACATATCAAAAAATTAAAAGACACATCACGGTTTGACCTTGGTTGAACCTTGGTCCAACTTTAAAAACCTTGAACCTCTCCCTTTCCTAGTTCATTAAACGGCTTAGGTTTCAAAACCATGTCAAGTATTTCTCCTTGGATTATGATGTTGAATTAAAACTTGAAGATTGTACTCTTCAAGAAGTTGATGAAGACATCAAAGAAAAGAAGATTGAGTTGATAGAGGAGAATGGTGGAAATCATGAGATGGAAATGATTACTTGGTTGTTTTGCTAAAGATGACTACACAATTTGTTGATTTTCTTGGATTAGAAAATTATGATTTTGACTTCAATCGTTTGTTAATTGATGTTGCAAATTAACAAATTGAAAGCCAATGAAAAGTATTTCAAGAGTACAAGTTTTAGAACCAGATCAAGTTATTGAAGTATCTTTTTATTTGGAGTGGAATATTTCAATTTCTATAGGAACACTCGAGGTCAAGTTTCATTCAAGTGGAGGGGTATAATCTAGGACAAGATGTGAGGTTAAATTTTATCATTTGTTAATTTTTGAATTTTTAGATAATTTTCATTTTTCAGCATTTAGGATTTTATTTCCTTAATTTTAGGTGTTTTTAAGGGTTTTCTAGTCAATTAGAGTACTACGGTGGTAGCGTATCAATTAGGACTAGTTTAGGAATATTTTTAATAGATAGGATAGAAATTCAATCTATGAGTTTCACTCAATGATGATTGTTTTTTATCATTAGACTTAAGACACCAATTAGTTTCCCCAAATCTTTTATTTGATATTAAGAAATTTTACCAGTTGGGTTAATTAAAACCATTACTACTAAATTTTTTTATTTAAATATATTTTTGGATTACAATCTATCCAACAATGAATCTCTAAAACCTGTAGATTTAATTATAGGTGCATCTATTTGTTGATTCACATTTATTGGACGCTTCTTATGGCACCAACCAACCGACCAGGCCATAAACCATTAAACCCTCGAAACAGACCTTCTATTTTGTTGATGGGTATGGGCTTGGGGTCGTTCAGTAGTCTCAGGCTTAGCCTTGTCGATGTTTAGGTTTAACGATTGAACAAAAGGTTTAGAGGTAGACTCTAGACTATGTAACCTTATTAATAGGCTGGACTTCTTGAACAAATCAGAATTCATCTTACTAGTCATGGTTGGAAAATCTAAGTCGGTCCTAGGCTGCTTAAAACTCATTACAGCTATAGCTTATGTGGTCCCTGAAAATCCAATCTTAAAATTCTTGCACCTTCCTTGCTCAAGGCCTGCACTGTCCAAATTTGAACATACAATGGCCGGTTTAACTCGAGGCCCAATTGATATAGCTGTGTGGTTGATGGTTCACAAAGTTTTAATGCGGAAGAAACTAAAGTCTAATTCTGTGAGGGCTGTTTGTAAAAAGGAAGGATAAGAATATCCAATTAAGTTTTCTAATATCCGATTTAAAAGCAAAAATTAAGGAAGATTTAGCTCCATTGAACATAATTCTGATTGTCAAAAAAGAAGAAGAAGAAGAAGAAGAAGAAGAAGAATAACGTAATTCTAATATAACCTATTAACAATGGTAAAACAACAACGGCCACCCCCCCACCCCCCCTCCTCTTTTTTTAAGAACAATGGTTAAAAAAAAAAAACCATTATAAAAAAGGGTTAGTTATTTAATTATAGTTAGCTTGTCACATGAACTTTGCATCTTAGTTGTATTATTGTGCTAGATACAAATAGTCCAAATCAAAGAACCATGCGAATTTTAGTCATATAATTATTATGCGCTCTATAGCTGTGAATTTATGATTTGTTGGGATTGTTAGGCTTCTTTAGTTTGTTTGATCTTAAATTTCATCTTAATTTGAGGTGATAAAAGGTAAAAAAAAATGCTATCACATTTTGTTATAAAACAAAATGCATTTTTCGCCAACTTATGAATTTACGTTTTATTTTATGATTTTGTCATTTACTCATTTGAATTGATACCATTAAAGTTTGTCTCTCATCCTGCGCATCATGTAGGTACATATCTAATTTAAAGGAAATAAGAATCATAAGATGCACCCTAATGAAAAGGTTAAACAAAAAAGAAAAAGAAAAAGAAAAAAAAGCCTAATCGTTTAACAAAAAAGAAAAAAAAGCCTACTTCTTAATTGACATCAAAATCAAGCTAAAGCCAAAATTCTATGGAAAGACTTCAATTTGTTGGATAACAGGTTCACAAGAATGAAGTATGCTTGCTTTAGGAGAGAAATTAGGTTGCCACTAGACATATCATATATAGTAGGCCACGAGTTCGTAGTCACTATCACTGAATCTTGTTCTTGAGGTAAGAGCATATCAACTACTTGGCTCATGGTAGGTCTTTCATCTTTGTCTTCTTTCACACATTGTAGAGCTACCCAAACCAAAATTTCCATCTTGCCCATGTCATATTTCCCTTCCAAGATTGGATCAACGATCTCTTCAAGTGAGGAAGTATTTGCGGCCACTCTGTTCATTATTTCCCTCACCCATGTCACTAGCCTTTTGTGCTCTGCCTCCCCTCCATCATCTAGATCCAGAACACTTCTTGATGGACATTTTCCAGTTATCATTTCCAACACAACAATCCCATAACTAAAAACATCTACTTTGGAGGTGATAGGCAAATTTAAAATCCACTCTGGAGCCATATAACCTCGAGTTCCTCTTATTCTTGAGAAACTTGAATTTTTATGGGCATTTCTGTTTTGTAGCTTTGACAAGCCAAAATCTGCCACTTTTGGTCTATAATTCAAGTCCAAAAGTATATTTTGAGGCTTTATATCACAATGTAAAATCCAATCTAAGCAATCCTCATGCAAATAGGCTAGGCCTTTTGCAGTTCCCTTGGCAATTTCGAATCTTTTCTCCCAATCAAGTACATTGGCTGAGAGGTTATCTGCTAAAGAGCCATGCTCCATGTACTCATACACCAAAAGCCTATGCTTTCCCTCAATGCAATACCCCCACATCTCTATTAAGTTCATGTGGTTAACCTTTCCAATGATGCTTACTTCCGCAAGAAATTGACCTTCATCTTCGTTGGCTTCATTGAGGCACTTGATTGCTGCAACTCGAGTGTCAGACAACACCCCTTTGTATACAATTCCCCCTGCACCTCTTCCAATCTCCTTAGCAAAACCCTTTGTGGCCTTTTTTAATTCAGCGTAGGTAAATTTTCTTAATCTAATGACAGCAATAGCGTGGCCTTGCTTGTCATGAACACCTAAACGTTTTTGGGTTCTAGTCAAGAGACACCACACCACAAAGATACAGATGATTTCAAGTCCACCCACTCCACCAGCAAACCAGAGCATGAATTTCGCTGTACCATTATCATCATTTTTACTGCTTTGTAGCGTACCATCACTTGAGCAATTTAAACTGAATTCTTGTAGAGGATTGTCGCCGGACAAGATTTTGCTTTTTGGAAGTTTCAAATAGATATCTCCCCATAAATCTGGCGAACGATATCCATTCAGCAAAAGTGTCTTCGGATAACAAGTGTTATCGTTGTATTGGAACGCTTTGCAATCACATGCTTCCAAACATTTATCCCTACATTCATCAAAGGTGTAATTACGGAAGATTGTAAAATTATACCCGTAAAAGTCAACATGGGATAATAGCACGAAGTCCAATTCACTTTCATCGCAAGAGAGATCAACTTCGGGTTCACAGCCATCAGCCCAATCGCTACGATTTTTCATCTTGTATCCTGGTGGGCAAGAACATTTCCTGCCAGAACCAAAAACATAACTGCACAAACTGTTGGCCCCACAAGCACCAGGAATCACGCAAGGTGTCTGAATGGCTTGCCATGAAACAACCCAAGCTTGCCCCTCCTCTTGCCAACTGTACAATCGAATATTACCGTCGTAATCAAGTGTCAATCTTCTATGAAGCAGTGCTCCATAGTCGGCTGAGATAATAGTTAAATGATCGTATGAACTAAAATTCCCTAAGGAATTAAAGACAAGTGTGCTACTATAGTAATACCCATAACTACCGGAAACATCAGGACTATTATAAACAACGACAAGATAGCTATTGTTGCGGAAGGAAAGCTCATAGAAACCAGAGGAAATGTTGGTCTGGCTTCTTAAGGAGACAAGCTTTGTTTTTCTAGTGAATGGTTGTTCAGGAAGAAGGGTATCTGTAGGGAAGTCAAAGCTTTGCCACAAAACATGTTCCTTGTTACGTAGAACAAGATTACCGGTGTTGTTGAGAAATAATTGGACTGAGGAGAGTGAGACAGTGTGTGTGGCCCAAACGGTGACATTTAACTTAGTGGCATCAGTTAGGATGAGATTGCCAGTATTGAGAAGGGAGAGCTTTGAGCGCTTTCCATTAACTGGCTGGTCACGGTTTGCCATCCAAACTACGGTGCGTGAGTTGCTAAACCATATGCCAAAGCAATAGGCATTATCACCCACCGAATAAAAGCCAGCAGAGAAGTCGCCATTTGGCGACGTTAGAATATCTGGTTTCTCTACCGATAAGGATGTGCCTTTACTGATGATAACTGCTGAAAATGAAAGTGGGAAAGAAAATGCCAAAGAGAGTAGAAGGAGCAAGACTGGCGAACCCATGATTGAAAGCTCAAAACTAGTGATGGATTTGGGCAAGGCAAGACCATAGTTATTTTATAGTATTTAAAGCTGACGTAGACAATTCATACTGAAAAATTTTGTGAAAAAAATTCTTATACAGACTGGAATCCTTGCGGCTAGGGGCAATGACGCAGCTGGACGCGTTCATAGCTGGTTGAAAAAAAAAAGTGTAGACTGTAGACTGGAGCACAACGGTCAAAGTTCGTAGGGGACAACTTTTTTGCGCTATAAAAAGAAAAAGAAGGAGAAAAAGAAAAAGAAATACCTCTTTTTATTTATTATTATTATTATTATGAAAACGACAGAAAGAAATACCTTTATTCCTTTCTTTTTTTTATTTGATAATCACCTTTGTTCCTTTTTTGCCGACATAGGTTTCAACTTTGAATCTAAATTCATAGAGAAATCTAACGCGCTTTAAACATATACAGGAGCATCCATATTTACTTGTACAAAATTTGCTTACTATTTTAGTATATAAGGAGTTGGTTTTTTTTTAGTCAATCAATTTTTAAAAACGTGCCTTAGGGTAACTGTGTTACTCTAAGGCACAAAAGCTCTTCAAAGAAGAGACCACAATTTTACAGCTTAGGAGAAGATGGATAGTCCACGTTTCATACTCAAAATCAATCGTTAATATAAAATACACACTCAAATCTTTTATGACCTTCAACATTGTGTCTTAACCTATTTTAGAACAATCGTAAGAATCGAATTGTGGTCTCCCAACTGTAAGAAACATAGTAGTAGAATTGTATTTTAAGGGATGTGTAAGGAAGCCAATATTTTTTTTTAAATTTTTTATTTTTTTTGGGGGGGGGGGGGGGGGGGATGTTCAGGACCTAAATTGTGGTTTTGTCCTATTATAGGGAAACAAATGGGATTTTGAGAATGCTTCTTTCGACTCATAATGTATTAGTTGAATTCTAGAGAAGGAGAAACTCTTAAGAGAATTTTGATTAAAGAATAATCGTTTTCAGACTTGAGATCAATTAAAAAGTTTAATAAAACTTGATTCACAAGTTAAAATACTCTAAAAGAGATTACACCATACCATAACAAGACCCTAATTTATTTAAGACAATATTAAAAACATCTAAAATGAAGAAACATAGTAATCTACAAACAAAAATCCTACAAATTACATCAAAATTTTAAAATTTAACAAACAACAAAAATTAAACACTATAATCTATCCAACATCAACAGAGTTTAAAGTGGTCTTCGCCCAATTCAACGTTGGCCGAAAGACATTCATATTAAAATACAACAGAGATGCGCATTTTAATTTTACACTCTAAGACAATATATAGGCATGGCTTGATGACAATGGCGCCGATGACCATGTTCATAGCTTTACATTATAGCTGATCATTTATACATAAATTTCTGAATGTGGCAGTGGGGAAGAAAATAAGTTGAGAGATGTGTCCCATGTTTCATCTGCAATTGGTCGAAACTCGAAAGGAAAGATGGAGCCCATGGCAGTGACCATTACCGTGGTCAGGGGACTGAAAGTCAAAAAGTCACCACATTTTTTTTCTAATTTATTAATCATTTCACTTGAAAGTTCTAAGCTATTGCTGCTGTGACTTTGCACTGTTATTCAATAGAAAGTACTGAATCGTGTTTTACGTTTTTTTTTTTTTTTTTGTTTCTTTTTGGGCTCAAAAACGTGTTATACGTTTCTAGGTCCCAATAGACACAAATTGACAGCAATAAAAATAACTTAGACATAAAGTTCTTTTTGGGCTCAAAAACGTGTTTTACGTTTCTAGGTCCCAATAGACACAAATTGACAGTAATAAAAATAACCTCTATCACTTCTGTCACCAAAAAAAAAAAAAAAAAAAAAAAAACTTAGACATAAAGATGGACATGGATCGATGTTGATATTGGGCCCGTGTGGCTTGAATTGCCAAGCCCAAATTTGGTTATCTTATTTGACCGAATCCAAATTGTAAAAGGAATGCTCTTTTGCCGACTTGGTTAATACTGTAACACACATACTGCAGTCGTGCTTTTTGCGATGTGGCTTATTTTTTTAGTGTCATAATTTTTTATTCATTTCAATTTGAAGTTTACACATTTTTATTATTATTAATATTACGCATTTAGAACTGTTAATACAGCCAAAGTGTCATGAGTCTAGCTTCAAAAAATGAATAAATATTACATGTTTATTTTGTAAAAAAAAAAATTGTGTTTTTATTTTATATATATATAATTTTTGTTTTGAAAATCTAATTTATAAGTGGATAAAATAATTTCAAAATCAACAAAAGAGTGGCCCTATTTTTTAGACAATGTTTTAGTGAAAGTTAGAGTTGTATTTTTACTGAATTGTTTTTTAGTTTCGTCTCTATTTAAACATAGGAGTGTAGGAGCATGTTTGAACTAGAAAAAAAATGAGAAATCAAAATAGAGAAAACCCCTTAAATAATAGTATAGATAAGTGTGTGTATTATATATTGTTATGCGCGGCACTAAAAAGTGAATTGAGAATTCCTAAAACCTAGCAGCAAGCGCATAAGAAGAAGAGTAGAGCTTTCTTGTCTTGTGGGTGAGAGAGAGTTAGGGTGTAATTGGAATTTGGGTTTTTTAGAGAGTGTTATTATGCATTATTGCATCTTCCTATTTTTATAGTGAAATTTCTCCATTGTCGCTATGGAGGTAAGGAGTATGCTGAACCATGTAAATTCTTGTGTTCTTTGTGTGTACTTGTTATTTAATTCTGCATATTCATTATTATTAATTTGAGTCCCGAAGTGTTATTTGCACAGCAGTTTTGGGCTCAACAAATGTGTTTTACATTTCTAGGTTCCAATGGGGACAAATTGACAAAAATGAAAACAACTTAGACATAAAGAGGGATATGGATCGATGTTAGTATGTTACTCTAAATGGTTTTCTCCCTACAATTAATTACTCTCCTCTAAATGATTTTCTCTCTCTCAAACTCAAGATCCATTTGTTGAAGAACCGGTTCATCAGATCCCATTTTCTCTCTCCTCTAATTTATTCTCTCACTATTTTTCTTTTAATGTAAAAAATTATACTAAACTTCACTTTTGGAAAGTTGAGGATTATTTTTGTGATTTTTTATATTTCATAGTTTTCATTTTGGCTCTTTATGTATGTTTTCATTTTCAAATTGGTTCTGCCATCAATTTTTTATAATAATTTGACCATTAAGTGCCTTCATGTTTAACTATTTCACGAACTATTGACTCTAAAATGTTATGGAATGCAAGAATTTCATTGTTGTATGCCAAAAACCATACTATGGATAGTTAGATTACTAGTGGAAATTGATGCAATGCCAATATGAAAACTAAATTAGGCATGAAGGATCAATACAAAATTTTGAAATGTAATGGACTATAAATGAAAACAATCCTAAATTTGAAGGACCAAAAATATACTTTGAATCTAAATTCACAAATGGCAGAACATAGTAGAATAGTTACAAGAAATAGAACTTGAGTTATTATAGGACCAAAATTTTTACCACACACTTTCTCACAAATATCCTATGTGGTACATTATGACTAGCCATTTGTCACATTCACATGAATCTATCACTTTTTTTTTTCGACCACTCATAATTTACCACATCAAAGTTGTGGGCCTTGTGGCAAAGTTGTAGCACAAAGGGTTGTGGTCTCAAAATTTTCTCATAGAACTTATCTATTTAAAACTAGTACTTGATGGCAAGTTTGGTTTAGCTTTTTGAAATTGAGTTTTTTTTTTTTTGAAAAATGTAGTGTTTTGGCCATTGCTACTCATTTGGCACAATGCAAAAAGGTAGAAAAATTACATTATTGGACCCAAAAAGGAAAATTTGTAAATTTTACAAAATCCATTATATCACATTTTGGAACCACAAACGTGGTTTTTTACCCAAAAGATGGTAATCACACGAGAACTTAATCCAATGCCTTATTTGAATTCACAAAAAGACCTACTCTAGAATCCCTTTGAAAATAAGTGAAATTCTTTAGAGAATTTAGATTACTGATTTTAAGACTATTAAAATGCTTCATAAAACTTTTACAGAGAGAGAGAGAGAGAGAGAGAGCTCACTAGAAAAAACTAGGCCTATAGTGGCATTTTCTATAAACACTGCTATAGGCATATCTATAGCTACATTCAGGGAGTTCTATAGTGGTGTTTTAAAACAATAGGTCTATAGTAGCATTTCCAAGGGCCTATAATGGCTTTTTACCTTGTCTTACATACACTGCTATAGGTTTTTTTTTTTTTTTAAAAAAAACCAAAAAAAATAAAATTAAAAAAGGACCTATAGTGATGTTTGACAATCGCCACTATAGGCCCTTGTAAGAGTAGGATCTACAGTGGCGGTTGTCAAATGCCACTATAGGCACCTTTTTTTTTTTTTTTTTTTTAATTTTTTTTTTATTTTTAAATAAGGGCTAGAGAATGAAAAAAGACCTATAGTGGTGTTTGACAAACGCCACTATAGGCCCTTGTAAGAGTAGGACCTATAGTGGCGGTTTTCAAACGCCACTATAGGCATTTTTTATTTCAGTATTTTATAAAAAAAAAATTTAATAAGGGCTAGAGAAGGAAAAAAGATCTATAGTGGCATTTAATAAACGCCACTATAGGCCTTTGTAAGAGTAGGACCTATAGTGGCATTTGACAACCGCCACTATAGTCACTTTTTATTTCTTTTTATTTATTTATTTTCGGTTGGTTTATTTAATAAGGGTTAGAGGAGAAAAAAGACTTATAGTGGCGTTTGACAAACGCCGCTATAGGCCCTTGTAAGAGGAGGACCTATAGTGTCGGTTGTCAAATGCCACCATAGGTCCAACTTCAAAAAAATAAAAGAAGGTAAAATTGAAAGTTTGACTTTTGAATTCATCTTGTCAAATCTCTGGCACGTAGTGTCCTATTTTAGAAGTTTTATATTTAGTTTTTACTTATTTATTTATTTAATTTTTCTTCTTTTTTTCTCCTCTACAAGTTTTACTTTTTCTCCTCCACATGTTTTACTTAAGTCTAATTACTTTGCTTCCCCAAATGCTTTACTTTACTGACTATTCACACAAACACACAAAACAAATGGATCTCATCTTAACTCTCTCATAAGTAACTCTCTCATCTCTCTCACGTTGTCGTGAAGCCTACCATGCTGCCAAGACCGCCACTTAGCCCACCATGCCACCACCAACCTGGTGAGACCCTTCCCCTTCCCCTCTACTTAGCTTGTTTTGGGTTTTTGTTGACAATAGATCTAGCATTTTTTGGGTTTTTGTTGACAATAGATCTAGCTTTGTTTTTTTCTTCTTTTTTTTTTTTTTTGTTTTTGTTTTTGTTTTTGTTTTTGTTTTTGTTTTTTGTTTTGTTTTGTTTTTTTTTTTTGTTTTGTTTTGTTTTGTTTTTTTTTTGTTTTTTTGTTTTTTGTTTTTGTTTTTTGTTTTTTGTTTTTGTTTTTTTTTTTTTTTTTTTTTTTTTTTTTTTTTTTCTTTTTGGGTTGTAAGAAAATGGAGGAATATTTTGAATGAAGCAAATATTTTAGCAATGTTTTTGTCTATGTTCATGTTTTTGATCTTGGGCTTATGTTGAAATTTGGATTTGTGCTATTGTGTATATGATCTTGTCCTTTTGTTTAAATTTAGGTTTGTGTTCTTGGATTTGTGCTGTTGTGTATCTGATCTTGTACTTATTTTTAAATCTGGGTTTGTGTTCTTGAGTTTGGATTTTTATGAGATTGTGGAGCATGCTGTGTTGTGTTTGACTTTGAATTTTATGGGTTTGCGCTTGAATTTGAATTTGCTGGGTTTGTATTTTTGTTTTGAATTTCTTAATTCAATTAAAATTGAAATTTTAATTTTCAAAATTTGAAAGCATTAATATTAATGCTTTCAAAATTTAAAAGTTAAAATTTCAATTAAAAAAAAGCTTTTGATTTTTGGTGGAATGCTACTACAGGGTGAGTCTATAGTGGTGTTTTACAAAAACACCACTATAGATCCACCCTATAGTGGCGTTCTAAAACACCGTTATAGCCTTTTTTAAAAATAAAAGAATTGGTCGATAGTGATGGTACAATAGTGGCGTTTCACAAACGTCACTATAGGTCTTGTTTTTTGTAGTGGGGGGAGAGAGAGAGAGAGGGGCTTCATAAAACTTGATTGACAATTTAAAATATTCTAAAAGAAACGATGTTTTTTATTTGGTACTTACTAGTCATTCCATATAGATGAGTAGAATGACCATTTATTAAAATCAAAGTTGATGGACTAAAATAAAAACAACCCTAAACTTTAAGAGTAAAAAATGTAATTTATTCATAAGACTCGTATATATGTTTGGTGCCAATCAATTCATTTTCTATCACATACATACAAAATATAAAAAATGTGCTTTTATTTACATATATACTATGAAAGTTACAACCTTATAGGATCCAATAATAAGAGAGATTATTTTGATATTGTTTACTTAGGTTAGCTTGTGGTATGGAGTCTATGGACTTTGCTCTTATTTGTATTACTCCATATCAAAGAACCAAGTGAATTTTGTCATTTTGATGGACTAAACAATAAACACCCATTAATCTTGGTCTTTCCCTCTGTGCACTATGCTGCTACATGGCTAGTTCAAAGGGAAGATGTACTAGTCAAATTCTTAGAAAAGAAAAAAAAAAGGGAATGCAAATTCTTAATTGACTTTAAAATGAAAGCTAAAGCCAAAATGCCATGGAGAGAGACATCAAATTGTTGCAAAACAGGTTCACAACTATGCTTGCTTTAGGAAAGAAATTAGGTAGCGACTTGACATATCATATTTAGCATGCTAAATATAAATATGATATGTCACTTGACGGCACTCATTGTGCGTAACATCATCATTGAATCTTTTTCATGGCTTAAAAGCATCTCAACCACTTGGCTCATGGTAGGTCTTTCATCTTTGTCTTCTTTTACACATTGTAGAGAAACCCAAACCAAAGTTTCCATCTTGCCCATATCATATTTACCTTCCAACATTGGATCAAAGATCTCTTCAAGTAAGGAAGTTTTTGCGGCCTGTGCAATGCCTCCACACCATCATGTATAGCATGGATACTACTTGATGGGCCCTTTCTAGTTACCATTTCCAATACAACAGTTCCATAACTATAAACATCGACTTTTGAGGTTATGGGGAGATTGCAAACCCACTCTAAAGCCATATAACCTCAGGTTCCTCTTATCCTTGAGAAGCTTGAACTCTTAAGGGCACCTCTGTTTTGTAGCTTTGACAGGCTAAAATCTGCCACCTTTGGTTGATAATTTGACTCTAGAAGTATGTTTTGAGGCTTTACATCACAATGAAAAATCCAGTACAAGCAGTCCTTATGTAGGTAAGCTAGGCCTTTTGCAGTGCCTGCTGCAATTTTGAACCTGTCTCCCAGTCAAGGGCAGTGACTGAGATTGAGAGGTTATCTGCTAAAGAACCATGCTACATGTACTCGAAGACCAAAAGTTTGTGCTTTCCTTTTGCACAATACCCCCACATCTCTATTAAGTTCATATGGTTAATCCTTCCAATGATGCTTACTTTAGCTAGAAATTCATCTTCTTCTTGGTTGGCTTCATTGAGACACTTGATTGTAGCAACTTGATTGTCATTTAGTACCCTTTCGTAGAAAATTCCCCCTGCACCTTTTCCAATTTCCTCAGTAAAACTCTTAGTGGCCTTTTTTAGTTCAGCATGGGTAAAATTTCTGAATCTGTTGGGACAAAGAGCATAGCCTTGCTTGTCTGCACCTAATCTTTTTTGGGTTTCGTTCAAAAGACACCACACCACAAAGATACATATGACTTCGAGTCCAGCCACTCCACTGGCAAATCAAAGCAGAAATTGCATTGTCCCATTTTCATAGTGTTCCACATTTGTTCTGTCTGCAAACTGTGAAATTCTGAATTAGTAATCTATTGTTACTAAAGTTTAAATGATTATATAAAATGTATAGATGCAACATAAAATATGTTCCTAAAAATTACAGACCCTAAATAGCTCTTCTACTTCCACCATACATGATGATGTGTTTTGGAAGGGATCTATAAGATAATTTCTTCCATCAAATACAAATAAATACAATAAAAGGCATAATCATTGTACCTTACTTGAGCAGTTTAAATTGAATTCTTCTATAGGTTTAGTGTAGGACAAGATATTGTTTTGTGGCACTTTCAAGAAAAGGTCTCCAGAGAAACTCGGCAATTGATACCCATTCAACAATAGTGTCTTAAGGTAACAAGTTGAAAAACCAGTATCCTTCTTAAAGGAGTATTGGAAAGCGTTGCAATCACATAATTGCAAACATAAATCCCAACATTGATCAAAGGTGTAATTGGGATGAAACCCATAATCATAACTGTAAAATTCAACATGGTATAGCAACATAAAGCCAAACTCATTTTTTTCACAAGAGAGATCAAATTCGGTTTCACACCCATAAGGCCAATCAGTATGATTTTTCATTTTGTACCATGGAAGACAAGAACATTTCCTACCGGAACTAACAGCATAACTGCACAAATTGTTGGCCTCACAAGCAAAATGAATATTACAAGGTGTCTGAATGGCTTGCCAAGAGACAATCCAAGTTTGCCTCTCCTCTTCCCAACTGTACAATCGAATATTACTATCGTAATCAACTGTCAATCTTCTATGAAGCATTGCTCCATAGTTATTTGACATAAAATTAAAACCATCAGATAAACTAAAGTTCCCCAAGGAATTAAGGACAGCAATTCTACTATTGTTATATGAGTTCCGCCCCACCTCCCAGCCTGCAAGCCATGGGTCAGGCCAATAGATACTGGAAATCTCAAGACCATTATGTAGAAGGCGGAGAACATTATCATTGTCGAAGAAAAGCTCATAGAATCCAGAATGATAGTTGCCCTGACTTCTTGAGGATACAAGCTTTATGTTTTTAGTGAGTAGTTGTTGAGGAAGAAGTGTATCTATAGGAAAGTCAAAACTTTCCCACAAAATAACACCTTCCATACTACGTAAAACAAGATTACCGGTGTTGTAGAGAGATAATTGTACTAAGGAGATTGAGATAGTGTTTGTGGCCCAAACAGTGATCTAACCAGCATCGGTTAAGATCAGATTGCCAGTTTTAAGGAGGGAGAGCTTTGATCACTTTCCATTAACTGGCTGGTCACGACTTGCCATCCAAACTATGGTGCGTGAGTTGCTAAATCATATGGCGAAGCAAAAGGCATTATCACCCATGGAGTAAAAGCCAACAGAGAAAACACCATTTGATGATTTCAGAGCTTCTTCTGTCTTCTCTACTGAGAGAGATGTGCCTCCACTTTCAGCATCTAATGTTGAAGATGAAAGTGGGAGATGAAATGCCAAAGAGAGTAGAAGGGTCGTAACTGGCCAAGCCATGATGTTTTTGAAAGCTCAAACTAGAGATTGACTGGACCAATCAGTAGTCTAGAGTGAATAAATGTGATCATAAAATAGAAAAATGTCAAATATGGATATGTTAAAACAGAAGTCAGCAAACCAAGAGCACTCAGCTGTCACTGACATTGAAGCCAACCAAGTCCTGCTTTGAAATTTTTTGTAAAAATTCTGCTGTAAATCTTAGACTGGAGCAAAATGGTCAAAGTCCATAGGTTCTAATGCTATTGCTTTTTTCCTGATGAGACATTTAATTCCACTTTGAATCTAAATTTACACTCACAAATGATCTTTCATCAATATGATTGGTTCCAGCATTCTATGCAATTTTTGGTCAAAGAAAAAAAGATATTGCATTCAATTATAAGAGAGGTGCATATCATTTACACTAAAAACTAGAATATTAGACCTGTGGTGATGACAATGGCGCCAACGACCCCATACATGGAATTAGATTAGCATATCATCATTCATCAATGACTTCTCTGTATATGTAGAAGTTGATACATGCTACCCAAGGTTCTTCTGCTTAGTCAAGCTTGAGCTTTACACAATATTTAGAGAAGTAGATAGTTGATACATGAACGAGGTCTTGGTTGAGGGACCAAATTGAGTTTTACCTAATATTTAGAGGACCAAATTAACAATTTAGCTTCCTCTTTCTTTCTTTTTTTTCTTTTTTTTTTTTCTTTTAAATTGAAGATTTAAAAAAATAAAAATAAAAAACCAAACTTGAAAAGATGAAGATGCAACAATTTGATGGGGATAACGAAAAAGAAAAGAAAAAAAGAAAGAAAAAAAAGAAGATACCTTACTGATTTTGAAGTTTGGCACAATATGGAAACTGTTAAATATAAATTGTAAGGAAATATAAATTAAATGAATGCAGAAGTGAAGAGAGAAAACAAAAATACAACAGTTACGCGGTTCAACTTTGATAGCTTATATTAATAATATAGAGCAATGATGGCTACCTTTTCTCTATATGATGGTCCATAGCATACATATTGACGGGAATGACGAAGTCCGTCTCACATGGACGATCTCATCAAGACGGACAAATATACCATCAGGCATGATGGAGTAATTGTTCACGCCAATGATGAGGACATCCAGGCCATTCAATGCAGTCAATCAAACCCAGGACGGTTACAAGATCAACTCTGAAGACCGTTGGAGCACATTGATACCACGTTAAACAGCACCAAACGTTTCAAAAAGGAGCATTAAGACCTCCATAACTACTCCAACGGCTAAAAGCCATGAAAGCATATATAAAGCTCCTACATCACCAAGAACCAGGTAGACATGCAACAAGAGATTTATTTTTGCTTTATTATGTTACATTGCTCATTCTCATATAGCATCCTATATTGACTTTGGCATCGGAGCTGTTATGGCAGGCACCACACCGGTGACCACTCTAGAAGGCCAGAGATAGCTTCCATCTGAGAATCTTGACTGACGAGGTTACGCTTCATCAGTTTGGCGCCATTTGTGGGGAACATTGACATATCACTCTTTCGTGTTTAAACTCAGAAAAGTCACTTCCAAACAACTGTTACTTTCAGATGGAGACCAATCATGACTCTGCAGTCTTGGCCCAGCAAGTGCAGGCTCTCACAGCTACCATTGAAGAACTCACTAGGTAGAACCAGGAAATGAGACTACAACTTCAGCCAGAGGAGAATCAATCCAAAAACAACATGGAGGATGAGGGAAATAGTCACAGAAGGAGCGACCTTCAAAGGCCTACTACTCCAGTAGACCAAAATTCAGATCTTCTCCAAGAAATGAGGAAGGAGATGGATGAGTTGAAAAAGGCCCTCAGGGAAAAGACAGACCAGAGCATGGGCAGGTTGGTGAGGGCAACAAACTTGCCATTCATAGCCGCAGTCTTAGGATGCCCGATACCATCGAAATTTCGATTGCCACAACTGGAATCGTTTGATGGGCTCAAGGATCCATAGGACCACCTCAACACCTTCAAAACAACTTTGGGGCTTCAGCAGGCCCCTGACGAGATACTGTGCCGCTCCTTTCCTACCACCCTTAAAGGAGCTGCAAGGGAATGGTTCACTAAGCTGCCAACGTCATCCATTGACAATTTTGACCAGTATAGTAATGCCTTTTTACCGCACTTCATCGGGGGGTAGCGTCCCAAGAGACTAGCAGATTATTTGCTTACCATCAGGCAGGGAGAAAGAGAAACCCTGAGGTCGTACGTTAAGCACTTCACTCGGGAGACTCTAGAGGTGGACGAAGCTGATGATAAGGTATAGCTAACGACCTTCAAAGTCAGGTTAAAATCCAGAGATCTTGTGGCTTCGCTCACGAAGAATCCTAAAAAAACGATGGCAGAAATGCTCATCAAAGCACAGAAGTACATGAACGCTGAAGATACACTAGCAGCCATAAAAGACAAAGAGAAGCCAGGAGACAGAGGAAGGAAAGAGGACGAACGTAGGGGACAGAAAAGGGAGCGCCCAGATCGTCGGACCAATGACGAGAACAAGAGGAAGGACGATAAAAGCTCTCGATCAGTAAAGTTTACTCCTCTGGTAATGCCCGTTGATAAAATTTTAATGCAGATTAAGGATGAAAATTTCCTCAAATGGCCGAGGCCATTGCATTCATCTTATAACGTTCGTGACAAGAACAAGTACTGCCGGTTCCATAAGGACCATGGTCATTATATGGAAGATTGTAGGGACCTTAAGGAGCAAATAGAAGAGTTAATACGGAAAGGAAAGTTACAAAGGTATGTAAAGAAAGGAGAATTTGGCAAATTCAAGGATGAGAACAAAAAACAAAGGGAGTCCTCATCCAGAGACGAAGGTAACACCTCCCAACCCCCACAAGGTATTATTGGTGAAATTAATACAATAACAGGAGGACCATCCCTGCGTGGGTCATTCAAATCCTTAAGAAAAGCACATCAAAGGAAAGTGAATAATGTCTACATGATACCCCCGTCCAAGCAGTGACGAACAAATCAGGATATGACTTTCAATGAAGCAGATGCCAGAGAAGTGAAACAGCCTCACAACGATCCGTTGGTCATAATGTTGGTCATAGAAGGGTTCAACACCAAGAGAGTCCTCGTAGACAACGGTAGTTCAGCAGATATCATTTACCTCCCAGCATTCCAGTAGCTCAAATTAGATACGAAGAGACTGCGCCCATTTGACACCCCTCTCGTCAGTTTCAGCAGAGACAGGGTTTACCCCAGGGGTATGGTGACGGTTACGGTAACGGTGGGGACCCACTTGAAGCAATTGACGCGTCAGATAGACTTCCTGGTGGTGGACTGCCCCTCGTCTTACAATGTGATTATTGGGAGACCCACACTTAACAAATGGAGGGCATCTATGTCCACCTATTGCCTGAAGGTGAAGTTCCCAACGGATAATGGAGTTAGAGAGGTGAAAGGCGATTAGGTCTTGGCCAGAGAATGCTACTAGGCCGTCCTGACTGCGAAGGAGAACCACACTTGGACAATCGAAGAGAAAGAGGAAAACAAAATGGAAGCCCTGGAAATAGTGAAGCTGGATGAAGAAGAAGCAACCAAGACGACAAGGATAGGGACGACGTTGAGCCCCGAGATGAAATTTAAGTTGGTCCAGTTCCTAAAGGAGATCCACGATATCTTTGCTTGGAGCCATAAGGACATGCCTGGCATATCCCCAGAAGTCATCTAGCACAAGCTGGACGTGGATCCAAAGAAGAAGTTTGTCAAGCAGAAACGAAGGGTCTTTGCCCCAGAATGTGACCAGGCTGTTACAGATGAGGTAAATAAGCTGTTGAAGGCGAGATTCATCTGGGAAGTATACTATCTTGATTGCCTTGCAAACGTTGTCCTCGTGAAGAAAGCAAACGGGAAGTGGCGAATGTGCGTCGACTTTACAGACCTGAATAAAGCGTGCCCAAAGGATAGTTTTCCTCTGCCAAGAATAGACCAGCTCGTGGATTCTATTGCCGGACACAAGTTATTGACATTCATGGATGCCTTCTTAGGATACAACCAGATAAAAATGGCCGACGAAGATCAAGAGAAGACGACTTTCATCACGAGCCAGGGCCTCTATTGCTATAAAGTAATGCCTTTCGGGCTGAAGAACGCAGGAGCTACTTACCAGAGGCTAGTGAATAAAATGTTTAGCAAACAGATCGGCAGGAATATGGAAGTTTATGTGGATGATATGCTCGTCAAGAGTACGGAAGAACTCGCCCACCTGGACGACCTAAAGGAGACATTCGCCACACTCAAACAATACCAAATGAAACTGAACCCTAGTAAATGTGTCTTTGGTGTAGCCTTAGGCAAATTCTTGGGATTCATGGTGTCCCAAAGAGGAATAGAAGCAAACCCGGAGAAGGTGCAAGCCATAATCAACATGGCATCACCTAGAACCGTCAAGGAAGTCCAAAAGCTCACAGGGAGAATCAGAGCTCTTAACAGGTTTGTCTCTAGAGCAACAGACAAGTGCCTCCCCTTCTTCAAGACTTTGAAAAAAGCATTCGAGTGGACGAACAAATGCGAAGCGGCATTTTAGGAGCTAAAGCGTTACTTGAGCAATCCACCTCTCTTGAGTCCTTCAAAAGAAAGGGAGAATCTGTATTTGTACCTGGCAGTATCAAACATGGCCGTGAGTGCAACCCTGATTCGAGAAGAAAATAAGAAACAACTCCCAGTTTACTACGTCAGCCAAGCTTTCCAGGGGGCTGAATCCAGGTATCCAAAGATTGAGAAGATTGCATTTGCGTTAGTAGTGGCCTCCTGGAAACTGAGACAATATTTCCAAGCAAATCCCATCCTAGTGATGACAGACTAACCTATCAAAAAGTCCATGAACAAGCCTGAAGCGGTTGGAAGAATGGTCCAATGGGCAATTGAACTCAGCCAATTTGACATTGAGTACCATCCCAGGATAACAATTAAGGCACAAGCCCTGGTGGACTTCATCGCCGAGTTCACTTCCCCGGATGAAGATAAGCTCATCAACAAGGCCGAGAAATGGAAGATACAGACCGACGGTTCGTCAGCTCGAAAGAAGGGGGGAGTAGGGGTCGTCATAGTCTCCCTAGGGGGAGAAATACTAAAATACGGAGTCCAGCTAATGTTTCCAGCAACCAACAACGACGCTGAATACAAAGGGATTCTGACTAGACTAAGGCTCGAAAAGATGCTTGGGGCTAAAAACCTGGTAGTTCAAAATGATTCAAAACTAGTGATTGGATAGATCCAAGGAGAATATGAAGCCAAGGAAGAGAGAATGTAGAAGTATCTCAAGCTGACGAAACGTCTGGCTCAGGAGTTCGATGAAGTGGAGTTCGTACAGATACCGAGGAGCCATAACATTGAGGCGGACGAAGTCTCGAAGATAGCCTCGTCAGTAGAGGCCACTACAAATGAGGACTTGATAATGGAAATTTAGAAAAAACCCTAGCATTGTAGAAATCCCAACGTTCGCAGTCCTGAGCACAGACAGCTGGATGACGCCCATAGTGTCCTTCCTCCAGGACGGGCATCTCCCTCCAAATACAGGCGAGGCCAACAAGAGTAGGAAGAGGGCAGCCAGATTTACACTCCTCAACGACAATCTATACAAGAGAGGCTTCTCCATGCCCTACTTGAAGTGTGTTAACGAAGATGAAGCAAGGTATATCCTCCAAGAGATGCATGAAGGAATTTGTGGAGACCATGTTAGCCCTAGATCCTTGGTAAGCAAGATTATTCGAACAGGTTATTTCTGGCCTACTATGCAGGTAAACGCGATGGAGTTCGTCAAGAAATGCGACAGGTGTCAACGATTCGGGAATGTCCAACGACTTCCAGCAGAAAAACTGACGACGATAGCATCCCCATGGCCGTTCGCACAATGGGGAATTGACATCGTCGGCCCGTTACCCCTAGGCAAAGGCCAGGTAAAATTCTTACCAGTTGCTATTGATTACTTTACAAAATGGGTTGAAGCAGAGCCAATGGCAACCATCACCGAGGCAAGGATTTGAAGCTTCATGTGGAAGAATATAGTTTGCGGGTTCGGGATTCTAAGGACGATCATATCAGATAACGGACGACAATTTGACTGCCAAGGCTTCAAGGACTTCTACTTAGGACTGGGCATCAAGAACCAGTTCTCATCACCAAGACACCCACGGGCGAATGGACAGACGGAGGTGATAAACCGTACACTGCTCAGGATCATAAAAACCAGGCTAGACGATGCGAAAGGCGTCTGGCCTGAAGAACTGCCCAACGTCTTATAGGCTTATAGAATGACAGCAAGGACCCCGACGGGAGAAACCCCCTTCAGGCTCACCTATGAAACTGAAGCAGTGATCCTAGTCGAAGTAGGAATAACCAGCACCAGGCAAGAGATGTTTGACGAAGAAGCAAACAACGATTGTCTACGAGTCAATCTGGACTGTCTAGACAAAGTGAGAGACAAAGCTTGCAACAAGATGACTGCTTATCAGAAAAAAATGGCAGACTATTAAAACGAGAGGGTAAAACTCAGGCGACTCAATATAGGTGACCTTGTCCTGCGCAAGGTAACCCCGGCAACCAAAGATCCTACTCAAGGAAAACTCGGCCCCACATGGGAAGGACCATACCGGGTCGTTCATTACTCCAGGCAGGGCAGCTACCACTTGGAAACCTCGGACGGACAAAGACTCCCGAGGCCATAGAATATTGAGCACTTGAAGAAATACCATCAATAGACGTAATATTTAAATGTATTCACCATTGAAATCAATAAATAAGTTATTCAGCTAACATTTGTCTGCAAGCAGGTCCATTCGATTGTAAGTCACCAAAAGCCAAAAATGGCTAACTAACAAGATTCCGCCTTGATGGATGTAAGTTACTGACGACCAAAAGATCCCAAAAAAGGGTGTAGGTCACAAAAAGCCAAAAATGGCTAAGTAACAAGATTCCGCCTTGACTGATGTAAGTTACTAACGACTAAAAGATCCCAAAAAAGGGTGTAGGTCACAAAAAGCCAAAAATGGTTAAGTAACAAGATTTCGTCTTGACGGATGTAAGTTACTGACGACCAAAAGATCCCAAAAAAGGGTGTAGGTCACAAAAAGCCAAAAATGGCTAAGTAACAAGATTGGACGGATGTAAGTTATTGATGACCAAAAGATCCCCAAAAAAGGTGTAGGTCACAAAAAGCCAAAAATAGCTAATTAACAAAATTCTGCTTTGATGGATGTAAGTTACTGACGATTAAAAGGTCCCAAAAGGAGGTAAGTCACAAAAGCCAAAAATGGCCAAGGAACAAGATTCTGCCTTGACAAATGTGAGTTACTAACGACTAACAGACTCCTAAACGAATATAAAGTACTGCAGAGGTACCAGTGCACAACATGAGCAACCACGTCCCCAACATATCTCAAACTAAAGAATGCGCAGTCACAAATGCAAGTAAGTACAGAGAAGCAAGTTTAATTAAATTAAAGCCTAAAACGAACTGGCAAGTTACATTGTTTTCGTTTACAACTAGAAGCCCATAAACACTGGGCTAAAAATACTATTTCCAAAAAAGATAGAAAGTAAAATTGTTCAAAAATTAGAATTACATAACTGCCTAAAACACAGAGGGCATCCCAAAAAGAAAGAAATTTTCGCTAAGTATCAAGTTCGGGCAGTACCATCATCAGCAGCGGCGTCGTCAGCATGAGTCTTGTCAGCCGGAGCATCGTTAACAGGAGCATCCACAGGGGCTTCAGGCTCAGTAGCAGAAGATTGGCCAGCCTCGTCTGTAGCCATTTTTTGATCTACCTCCTCCAGGTCTAGCCTTTCCATGTTCACTCTAGAAGGGTGTTTCACTAGGTATCTCCTCAGGAGCTCGAAACCCTTGAAATACCAACTAACGAGCATAGTGTTATACTTGTCAGTGGTCTGGAAGGCTTCAACAGACCTGGCAGCTATGGTCTTAAGGCTTTCTCGGGCTCTAATAAGCTGCTCGTCTTTCTCCAAAACCAATTGGCGTTCAACCTTGAGGTCGTCGTTCATCTTCTTCACTTGCTCCTTCAAGGCATTGATCTCACCCATAGAAGCAATGAGATCCCTCTTCAACGACGAGTTCTCTGCCTCCAAGACTTCCATCCTGGACGCCACCTTAGCCTCTTGAGTAAAATACTTAGAAGAAAGATGCAAGCTTTCCCCCAACACCTAAGAAGGAGATAAAAGACGTCAAAAAAAAAAAAAAAAAAAGATGATATCCAAGACTATATACCTGGACGAGCTTATGAACATGACAAGCTGCAATCTCATTAAACGGGATGCCAGATAAAGCCCTCTGGTCCGCAGTTGTCATTACCTCATGGGCCTTGTCTACGGCCATCTTCTCGTCATTCTAAAGGGTAGACGAGCGAGAAACAGGTTTTTCCTTCTCCTTCTCAGATAACTGCGGCCTTTTGGAGACAGGAGTGCCCCCTATTTCCTCCACGGACGTAGTAGGAGAAGCTGTCCTCGTTGTCTCCCCCACAGAAACAATGGGATGGACAGAGGGGGTCGATGTAGCAACGCCTCCTTTTCCAGTGACGCACACGGTCTTCTTTCCCAAGTTTGACAAGGGCTGATCTTTCTTTGATCTCATTTTCGCAAAAAGATCTTTGTTAAATCTTGTCGTCATTTCTGCTAGAAAGAAATACTTGTAAAAAAAAAAAAAAAAAAAAAAAAAAAAAAAAAACGATTTTCCAACGAGTTTATCACTTACTCTTTTTTCCTTTGATTTCAATATTGTGCAAGATGAAGGAAGATGGATCCGGGCCAAGATTATAGAAAGCAAGAGTCCGCGGATCTACCAAGTCCTCCCAGCTCTCAATTGTTTTAGCTTACTCAATTGCCTGCTCGACCCGAGCCTTATACTTGCTCCTAAGTCTGGGTCGTCTCTTCACTGCACAATTGAAAGAACCAAGAGGTTAGTGATGATAACAACAAGTGCAGCAGAGCTAGAAATAACAAAGAGAAATACTGATGCACCTAATGTCGGGGTTCCCCACCGACGAAGCAACCTTGGAATGTCACCCTAATCCTAGCTGGAGGGGGTCTCAAAATCATCCCCGGACATAAAGAAAAATCTCTATTTCCAATACCTGAAGGACGAAGGTAACCCTCTAACAATCCTGGTCCTCCTCTCCCAGGGTACCAACTCGTAGTATCCGTATTCTTTGGATTCTTTTAGACGATATAGGTGGACGAGCTTACCTACTTTGATCATATCCCTGTTAGTGGCCAACCATATTTCCACTATCTAACCACTATCTTCCATGAATTGGGCATCAGTTGCCCAGGAGCAATCCCAAAATGATCTAAGAGCTCCATCAAGAGAGGATGGACGGGGAACCTAAGGCCACAAGTGAAGGCGGCCTCGTAGAAGCACACCTCACCGGGAAAAAAGTGACAAGCCGTATCTTCGTCACTAGGCTGACGGACACAAACCCTCTCCGGAAATTGGAATCTATCCTTGAAACTACTCCCCGTTTCAGCGTCTAACCCACAAACCTCCTCAAGGGCATAAAAAGCCCTAACCACCCGAGGACTAGAGACGGCGGTATCCCTCTCCACGGGGTCGTCATTAGACGATAACCTCGTCTCGAGATCGCTAGATCTAACTTCATACATCGTCCTTTTCCCTCTCTCTTGACCCTCAAACCAATCAATTGACTGTCGTATCAAAGGCAACAATTCTGCCAACACTATGCTTAAACCACTACCCTCAAAAACAAAACTTTCAAGACCTGAAAAATCACCTAAAGAGCCCCCTAAATGTGCGAAGAGAAAAGAAACCTAAGGGCAAGCAGCTCTAACCTCGGAGTTACTAACCATGAAAATCCCAGAAAAAAGCACAGGAAAAGAATAGTATGACTAAAAGAAATACTGAAAACAAATGGAAAGAGAAAATAAAGGAAAGGAAGTAAATCAGAAACATTACCACAGCAAAACAGCGAAGAAAAGAAAAAACGCAAGAAAAAGAAGAATAACATACCTTGAGCAATGGCGGACCAAGCATTGCCAAACAGCACACTAATTTGAAGAAAAATAGCAGAAGAAGGCCAATAGAGGGGAGATAATGATTGAATATTTTTGGAAAATGAAAAGAAAAAAGCAAGAAAAGGAGGAGTTTAATAACAGAGGCTCAGAAAACGGAAAGACCAGCGGGAAACCCAATAGTCCCACTACTTGGAGCATTAACTCCACCAGTCAACACGTGCCACGTATGCCATGACTTATGGAGTGTCGCCACTTCGCACTTAATACGGAATGAAATCCCAGAAGTCATTTACAACATGTAAACCCTTCATATTCTATGATCTTCATTACATGACGACCACAGAATCGGGGGGAAACTGACGGGAATGACGAAGTCCGTCTCACATGGACGATCTCATCAAGACGGACGAATATACCATCAGGCATGACGGAGTAATTGTTCACACCAATGACGAGGACATCCAGGCCATTCAATGCAGTCAATCAAACCCAAGACGGTTACAAATCAACTTTGAAGACCGTTGGAGCACATTGATACCACGTTAAACAGCACTGAATGTTTCAAAATGGAGCATTAAGACCTCCATAACTACTCCAACGGCTAAAAGCCATGAAAGCATATATAAAGCTCCTACATCACCAAGAACCAGGTAGACATACAACAAGAGATTTATTTTTGCTTTATTATGTTACATTGCTCATTCTCATATAGCATCCTATATTGACTTTGGCATCGGAGCTGTTGTGGCAGGCACCACACCGATGACCACTCTAGAAGGCCAGAGATAGCTTCCATCTGAGAATCTCGATTGACGAGGTTACGCTTCATCACATATTACGACATTAATAGAGTTTATATAGAAGTTGTAGGTTCAAGGATTAAGTGTAGATGGCTTTATACTACAAGTGGGCATCTTGGGCCATATAAACCCAAATATATGTTTAACATAGACATAGAAACAGAGAATGAGACAAGATATATTTTTGCAAAATTTTATATTATTTCATAATAATGGGATACATCTGGTCCATAAATCCAATCTCATCATTATAATTATGGGTTAAACTTGAGAATCACAATTTCAGTTGTTATTGTTGTTGTTTATTTATTTATTTATTTTTTTAGTGTGTTACATGTGTAAAACAGCTTGTGTGCAATAAACACTTCTCATTAATTATCATATTCTTTGTTGTGGGTACAAGTATGAGAATGATTCATTGGTCAAGAGAAAGGCTTTGAACTAAATTCTAGCAAATTCATAAGAATCATAGTTGTTATAGGCACATGAAGGTGCAAATATCTATTTAATTTACTTGTGACAATCTGGCGGTGGAGTTTTGTTATTATTATTTTTTTTAATTTTAATTTTTATAAATATTTTGGAAATTCTCATAGCACACAGTCATACCGCCGTAGAAAGCAAAAAAAGATTTGGACAGGTTACATGGCTTTTCCTAGAGCTTCTTAGTAAACAGTTTTCCTGGAAAAATATTTTCAACTGAAAATATATTTTTACAGAAAACAATTTAGGTTGAAACAAATGAAATTTATTCAAAACAGAAGTACCTAATTTCATCACTCGACACCAACCTCGTGCTAAATTTTTAAGAGAGGACGCACACTAGTGAAATGGAGGGAGGGGGGGGGGGGGGGGGGGGGGAGGGTATTAGATGTTTTGAATGTATGCATCCTCACACTCACATAAGGGTGGGCCTCACACGAAACACCTTGTATTTTCTTTTTTTTGGGGAGGGGGGGGGGGAGCCGAAGTTCTTAATTCACTTCATGTGCAAGATTAATGCCATCCCAATATATGCATTGAATTTTCTCATCACATGGCAGTTGTTTTTTTTATCCTATTGAAAATATGAAACACAATCAGATCAATATCTATTATTTGTTTGTCTTTTGTTTGACAGTACCGTCCAAGGATCGACACACTCAAATTTGTTGGGTAATATTTAATAGATACACAACTATACTTGTGTTAAGAATAAATTATATAGCCACTATTTTTTATTTTATTTTATTTGTTTTTAGGAACAAGATCAAGCAGTTTTATTAATGAATGTCGACTAAATCAGCCAGTAAAATAGAGACAACTTGTGGTGAAACATCTTCCATCCAAACAACAGTGTCAGATACATGTAAAGCATATCTAGCTAGACTGTGAGCAACCTTATTATCCTCCCTCTTAGTGTGAGAGTAATGTACTTGAGTAAAAAGCATAGAGCTAAGGCGAATATCTTCAATCAACAAACCATCCAGTGTTGAAATCTCCCTCCCCTGTTGCAATACTGTCATGAAAACCTTTGAGTCACCTTCCACCATAGCTTTGTGGAATCCAATGTCCGAAGCTAGTGTGGTCCCACTATGAATAGCCATAGCTTCTATAACACCAAGACTATACGCTTGATGAAGCTTCAAGGATTGTGAGGCTAGCAATTGTCCTTCATGGTTGCGAATAACTACCCCAATGCCAGATTTGTTTTTCGCTGATGGTGGTTTCCAACGAGCACACGGAACTACTACTGGTGGCAGAGGAATTGGTTGCAATGATTTGAACTCCTGAAGAAGATCCCTAGAGGTTTGTGTCAAGAGATGGTGCGAGCAGCTGGGTTGTTGAAGCCTCACCTTGTTGCGTTGATTCCAAATCGCCCAAGTTAGCATGCCAAACATTTCAAAAAAAATTTGGTGAGCTATAATCCATGCCACCAGGTGTTTGAAGTCGACGAACTCAGAAGTGAAACGAAAATCCCACAGAGCTGCATCATTCCAAACCACATCAAGTTCTGGGCATTCCCGCAAAGCATGGGCCATGGTTTCTACAACACCATGATAGCAATCACATATGTTGCCAGTAATGATAGTGCGATGTACCAAATTGGTTTTGGTTGGTAGTGAATTCCAGCAAGCTCTCCATAGATGATTCTTCACCTTATTCGGAACCTTAAGAACCCAAATCCCCTTCCATAAGCCTATGTCTTGAGATTCTAAGTCAGCCAAAGGTCGCACCTAAACCTCCTCTTTTAGAAACCTATAATTTGACTTGCTGGTATAGTTATTGTCCTATGTCAGTGGCCAAAACAATGAGTCCTCTGCTTTGCACCTTACCAATGGGATTTCTTTTTTACTAATGCAGCTTCTTCAGGAGCAAAAATTCCATCAACCAGGTCCGGTTCCACTGCCTTGAATCAACATTGATTAACATATCAACTGTTGCTTCTTTCAAGGATGCAATTATAGGTGAGGAAACCAACGATGGGTGTTTTCGAGCTAGCCAATGACTTTGCCAAATTTTCATTGATTTTCCATTCCCAATTCTCCACCTTGCCCCTCACTGAATAATGTCCCTACCCTTCAAAATACTTTGCCAAGCATAGGATGTCGATCTAGAATCCTTTGCCCCAAAAATTGAGGAAATTAGGTAAATTTTTGCTTTGAACACTTTGGATAATAGTGAATTTGGATTTTTTAGCAATCTCCAAGTTTGTTTAGTAAGAAGAGAGTCATTGAACATTGACAAATCTCTAAAACCCATACCTCCCACCAATTTTGATTTTGTCATCTCATCCCATTTCAGCCAGTGTATCTTCCTTAAGTTCCCATGTTGACCCCACCAAAACTTTCCTATCATAACCTCAATTTCATTACACAAACCAAGGGGTAGTTTGAAGCACCCCATAGTGAATGTAGGAATGGCTTGGATAACAGATTTGATTAGGACTTCACGACCTGCCTGAGGTAACAATTTCCCTTCCCACCCTTACAATTTTTTCCAAACTCTCTCGTTTAAATAATTGAAACTTTCCTTTTTGCCCCTAACAACTAGGGACGGCAAATCAAGGTACTTTTCATATTGATTTATTTCTTGCACTCCCAAAGTATCTTTGATTGCCTGGTTCATAACTTCAGTAGTGGATTTGCTAAAAAATAATGTTGTTTTAATCCTGTTCACCTTTTGGCCAAATGCATTCTCATAGATCTCCAGTATATTTAGTACTTTTACACATTCCTCTGTAGTAGCCCTACAAAACAAAAGACTATCATCTGCAAATAACAGATGGGTTAGTTTTGGTCCTCTCCTACGCAAAGAGAAGCCTGCAATTTGCCCCAAATTGGCTGCATTTTTTATTAGGGCATGTAATCCTTCTGTGCACAATAAGAAAATGAAAGGGGATAGTGGGTCTCCTTGCCGAATGCCCCTTATTGGTGTGATCATCCCTTTGGGTTCTCCATTTACCAGAATAGAATAGGTAACAGATTTAACACATGTCATGATAAGCCCAATCCATCTTTCACAAAAACCCAGCTTTCTCATAAGATTTTCAAAAAACACCCATTCTACCCCTATCATATGCTTTGCTCATATCTAATTTAAGAGCCATATATCTTGTTTTCCTCGAGTTATGAGATTTCATGTAGTGAAATGTCTCAAAGACTATCAAGATATTATAAAAAATAAGGCGGTTTTTTCTAAAGGCTGATTGGTTCAGTGATAATATTTGATAGAGAGGATTTCAATCTATTAGCCAAGACTTTGGAGAATATTTTGTAAAGGACATTACATAGACTTATGGGGCGATGTTCATGAACATATTTTGGATTTTTGGTTTTTGGAATAAGTGTGAGGAAAGTGTGGTTAATTGGGTGAGGGAGGATACCTGTATTAAGCTAGGAGAGAACTGAGCCAACCATATCATGATGAACCACTTGCCAAAAATGCTGGTGAAATAGTAGGGGTATGTCATCAGGTTTGGGTGCCTTAAGAGGCACCATCTACTTCGGTGCTAGCTCAACTTCATACTCCAAAAAATCAGCAATCAACATGGAGTTCATTTCACTAGTGATCACATGAGGGATAAGGTCTAGTGTGGCATTTGATGGAGTCGGATTGGCTGTTGTCCAAAAGGATGTTAATTTTGGACTTCAAGCTTCTAACCCATAATTGTACCCACAACAAAGAATATAATAATTAATGAGAAATGTTTATTGCACACAAGTTGTTTTACATATGTAACACACACTAAAAAAAAAAAGAAATTGTGATTCTCAAGTTTAACCCATAATTATAATGATGAGATTGGATTTATGGACTAGATGTATCCCATTATTATGAAATATTTTAAAATTTTGAAAAAAATATATCTTGTCTCATACTCTATTTCTATGTCTATGTTAAACATATATTTGGGTTTATATGGCCTAAGATGCCCACTTGTAGTATAAAGCCATCTACACTTAATCCTTGAACCTACAGCTTCTATATAAACCCTATTAATGTCATTGTAATATGTATGCTATGGACCATCATATAGCAAAAATGTAGCCATCATTGCTTCATATTATTAAAATAAGATGTCAAGGTTGAACCATGTAAACTTGATAGCTTATATTAATAATATAAAGCAATGAAGGTGCAAAGCCTATGTTGTATATTCAAGAGTTAGGCCATTTTGGATATACACTACTATAAGTTTCTTTAAAACCTTATCCCCTCTCCCCGTGTGTGTGTGTTATAAAAATATTTAGTATTCTCAAAAGAAAAAAAATAGTGGGTTAATCCTGTTAAGGACATATTTTATGTAGTTGGCTAATCCTTTGACAAAACGCACTTTACTTGTATTTAGGTAGATCTAAGTTGTGTTTAATACTTGAAGAAACATGTTGTTCAAGTCTAGTATTAAAGCCATGAAGATTGAACCAAGAAACAAGTGAAGAAAAGGTGTTCAATAAAGCTGGACAGATAGCTCGACACCTGCGGATAGATAGCTCGATAGCTGCTGGACACCTCCTCGACACCTGGCTATCTGTCAAGCTCTTTAGCTGATTCTTATCGCAATCTCGATAGCTTCTCGATAGCTTGTCAATCGATCGAGAAAGTTTCTATGCCCTCGACACCTCCTCGATAGCTGCTATCTATTGAGATTCATTAAACCTCAACACCTGCTCGACACCTTCTCGATAGCTGCTATCTGTCGAGGTTACGAAAAATCAGATTTTTTATTTTTGGGCCAAGCTTTTGTATTTGTGTAGGGTTTCTTTTCTCACAACCCTAGACCTATATAAAACTTATTTTAGAGGTCGTCACATAAGAGAATAAAAGGAGAAGATATGCAAAAGGTGATCGATGTCTTATTCTCTCTAAAAGAAGTTACTGCGTCTTTGCGCCTTTGGGTTTTTTAACCAAGTGCTTCTTGATCTTCATTGTTAATGAAGTGAAGAACTTTGCAGCCAACATTTTTCTTCCTTAAGTTGGTGAGTGAGTCACGTACTAGGATTCGTGCAAAGGAGTTAGTCACGTACTGGGATCCGTGCAACAAAAAGGGTGGCGTTCATATATTGAAAAGTTCAGAAGTTCTGAAGCGGTAGAAGGTTTCTGCTGTGAGTTCATCTACGGGGATTGTAGAGTTTAGGGACAAAGGTTTTGTACTAGATCTGAAACTTCTCTTTTCTATAGTGGATTACTTTTCGGGAAGGTTTCCCCCCAGGTTTTTTACTGTGAAACTGGTTGGTTTCATTGGTTTTCCTGAGTCATCATATCTTGTCTTATTTATTTTTTCCGCTGCATGATTTTGATATGATATTGATGTTTGTTTGTTATTAACAAGGTTTATTCGTAATTAATCTAATTAACAACTTGGGTTTAAAACTTGTTAATTTTATCAATCAGGGTCTAAATTTCCCAACAAGTGGTATCAGAGCGGGTTCACTCTGATTGGATTAATTTCCTGAGTGTGATCCATTGACCCCTGTTGTCATGGATAGAGGACAATCTTTATTTATACCTCCTTTATTCGATGGAACTAATTATGCGTACTGGAAAGTTCGTATGAAAGTTTTTTTGCAGGCTCTAGGTGAACAGGTATGACAAGCTGTTGTAGTTGGCTGGATTAAGCCAAAGGAAATGCCGGTGGATTGGGATGATGCAACAATCATAGCGGCAAATTTCAACAGTAAGGCTTTGAATGCTCTGTTTTGTGGGGTGACCAATGAGGAATTTAAGAAGATATCATCCATGGAAATTGCCAAGGAAGCATGGACCATTCTTGAGACCACCTATGAAGGTACCAAGGCAGTAAAGACTGTGAAGCTTCAACAACTCACTAGTAGTTTTGAAGAAATAAGGATGGAGGAGGATGAGACCATTGATGAGTTCTATGCCAAACTCAAGGATATTGTGAATTCTGCTTTCAACCTTGGAGAATGTATTGCAGAATCCAAAATTGTTAGAAAAATCCTTAGGTCCTTACCTGAAAGATTCCATGCTAAGATCACTGTCATTGAAGAAGTCAAGGACATTGATCAAATTCCTTTGACTGAGCTTGTAGGAAATCTTCAAACTTATGAGATGGGATTAGGCTCAATGGGAAAAGGTGGAAAGAGTAAAAACTTGGCTCTTAAGGGTATAGAGGAAGAGATTGAGGACTCTGAAAGCGAAGATGAAGATGAAGATGATGATGAGGATGAGGATCTATCATTCATAACTGATGAGATTATCAAGCTTCTTCAGTTCAAGAAAAAGGATAAGGGCAAACCTCCTAGGAAACCTAAATCCTCTAGGAATGGCAAGAATGAAAAACCCCTTATTCAATGCCATGAGTGCAAAGGTTTTGGTCATATGAGGATAGAGTGCCCAAACTACCTCATGAAGGAAAAGACCAAGGAGTCAAAAGATAAAGGGTTGGTTGCTACCTGGAGTGATACTGAGGATGACTCTTCTGATGAGTTTGTGGATGAATGTCGTCAAGTTATGGCCTTTGCTGCCACAACCAATAAGGTGATTGTGGAGAGTGCTAGTGACAGTAAGGAATCTTCTGATGATGAAGTACCTAAGAAAATGACCCTTCAGGAAGCCTATGTTAAGCTATGCACTGAGTTTATAAAACCTGAAAAGACTTCTCATCTTTATAGAAAAGAGCTTAATGAGGTAAAAACTGAAAAAACTGATCTATTAGTCAAGCTAGATGGGACTACAAGGTTAGTTGAGATTCTTGTTGTAGAGAACACCTCATTAGAAGAGAAGGTTAAGAATCTTGAGGTTGAGTTTAGTCAAGCTAGAACTCAAATAGAAAGGATGTCTAGTGCAAAGCTTGATGAGGTCTTGAGTGCTCAAAAGCCTAGTTCTGATAAGACTAGTTTAGGATATGCTGTTTCCTCCAGCCCCTCCTCGTCCACGACTTCTGGATCAAGGACTATCTTTGTGTCACAATCTGAGAAAGGTAATAAAGGTATGAAATCTAAAACTGATTTGTCTAATTCTAAATCCCTTGTTAGACCTCATGTTTGTCACCACTGTGGTGTTTCTGGACACATTTGTCCTAATTGCTTTAAGTTGTATCCTTATAAGCAATTGTCCAAACGGTTACAGGTTTCCTCTCAAGGACCTACACCTTTGTTTGGAGAGTTATTAAAAGTTTTGAGCTTTTTAACTCAATTTTAGGAGAATTTTATTTCTTCTATGTCCTTTAGTAGACATACTAGAACACGTGACTTTTCATCTTCACGGCCAAAGACTCGTACTATGTGGGTGAAAAAGGAGCATAAGACTTAATTGTATTTTCTGTTTGTCCTCTGCTTTAATTCTTTCTATTTAAAGTTAGACTTTCTTTACTTGATTTCTTATCTGTTTTTGAAATCATGTTTTCATCCATATGCATTTTTCTTTCATGCATTCATGTTGTTTATCTATTTTTGTTTGGTTGTTTAGTTTTTATTTTGTTTTGCTTTCAAAAAAAAAAAAAAAATCAGAAAAATACAAAAACAGTGTGTGTTTTGTGTACTTTGGTACTTGTGTACCTTGAATGGCCATTGAAACAAAGTTTTCTAAACTTTGTATCTTTTGTAAACTTTGTATCTTTTGTAACTTAGATGAGCATCTCTATGCACAACTAAGCAAGTTAGATTTGTGGCTCTTGTTTGTGATGAGTAAGATTAAGTTATCTCTTAAAACTTAACACTCATATCACTCTTTTTGACGGGTAGGATTAGAAAATCCTAAGAGAAAGGCATAAATAACCGTCTCACCACTGTTGCCCGCCAATCATAATATGACACCTGTATGCTTCGGCATAGCAAAAGTGTAATGTCAAATGTTTAACATCTTGGGTATTTCTTTTCTCTCTTTTATATGCCCATGCATGATATGCTAAAATAAAAGAAAATATGCAAAGAAAATAAAAAGCAAAAAGATCAAAAATGTTTTAAATATGGTTGAAAGCGTGTATTTTAGGAGATGTGGAAGTTATAGGATGTAC
Source organism: Quercus cerris (assembly GCA_963669245.1). Taxonomy (NCBI): domain Eukaryota; kingdom Viridiplantae; phylum Streptophyta; class Magnoliopsida; order Fagales; family Fagaceae; genus Quercus; species Quercus cerris. The sequence continues at coordinate 93,498,642 of OY770006.1, forward strand.
CTCGAAGGTGATAGTCCCCATCAAACAGTTATGATTGTGTGTGAGTTAAAAGTTATTTTCTCATATTTTAGATCGTCATAACATGTATACACATATGCAATCTTGCGATGTTTTTCACACACAACACGCAATATTCTTTGCTACTTTTGATACATATGCAGGTACAATGTGATTTGGCCATCACAAAGGTTTTACATGTGCTAATGTATGCTCACTAAACTGTCTTGACTTGTTTTTGAAATATAAAAGTGGTTAGACTTGTTATGTGTGTGTGTGTGTGTGTGTTTTAGGATTTATGTGCTTAACATTTTTCTTGTTTTTCACATGTTTTGCACCCTTCTATTATCTTGTCATCCATAGCATCTTGTTTCATTACATTCATGCATTTATATGGATTTCTTTGTACCCCCTTGATCATCTTTATGTTTCTCGGGTTAAGCTTTCTAGCTTCTTGTACCCTTTGTCAATCATGACAAAAAGGGGGAGAGAAATTGTGACTTTGTGGTTTCTTTTTTAAAATTCTACAAGTTAGGGGGAGAAATACATTCATTTGTAAGGGGGAGATGTGTTTCATCTTGTTAGGGGGAGTGCTTACTTCCTTGCTCTTGTACCTTGGGTCTTGTGACCATGTTTACATACATTGTGTTTATCTTCTTTATATGCTAATGTATGTTTCTTTCACCTACCTTACATGTGTTGTTTCTTTTCTTTCTTCATACACATGTTTCTTATACTTCTATGCAATCTATTATTTCTGTTTCACACTAAGATGCCTTGATGAGTTTTGTTTAAAGTGTTTCAGAAATACAGATTGTCAAAGTCTACTTGCCATAAACTCTCTTCTTGCAAAGTTTTTCAAGAGTTTGTGTTAGGATAGATTTTATTGTATTCAACAAGTGAGTATGAGTTGAGTGATTTATAACTTCTCTCATATGTTCATTTGTTTGTTGTGGTTTTGTCACGGATTGCCAAAGGGGGAGATTGTTAAGGACATATTTTATGTAGTTGGCTAATCCTTTGACAAAACGCACTTTACTTGTATTTGGGTAGATCTAAGTTGTGTTTAATACTTGAAGAAACATGTTGTTCAAGTCTAGTATTAAAGCCATGAAGATTGGACCAAGAAACAAGTGAAGAAAAGGTGTTCAATAAAGCTAGACAGATAGCTCGACACCTGCGGATAGATAGCTCGATAGCTGCTGGACACCTCCTCGACACCTGGTTATCTGTCGAGCTCTTTAGCTGATTCTTATCGCAATCTCGATAGCTTCTCGATAGCATGTCGATCAATCGAGAAAGTTTCTGTCCCCTCGACACCTTCTCGACATCTCCTCGATAGCTGCTATCTGTTAAGATTCATTAAACCTCGACACCTGCTCGACACCTTCTCGATAGCTGCTATTTGTCGAGGTTACAAAAAATCAGATTCTTTATTTTTGAGCCAAGCTTTTGTATTTGTGTAGGATTTCTTTTCTCACAACTCTAGACCTATATAAGGCTTATTTTAGAGGCCGTCACATAAGAGAATAAAAGGAGAAGATATGCAAAAGGTGATTGATGTCTTATTCTCTTTAAAAGAAGTTACTGCGTCTTTGTGCCTTTGGGTTTTGTAACCAAGTGCTTCTTGATCTTCATTGTTGATGAAGTGAAGAACTTTGCAGCCAACATTCTTCTTCCTTAAGTTGGTGAGTGAGTCACGTACTAGGATTCGTGCAAAGGAGTTAGTCACATACTAGGATCCATGCAACAAAAAGGGTGGCGTTCATATATTGAAGAGTTCAGAGGTTCTGAAGCAGTAAAAGGTTTCTGTTGTGAGTTCATCTACGAGGATTGTAGAGTCTAGGGACAAAGGTTTTGTACTAGATCTGAAACTTCTCTTTTTTATAGTAGATTTCTTTTCGGGAAGGTTTACCCCCAGGTTTTTTACTGTGAAACTGGTTGGTTTCATTGGTTTTCTTGGGTCATCATATCTTGCCTTATTTATTTTTTCCGCTGCATGATTTTGACATGATATTGATGTTTGTTTGTTATTAACAAGGTTTATTCATAATTAATCTAATTAACAACTTGGCTTTAAAACTTGTTAATTTTATCAACCGGGGTCTAAATTTCCCAACAAATCCCACAATGAAAAATGAGTGTGAGTTAAAGAGGTTTAAATCATGTGTTGTATATTCAAGAGTTAGGCCATTTTGGATATACACCACTATAAGTTTCTTTAAAACTTTCTCCTCTCTCCCCGTGTGTGTGTTAAAAATATTTAGTATTCTAAAAAAAAAAAAAAAAATAGCTGCAAAGTCAACAACTCATAAATAGCTATTTTCACCTTCATGCGCCTTTAACAACTATGATTCTTATGAATTTGCTAGAATTTAGTTCAAAACCTTTCTCTTGACCAATGAATTTGCTAGAATTTAGTTCAATGCCTTTCTTTGGTGCTGTAGAGAGATAATTGTACTAAGGAGATTGAGACACTGTTTGTGGCCCAAACAGTGAACTTACTAGCATCAGTTAAGATTAGATTGCCAGTTTTAAGGAGTGATAGCTTTGATCGCTTTCCATTAACTGACTGGTCACAATTTGCCATCCAAACTATGGTGCGTGAGTTGCTGAACCATATGGCAAAGCAAAAGGCATTATCACCCATGGAGTAAAAGCCAGCAGAGAAAACACCATTCGGTGATTTTAGAGCTTCTTTCGTCTTCTCTATTGAGAGAGATGTGCCTCCACTTTTAGCATCTAATGTTGAAGATGAAAGTGGGAAAGGAAATGCCAAAGAGAGTAGAAGGTCCATAACTGGCCAAGACATGATGTTCTTGAAAGCTCAAACTAGAGATTCACTTAGGCAATCAGTAGTCTGGAGTGAATAAGTGTGATCATAAAACAGAAAAATGTCAAATATGGATATGTTAAGACAGAAGTCAGCAAACCAAGAGTACTTATCCATCATTGGCATTGAAGCCAACCAAGCCCTACTTTGAATTTTTTTGTAAAAATTCTGCTATAAATCTTAGACTGGAGCACAATGGTCAAAGTTCATAGGTTCCAACATCTTTGCTTTTTTCCCGATGAGACATTTAATTCCATTTTAAATCTAAATTTACACTCTGAAATGATCTTTTGTCAATAGGATTGGTTCTGTTGAATATTAGCTCTGATACCATGTTAAATAGACAATATTATCAAACGCAATGTGTTATACTATGTTATGTATGCTAGAGTGGATGCGGAAGAGGAAGCATAGAATAAGAACATCAAGAACACGAGGGCGCATGTTGCCGGAGGAGGATCTGCTCCTGAGGAATCCGATACACGAAGGAATCCCTTAAGGGCTACATCTTTATTGTATAGGAGTGTAGTACAATAACCTGTATTATAATGAACCCTAACATGAGTATATATAGGCGACTAAACCCTAGACTACTAGTACAAGCAGGAATGAGCTTGGGCCTATTACATTGGGCTAATATGATTAATATATATCTCTAACACCCTCCCTCAAACTCAAGGCAGAAACTCGATGAAGGTTTTAGGTTGGATAAGCATGAGAAGATCACTTGGAGATGCTTTGAAGAATGCCTTTGAAGAAACCACAATGAAGAATGTGCCAATTGACCAATTTTGGAGTTTCAAATGAAGAATCGGAGTCCAAAATTGGAATCTACGCGAAAAACTGAGCAAGATAGGCCCTTTCGAAAATTTTGACTTTTGGTCAAAGGTCAACGCAAAAAGTCAAAGTCAAAGAAAGTCAAAGTCAACATATCAGGGTCAAAGTCAACGGATACATGGACCAGGTCGGTTCCGGGTTTTCCGGGTCAGGTCACGGATCGGGCTGCAGAGGCGCTGACTCATCCTGATGACGTGGTGCTGACCTGGACTATGGCTGACATGGCGACAGCTTGCGTGGCGCTGACGTGGCAAGATGACGTCATCAGCAGACTTCAGGCGCGTGTGGCGCGTGAGGTTATTCCACCGGCGCGTGGAGAACTCCGGAAGGCACGTGAGAACGCGTGCAACGGAGATTGATGCTCGGACTTCAGGGTTTAGCAGATCGGCGAGCTACGAGACCGTCATGGTGGCGCGTGTTCCTGGAGGAGGATCTGCTCCTGAGGAATCCGAGGCGGCGCGTGAACTACAATGGAAGTGCGTGGTGGCGCGTGAGGCTGCCGTTGGTGGCCATGTTTCTGGGTTTTTGTCGCGGGAGGTCGTGGAGCACGCCTGTGGTATTGGTTTCATCAGGCGAGGCATGAATTTGCACAGATCTAAAAAGTTAAGTCAAGGCTTTGCTTGGGTTTGTGGATTTTGGACACAGCACTGAGCCATGGTGGCTGCAAGATGCCATGGAGTCTAGATCCGGCAGACAAGCATGTGTGACTTTTGATGGTGGTGTGCACGTGAGAATCTTCTTTGCTTGCTAGAGATGTTTGTTTGATGCCAAGAATGAATTTTGGCTCTGATACCATGTTAAATGGACAATATTGTCAAACGCAATGTGTTATACCATGTTGTGTATGCTAGAGTGGATGCGGAAGAGGAAGCATAGAATAGGAACATCAAGAACACAAGGGTTACGTGGTTCAACCTTGACGGCTTACATCCACGGAGGAATCCCTTAAGGGCTACATCTTTATTGTATAGGAGTGTAGTACAATAACCTGTGTTATAATGAACCCTAACATGAGTATATATAGGCGACTAAACCCTAGACTACTAGTACAAGCAGGAATGAGCTTGGGCCTATTACATTGGGCTAATATAATTAATATATATCTCTAACAGGTTCAAGGAATTCTATTCAATTTTTGGCCAAAGAAAAAAAAAAAAGATATTCCATTCAATTATAGGAGAGATGCATAACATTTACACTCAAAACTAGAATATTAGACCTATGGTGATGACAATGGCGCCAACGACCCCGTACATGGAATTAGATTAGCATATCATCATTCATCAATGACTTCTCTGTATATGTAGAAGTTGATACATGCTACCCAAGGTTCTTCTGCTTGGTCAAGATTGAGCTTTACCCAATATTTAGAGAAGTAGATACTAGATACATGAACAAGGTCTTGGTTGAGGGACCAAATTGAGCTTTACCTAGTATATTAGAGGACCAAATTAACAATTTAGCTTCTTCTTCTTTTTTTAATTGAAGATTAAAAGATAAAAAATAAAAAACCAAACTTGAGAAGATGAAGATGCAACGATTTGAAGGGGTTAACCGGAAAAGAAAAGAAAAGAAAAGAAAAGACACCTTACTGATTTTGAAGATCGGCACATTATGGAAATTGTTAAATATAAATTGAAGGAAATATAAATTAAATGGATGCCAAAGCGAAGAGAGAGAAGAAAAACACAACAGTTACATGATTCAACTTTTTTTTTTTTTTTTTTGAGAAACTTACATGGTTCACGTGGTTCAACTAGTGGCGGCGCCACGTTCAGTCTAGGGTGTTCCCAAGAACAACCTGACCTGGAAAAAGAAATTTATGTATAATAATTACAATTTTTTTTTATTTGTTTACCCTTAAAAAAAAATTAGGAACACCCTCAAATAAATAAATAAAAAAGCCCAAAAAATTTTTTTAAACTAAAATCTTAAAAAAAAAAAAAAAAAAAATGTAACAGAGTAAGCTCACTAGGGAAAAAAAAAAAAAACCCAACATCAATCCTAAAAGCAAACCCAATCTAAAGAAAAAAAACAGGGTAAAGCAAACCCAACAAATTACAAATGGTAGCAAATCCACAGATTCTCAAAAAAAAAAAAAAAAAAACCAAAACCTAATATACTAAAATCAGAAACCAATGGACGGCACAACCAAACACAAATAGATGTTGAAAGAAAGAAAGAAACCTAACATAAAGAAAAAAACCTAACCCAATATACTGAAATCAGAAACCAACAGACGACAACAACCAATGGACGAAGATCGGGCCTCAGACTTGAGCTCCAGAATGGCAGAATGGATAGTAGGGAATACTCATTCCTCTCTATTCCTTTAAAACCTCAAATTTTCATTCCTCACGAAATTGAGAGGAATGAGAGGGAATGAAATTAAATTTAATGATTTTTTTTACTAAAACTCCCAAAATAGCTCTATATATTCAACCCTTTATTTTAAAATAGGGATCTAATAGTAATATTGTTATAAAATGATTCCATTCCATTCTCTCCATGTTGCTCCTAAACAAGATTACTTACATTCCATTCATTTTCATTCATTTCCATTCATTTATTTTAAAACATCCAATCAAGGTCACTTAATTCCATTCCATTTCATTCTATTTCATTCCTTTCCCTTACTTAAATACATTCCATTCCATTCCATTCTTTTCCATTCCCTTATGATGATTTCATTCCATTCCATTCTATTCCCTTATGAACTCCCAAACGGAGCCTAAGTGGGAGGGAATGGAATAGGTAGGAAGGAACACTTATTCCTCTCTATTCTCTTAAAATATCAAATTTTCATTCTCCCTAAAATTGAGAGGAATTGGAGGGAATGAAATTAAATTTAATGATTTTTCTACTAAAACTCCCAATATACCCCTATATATTCAACCCTTTATTTTAAAATAGGGGTCTAATAGTAATATTATCATAAAATGATTCAATTCCATTCTCTCTATGTTGCTCCCAAACAAGATTACTTACATTCCATTCATTTTCATTCATTTCCATTCCTTTATTTTAAAACATCCAATTAAGGTCACTTAATTCCATTCCATTTCATTCTTTTCCATTCATTTCCCTTACTTAAATACATTTCATTCCATTCCTTTAGAGTACTATAATGGTAGTGTAACAATTAGGACCAGTTTAGGAATATTATTAATAGATAGGATAGGAATTCAATCTATGAGTTTCACTCCATGATGATTGTTTTTTATCATCAGACCTAAGACACCAATTAGTTTCCCCAAATATTTTATTTGATGTCAAGAAACTTTACCAGTTGAGTTATTTGAAACCATTACTAATAAATATTTTTATTTAAATATATTTTTGGATTACAATCTATCCAACAATGAATCTCTAAAACCTACAGATTTAATGCCATAAACCATTAAACCCTCGAAACAGACCTTCTATTTTGTTGATGGGTATGGGCTTGGGGTTATTCAATAGTCTCAGACTTAACCTTGTCGATGTTTAGGTTTAATGATTGAACAAAAGGTTTAGAGGTAGACTCTAGACTATGTAACCTTATTAATAGGCTGGGCTTCTTGAACAAATCAGAATTCACGTTATTAATAGGCTCGGCATCCTCCAGACTTTGAAAGGAGATTAGAAATTAAAAAAAAATCTAACTCGGTCCTAGGGTGCTTAAGACTCATTACAGCTATAGCTTATGTGGTCCTTGAAAATCCAATCTTAAAATTCTAGCACCCTCCATGCTCAAGGTCTGCAATGTCCAAATTTGAACATACAATGGCCGGTGTAACTCGAAGCCCAATTGATATAGCTGTGTGGTTGATGGTTCACAAAATTTTAATGCGGAAGAAACTGAAGTCTAATTCTATGAGGACTGTTTGTGAAAAGGTAGGATAAGAATATCCAATTAACTTTTCTAATATCCAATTTAAAAGCAAAAATTAAGGAAGATTTAGCTCCATTGAACATAATTCTGATTGTCAAAAAGAAGAAGAAGAAGAAGAAGAACATAATTCTAATATAACTTATAGAGCATCCGCATCAGATGTGGTAAATGTGCCAAATGCCAAATATTTGGCACATTTGCCACACCAAATACAAAAATAGAGCTTTATTAGATGTTCCAAATCCTAAAAATTATGCAACACGGCTATAGTACCGTCTCAAATATGAGATGGTACGGATAGATGTTGCAAAAATTTTTATAGTTTTTTATTCTCTTTTCTCTCTCCTTTCTCTTCATTTTTTTCTTTTCTCTTCTCTCTCACTGGTTCCCTCTCTCTTCTCCCTGTATTATCTCTATACTCGTCTCTCAGGATCTTCGACCAGTCTGGGATGTTCACCGGCAGTGACAACGGCATAGCTCTGACGACAACAGCGCGCTCCGCCAATCTCTTTGATCGTCATCACCGATCTCTTTGGTCACTGTAATGGCTACCAAGAGCCGTCATCATCGCCGGTCACTGTAATGGCTACCACAAGCCATCGTCATCGCCGATCTCACCAATCTCTCTTTCTCTTTTTTAGTGGTTGGTTGTTTTGATTGTTGGTGGTTGGCTGATTTTGGTTAATGGTGGTAGGTTGATCGAGTTGTGGGTGTGAGATTTGGGATGGTCTCAGATCGGGTTGTGGGTTATGGGAGTGATATTGTGTTGTGGGTGTGAGATTTGTGGCTGTGTAGTGTTTGTTTGAGTTTTTTTTTTTTGGTAGCAGTGGTTGATATTGGTGGTCGGTGGTTGATCTATGGAGGTGGCCAGTGGTTGTGGGCTATGGCGGTTGATCTGCAGGTGTGGGTTGTTGTTGTTGTTGTTTTTTTTTTTTTTTTTGATAGCGTGGAGGATGTGGTGGTTGTGTGGTGGTGGCTGTTGGTTGTTGGCAGCAGTGTGGTGTCTGTTGATTGTGTTTGATTACTTGTAAATATTATTGCAATGTGTAGTAAATATTATTTTAATGTATAGAATTGAATGATAAAACATCTAATAAATGGAATATTGTAAAATAATGTGGTAAAATAATAAAGTAGACTTTTGGTGTGGTAAAATGGCATAAATTATGCCACAGCTATTGTGGATGCTCTAATAATGGTACAACAGCAATCCTTTTTTTTTTTTTTTTTAGAACAATGGTTAAAAAAAAAACCAATATAAAAAAAGGGTTAGTTATTTTAATTATAGTTAGCTTGTCACATGAACTTTGCATCTTAGTTGTATTATTGTGCTAAATATAAATAGTCCAAATCAAAGAACCATGTGAATTTTAGTTATATAATTATTATGCGCTCCATAGCTGTGAATTTATGATTTGTTGGGATTGTTAGGCTTCTTTAGTTTTTTGATCTTAAATTTCATCTTAATTTGAGGTGATAAAAGGTATAAAAAAAATGCTATCACATTTTGTTATAAAACAAAATGCATTTTTCGCCAACTTATGAATTTACCTTTTATTTATGATTTTGTCATTTACTCATTTGAATTGACACCATTAAAGTTTGTCTCTCATCCTGCGCATCATGCAGGTACATATCTAATTTAAAGGAAATAAGAATCATAAGATGCACCCTAATGAAAAGGTTAAACAAAAAAGAAAAAAAAAAAAAAAAAAGCCTAATCGTTTAACAAAAAAAGAAAAAAAAAAAAAAAAAAGACTACTTCTTAATTGACATCAAAATCAAGCGAAAGCCTAAATTCCATGGAAAGACTTCAATTTGTTGAATAACAAGTTCACAAGTATGAAGTATGCTTGCCTTAGGAGAGAAATTCGGTTGCCACTAGACATATCATATATAGTAGGCCACGAGTTCATAGTCACTATCACTAAATCTTGTTCTTGAGGTAAGAGCATATCAACTACTTGGCTCATGGTAGGTCTTTCATCTTTGTCTTCTTTCACGCATTGTAGAGCTACCCAAACCAAAATTTCCATCTTGCCCACGTCATATTTCCCTTCCAACATTGGATCAACGATCTCTTCAAGTGAGGAAGTATTTGCGGCCACTCTGTTCATTATTTCCCTCACCGATGTCACTAGCCTTTTGTGCTCTACCTCCCCTCCATCATCTACATCCAAAACACTTCTTGACGGACATTTTCCTGTTACCATTTCCAACACAACAATCCCATAACTAAAAACATCTACTTTGGAGGTGATAGGCAAATTTAAAACCCATTCTGGAGCCATATAACCTCGGGTTCCTCTTATTCTTGAGAAACTTGAATTCTTGAGGGCATTTCTGTTTTGTAGCTTTGACAGGCAAAAATCTGCCACTTTTGGTTGATAATTCGAGTCTAAAAGTATATTTTGAGATTTTACATCGCAATGTAAAATCCAATCTAAGCAATCCTCATGCAAATAGGCTAGGCCTTTCGCAGTTCCCATGTCAATTTTGAATCTTTTCTCCCAATCAAGTACATTGGTTGAGAGGTTATCTGCTAAAGAGCCATGCTCCATGTACTCATACACAGGGACGAAACTATTCAAGGGCAGAGGGGGGCCATTGCCCCCCCCCCCCCCCCCCCAAAAAAAACCTTTGAAAAAAAAACTTAGTATGTGCATTAACAAAAAGAATTTTAATTCTAATTCTTAAATTTATATACTTGGCCCCCCTCCCCAAATTTACAAATTGACTCAAGAAATCCAACAAATAGATAACAAGCAAAATCTATATATATATATATATATATATATAAAGCACATATTCAGATAATAAGAAAAATCTTTAGACAAATCATAAATCCGATCTAAGCAAAAACAATAACAACAAATTAATTACAAATCCTAGCAAAAAAAATCCCAAAAACCCAATAACTTTTACCCAATTTCTCCCTCTCTCTTGAAAGCTCTATGCCCCTCTCAAATGACTCTACCCTCATAGCCATAGAGACAACCCCTATGTCACATATTGATTGCTTCATCTACACATTAATTAGACTTTAAAAATATCAAGACGTGCCAATTGACTTACAAAACTCTTGATTATAAAATCCTATTATTAAATTTTTTTTTCAAAAGAAAAAAATACAAATAATAAATAATAAATTAATGTTAATAATGCAACTTTGTCAACCTCTAGTATTGATATTCCAATTTTTTAAAATCTAAGAACAAAGAACTTTGGCCCCCCCTAAGTTTGAATCCTGGTTCCGTCCCTGCTCATACACCAAAAGCCTATGCTTTCCCTCAGCGCAATACCCCCACATCTCTATTAAGTTCATGTGGTTAACCTTTCCAATGATGCTTACTTCTGCTAGAAATTGACCTTCATCTTGGTTGGCTTCATTGAGGCACTTGATTGCTGCAACTTGATTGTCAGACAACACCCCTTTGTGTACTATACCCCCTGCACCTCTTCCAATCTCCTTAGCAAAACCCTTTGTGGCCTTTTTTAATTCAGTGTAGGTAAATTTTCTTAATCTAATGACAGCAATAGCGTGGCCTTGCTTGTCATGAACACCTAAACGTTTTTGGGTTCTAGTCAAGAGACACCACACCACAAAGATACAGATGATTTCAAGTCCACCCACTCCACCAGCAAACCAGAGCATGAATTTCACTGTACCATTATCACTGTTTTTACTGCTTTGTAGCGTACCAACACTTGAGCAATTTAAACTGAATTCTTCTAGAGGATTAATGGCGTTTGACAAGATTTTGCTTTTTGGCAATTTCAAATAAATATCTCCATATAAATCTGGTGAACGATATCCATTCAACAGTCGTGCCTTCAGATAACAAGTGTTAGAGTTGTATTGGAACGCTTTGCAATCACATGCTGCCAAACATTGATTCCTACATCGATCAAAGGTGTAATTATCGAAGATTATAACATCATACCCGTAAAAAGTCAACATGAGATAATAGCACAAAGCCCGATTCACTTTCTATTTTTTGGTGAGCATTTTTGTTGCAAGAGAGATCAACTTCAAGTTCACAGCCATCAGCCCAATCGCTACGATTTTTCACCTTATATCCTGGTGGGCAGGAACATTTCCTGCCATAACCAATAACATAATTGCACAAACTGTTGGACCCACAAGCACCAGGAATCTCGCAAGGTCTCTGAGTGGCTTGCCACGAAACAACCCAAGTCTGCCCCACCTCTTTCCAACTGTACAATCGAATATTACCATCGTAATCAAGTGTCAATCTTCTATGAAGCACTGCTCCATAGTCGGCTGAGATAATAGTTAAATGGTCGTATGAACTAAAATTCCCTAAGGAATTAAAGACAAGTGTGCTACTATTGTAATACCCAAGCCCTGAATAATACCCATTTCTATCGGAAACATCAGGACTATTATAAACAACGACAAGATAGCTATTGTTGCTGAAGTAAAGCTCATAGAAACCAGAGGAAATGTTGGTCTGGCTTCTTAAGGAGACAAGCTTTGTTTTTCTAGTGAATGGTTGTTCAGGAAGAAGGGTGTCCGTAGGAAAGTCAAAGCTTTGCCACAAAACATGTTCCTTGTTACGTAGAACAAGATTACCGGTGTTGTTGAAAAATAATTGGACTGAGGAGAGTGAGACAGTGTTTGTGGCCCAAACGGTGACATTTGACTTAGTGGCATTAGTTAGGATGAGATTGCCAGTATTGAGGAGGGAGAGCTTTGAGCGCTTTCCATTTACTGGCTGGTCATGATTTGCCATCCAAACTACAGTGCGTGAATTGCTAAACCATATGGCAAAGCAATAGGCATTATCACCCACGGAATAAAAGCCAGCAGAGAAGTCGCCATTTGGCGACGTTAGAATATCTGGTTTCTCTACCAATAAGGATGTGCCTTTACTGATGATAACTGCTAAATGTTAAAGTCAGTCATGCTACTCAAACAGAGCACACAGTGAAAATAAAAGAAGAAGACAAACGGCTAATTAATGACTAGTTTCATATTAGAAACGATGTCGTTTAATTAGGCCTAGTTTATGTTTTAATGAAACGGATCGTTTTGGATGATGTATCTGGTTTAAGTCTTCCAGTGAGTCTTCCAATGCTCTGTTTCTTCATTGAGTTACAAAGTTAGTTACTTCAGTGTACAGGGAAGCTCCAACCTTCCAGCTCTAACCTTCCAGCTGTCATAACTGCTTCCAGCTGTCATCCCTTAATTCACGGAGCATGATGTGGAGTGGGTTATATTCAGTTATATTAGTTTTGGACTGACCTTGATGTAATTATACTATATAAACAGCTTTGATGGTTGTACTTGATTTTAAGTTGAAGTAATACATTTTATTCTTCAAACTCTCTCCAGAAATCTCTCTCTTCCACTCTTTCTCTTTCTCTCATTGTTTGTTCTTATTTTTCCGCCATTGTTGTACACTCTAGCAAGCTCAAATTCTCACATGGTATCAGAGCCAGGTTCTATGGCTTCTACAAATCCAACTGACACAGCACAATCTGTGCACACAACACCAACTCCAGTTCATACTACCTCCATTCCTTCCAATCTACAACTGTAACCTTAACTCCATCACCATTGCTGTTGCTGTCCAACATGTCGAATCTAATGTCAATCAAACTTGACTACACCAACTATATCCCGTGGAAGCATCAATTAATCACTATACTAGAGGCATATTCCTTAATTGAACATATTGATGGTACTGCTTCAAAACCATTACCTTTTGTTCTTGATGCTACAGGAAATGCAACATCAGTTGCTAATTCTGAGTTTCAAGCATGGAGAATCAGAGACAAGGCACTCCTTTCTCTGATCAATTCAACTCTTACTCCACAAGTCTTTTCACTCGTGGTTGGTATCACCAGCTCAAGGCAAGTATGGAATACTTTGGAGCAGAGATTCACTTCCACTTCAAGAGCTAATATCTTGAACCTTAAGCTTTAACTTCAAGGGATCAAGAAAGGCAATGAATCTGTGAATTCATTTTTACAGAAGATCAAAGTTTCACGTGACAAACTTCTTGCTGTAGGAGTGCCAGTTGACAATGAAGAATTGATATGCATTGTACTCAGAGGACTTCCTAGAGAATTTGCACATTTCTATTCTGCAATTCGTACTAGGAGTGATCCAATCACTTATGAGCAACTTGCAATTATGTTGCAAAGTGAGGAACAAGCTATGACTAATCACTCGGATTCAATTTCTAGCTCTCTTGCTATGTTTGCCTCTCATGGTAAACCAGGTAATAATGCAGCACATCAGTCACAAAATCATGGTTTAGGAAGGGGGAGAGGAAGAAACAATAATTCTAGAGGAAGAGGAGGTGGAGGTAGGTTCAGTCATGGTGGAAATCAACAGTTTTCACCTAATTTCTCTCAGAGTTCTCACAATTTCTCTCAAAACTCCCATAATTTCTCTCCTCAAGATTTTCATCCTCAGCATCTTCAGAATTTTCCCTCTCAGAATACTTCACATGGTTTCAAGCATGAAAGGCCATTTTGTCAAATTTGTGGCAAATCTGGTCACTCAGCATTAGATTGCTACCACAGGATGAATTTTGCTTACCAAGGCAAGCATCCTCCCACAAAACTTGCTGCTATGGCTAGTGCATCCAATGCCGCCATCACTAGCAACCAAGATCCATGGCTGGCTAACTCTGGCACCTTAGATCATCTCACAGCAAATCTAAACAATCTCTCCATTCAATCTCAGTACAAGGGACCTGAGCAAGTTACTGTTGGAAATGGTCAAGCTTTGCCCATCAACCATATAGGTAATACTACCCTACATACCAAATATCACAAATTTGCTCTTAAAAATGTTCTTCATGTACCAAGAACTGCCATGAATTTACTTTCAGTTCACAAATTCTGCCTACATAATAACTGTTCTTGTTATTTGATGCAAATTCCATCAAAATCCAGGACATTCCTACGGGGAGACTCCTTTACAAGGGCTTAAGTGAGAATGGAGTTTATCCAATCTACTCCAAGAATTTCATCAAGCCACCATCTCATTTCAAGTCTGTTTCTTCTCCATGTCAGAATCATCCTTCTACTATTACTGTTCCTAATCTTCCTTCAGTTCCTTCAAGCTTTCATGTAAATAGACCAAATAAGTGGTTACTGTGGCATCATAGGTTAGGACATCCAAGTGATAAAGTACTGAATGTTGCTTTATCTTCCATTGATAATGTTTGTATCTCAAGTACTAATAAACCTTTTTCTCATTGTAAGCACTGCTTGAGTGGTAAAATGCATCAATTTTCTTTTCCTATTTCAGATTTTCATGCTTCTAAACCTCTTGAATTGGTGCATTCTGATGTTTGGGGTCTAGCCCCTGTCAAATCTTCTAATGATTTTCAATATTATGTTCTCTTTGTTGATGCTTATTCCAAATTCACCTGGCTATATCTTCTTAAACACAAATAAGATGTTCTTGAAGTTTTTAAATTCTTTAAAGCTTCTGTAGAAAATCAACTTGATTCTAAGATCAAAATCTTGAGATCAGATAATGGTTGGGAATATACTTCTAATGCTTTTAAGCATTTCTGTGCCTCTCATGGCATTATCCATCAATTTTCTTGTCCCCATACTCCACAACAAAATGGAGTGGCTGAGAGAAAGCATAGACACATAGTGGAATGTGCTCTTACTTTGCTCCCTCATTCTCAGTTGTCTCCAAGTTTCTGGTCCTATGCTGTTTCCATAGCTGTGCATCTTATCAACAAACTTCCCACTCCTACTCTTAACAATTCTACTCCTTGGGAAGTCTTGTTCAAATCTAAACTTGATCTTACCCATCTTAGGACATTTGGTTGCATCTGTTTTCCCTTGTTAAAATCTTACAATGCTCACAAACTCTTACCACATACTTCTCCTTGCCTTTTTCTTGGTTATCCTGCTCATTCAAAAGGCTATATCTGTCAAGACCCTCTCACCTCACGGGTCTACATTTCAAGACATGTTCATTTTAATGAAAATGAGTTTCTTTCTTCTCTTCCTTTATCCAGTAGTTCATCACATGAGTCTGGCTTACAGTCCACCTCAACATCTTTGCCTATACCCTTTATACATACACAGTCATCCACTCCTATCTCCTCTGACCCAAATATTGCCCAACACCCCCTCCCACACACTTTCCCTGATACATCTACATTTGCACAGTCTTCTGCTACATCCTCATCTGCACTGCCTCCTGGTGCACCTGCATCTGCACAGACCTTTGCCCCACCTACATCTACATCCCCTTATCCACATGCCTCTCCATCTCAAATATTGTCACCTCAACCTACTTCTACTACCTCACCTTCCCCTATACCCTCACCCCACTTTAGCCCTCCTACTGTTTCCACTGTACCTATTCAGGTTCCTAATACTGTGAATGCTCATCCCATGATCACAAGATCAAAGGCTAGCATTTTCAAGCCAAAGGCACTTGCTATCATGACTGATTCAGTGCAACGTGCTCCATCCAAGAAGGTCAAATCTCCTTTCAAGCCAGATTACTCTCTCACTGAACCTCCCTCTTATAGAATAACAGCTCAATATCCCCAATGGTGTTCTGCCATGGTTGCTGATTTTGATGCTCTTCAAAGACAAGGCACTTGGGTTCTGGTTCCACCTTCTCCTTCCCAGAATGTGGTAGGATGTAAATGGGTGTTCAAACTTAAAAGAAATAGTGATGGCTCCATTAATAGGTATAAAGCCAGACTTGTTGCCAAGGGGTTTCATCAGCAGTTTGGAATTGACTTTGAGGAAACTTTTAGTCCTGTTATTAAGCCTCCCACTGTGAGGATTATCCTTTCTCTTGCTGTCCAATTCAATTGGCCACTGAGACAACTTGATGTGAGCAATGCTTTTCTGCATGGTTTTCTTAGAGAAGAGGTTTTCATGGTTCAACCACCAGGGTATGTTGATTCAGCTCATCCTAATCATGTATGCAAGCTCCTTAAGTCTCTTTATGGCCTTGAACAGGCCCTCATGCTTGGTTTGAGAGGTTCTCCACTGAATTATTGCATCTGGGATTTCAAGCTTCATCTCAGACTCCTCTTTATTCATTCTCAGACAAGGCTCCTTGGTGGTGTATCTTTTAGTCTATGTTGATGACATTGTCCTGACTGGTAACAATCCTCAGTTCTTGTCTTCTTTGATTTCACAGCTCAGTTCAGCCTTTGAGCTTAAAGACTTAGGGCCTCTTCATTACTTCCTTGGCCTTCAGATTACCAGATCTTCCAAAGGGCTATTTCTGACTCAAACTAAGTATGCACAGGATTTGCTTGTTAAGGCTAATATGCATACTTCCAAACTTGCACGTACCCCATCTGCTCCTAACACTAGATTGACCCCTACTGATGGCTCTTTGCTTTCCAATCCTCATGAATTTCGAAGTTTGGTTGGGTCTCTTCACTATTTGACATTTACAAGACCTGATCTTAGCTTTGCAGTCCAGCAGGTTTGCTAATTCATGTCTCATCCTACTGATGCTCATTTAATTGCTGCCAAGAGAATTCTAAGATATGTTCATGGTACTTTGAATTTTGGAATCTTTCTTCAACCTGGCCCTTTCTCCTTGTCTGCTTTCTTTGATTCAGACTAGGCAGGTGATCCATTTGACAGACACTCCATTACTGGTTATATAGTGTATCTTGGATATAATCCTATTACTTGGAGTGCAAAGAAACAAGATACTGTCTCTCGTTCCTCCACTGAGTTAGAATATCGAGCATTAGCAACCACTGCTGCTGAACTCTATTGGCTTCGCCAAGTTTTGAAGGACCTTGGTATCTATCTTCCTGTTCCTCCCAAGCTCTGGCGTGACAATGTTTCAGCTCTTGCTATTACATCTAATCCTGTTTTCCATGCCCATACCAAACATATAGAGGTTGATTATCATTTTGTTCGTGAGAAGGTCCTATGTCGAGATCTTCAAATCTAGTACATTGCCACCGGTGATCAGCTTGCTGATGTCTTTACCAAGAGTTTATCAACCTCTCGGTTTGGTTTTCTTCGCTCCAAAATCATGGTGTCTCTTGACCCCATGGTTTTGAGGGGGGATGTTAAAGTTAGTCATGCTACTCAAACAAAGCACACAGTGAAAATAGAAGAAGAAGACTCAAACGGCTAATTAATGACTAGTTTCATATTAGAAACAATGTCGTTTAATTAGGCCTAGTTTATGTTTTAATGAAATGGATCGTTTTGGATGATGTGTCTGGTTTAAGTCTTCCAATGAGTCTTCTAGTGCTCTGTTTCTTCATTAAGTTACAGAGTTAGTTACTTCAGTGCACAGGGAAGCACCAACCTTCCAGCTCTAACCTTCCAGCTGTCATAACTGCTTCCAGCTGTCATCCCTTAATTCGCGGAGCATGATGTGGAGTGGGTTATATTCAGTTATATTAGTTTTGGACTGACCTTGATGTAATTATACTATATAAACAGCTTTGATGGTTGTATTTGATTTTAAGTTGAAGTAATACATTTTATCCTTCAAACTCTCTCCAGAAATCTCTCTCTTCCACTCTTTCTCTTTCTCTCATTGTTTGTTCTTATTTTTCCGCCATTGTTGTACACTCTAGCAGGCTCAAATTCTCACACTAAAGATGAAAGTGGGAAAGAAAATGCCAAAGAGAGTAGAAGGAACAAGACTGGCGAACCCATGATTGAAAGCTCAAAACTAGTGATGGACTTGGGCAAGGCAAGACCATAGTTATTTTATAGTATTTAAAGCTGACGTAGAAAATTCATACCGAGAAATTTTGTGAAAAAACTTTTATACAAAGTGTAGACCAGGAGAAGTTATATTGTGTTTTCGGTGTATGTTTTTCCTCTCTCGCATGAGGGTACCCCACACTTGGAAGAAGAAACATGCACCAAAAACATGACAGAGTTTTTCGTATACTGGAATCTTTGCGGCGTGGGGCAATGACGCAGCTAGTGAGGTTCTGAGGCGCGTCTATTGCTGGTTGAAAAAAAAAAAAATGAAAAAAAAAAGTGTAGACTGTAGACTGGAGCACAATTGTCAAAGTTCGTAGGGGACAACTTTTTTGCGCTATAAAAAGAAAAGAAACAATTTTTTTTTTTGATGAACACGACCGAAAGAAACGCCTTTATTCCTTTTTCTTTTGTTTTTAATAATCACCTTTATTACTTTTTTGCCGACAGATGTTTAACTTTGAATCTAAATTCATAGAGAAATATAAGGCGCTTTAAACATTTATATAGGATCATTCATATTTACTTGTACAAAATTTACTTACTATTTTAGTATATAAGAAGTTTTTTTTTTTTTTAGTTAATCACTTTTTAAAATTATGCATATTTGATTTTACTATTTTAAACTATTTTTTTAGTTAATCACTTTTAGAAACAAGCATATTCCATTTTCTATTATAAACTCTATTTCATTATGGATTGAACAATATTCTTTTATGGTATTTAACATCATGCTCCCTTTAAGTTGGTTTTTAGAGTGGTGGTTGGGACTCGAATTGTAATCCCTCCCAACAATCCCTCCTCTCTTCATAATGATGCTTTCACAATCTGAACTCATGACTTTGACTCTGATATCATTTGTTAAGTTGTGGGATATGCCACTTTATCTCAAACAATTGGTGATTTTGAAGACACATTCAAGTTTTTTTATCACATTCAACATTATGTCTTGACCTATTTTAGAACAATCATAGGAATCGAATTGCGATCCCCCAAGAGTAAGAAATCATTGAAGCAAAATTGTATTTTAGGAGTTGTGTAAGGCAACCAATGTGGTTTTTTTTTTGGGAGGGGGGGGGGGGGGTTGTTCAGGACCTAAATTGTGCTTTTGTCCTATTATAGGGAAACAAATGGGATTTTGGGAATGCTTCCTTCGACTCATTAGGCGTTAGTTGAATTCTAGAGAAAGAGAAACCCTTAAGAGAATTTTGATTAATGAATACTCGTTTTCAAACTTGAGATCAATTAAAAAGTTTAATAAAACTTGATTCAGAAGTTAAAATACTCTAAAAGAGATTAATTACGGTACACCATACCAAAACAAGACCCTAATTTATTTAAGACAATATTAAAAACACTTAAAATGAAGAAACATAGTAAGCTACAAACTAAAATCCTAAAAATTACATAAAAATTTTAAAAGTTAACAAACAACAAAAGTTAAACACTATAATCTATCCTACATCAACAGAGTTTAAAGTGGTCTTCGCTCAATTCAATGTTGGCCAAAAGACATTCATATTTAAATGCGGCAGAGATGCACATTTTATTTTACACACTAAGACGATATATAGGCATGGGTTGTGTTAGAGATATATATTAGACATATATTAAAGCTAATATTCAACATGGTATCAGAGACAAACTTCGTTCTTGGCATCAAACAAATCTCTACACAGCAAAGAAGATTCATACATGCATAGCACAGATTCACAATGCCCCCGCTTAGCTTCAAATCCAGACCCCACGGCATCATGCAGCCACCATGGCTCACTGCTGTGTCTAGATCCTCAAGCCCAAGCAATATGTGCCTCTCCTTATCAGATCTGTGCAAATCAAGACTATGCCTGAAGAAATCAACCCCACATACGTGCTCCTCGGCCTCCCGTGAGGAAAATCCAGAACTCCGGTCACCAGAAGCACTGCCACGCGCCACCACGCGCTGCAACTGGCTCCGGAAAATCACCCACGCGCCGCCTCAGATTCCCACTTCAAGATCGGAGTCTTGGTACACGCGCCACCCCTACGGCCTCCTCATCGACCGATCAACAGAACCTGAAATTTCGGCAGCCATCTGACACCGTACGCGCCCTCACGCGCCACTGGGATTTCGGGCTTCTCCTCCACGCGCCGGTGAACATTGCACGCTCCAGCCACGCGCCGGAAACTGCGGCTGATGTCATCTGACGTCATCAAATGCCACGTCAGCTTGATCCACGTCAGCCCTAATTCCACGTCATCAGCCACGCAACTCGCCACGTCAGCAGTGTTGCCTCGTCAGCACCACGTCACCTAGTTGACCGTTGACCCGGACCGACCCGACCCGGACTACCCGGATCTGACCCGTGAGCACTGACCGTTGACTTTGACCTGGACCAGTTGACTTTGACTTTTTGCGTTGACCTTTGACCAAAAGTCAAAATTTCCGAAAGGGCCTATCTTGCTCAGTTTTTCGCGTAGATTCCGATTTTGGACTCCGTTTCTTCATTTGAAGCTCCAAAATTGGTCAATTGGCACATTCTTCATTGTGGTTTCTTCAAAGGCATTCTTCAAGGCATCTCCATGTGATTTTCTCATGCTTATCCAACCTCAAGCCTTCATCGAGCTTCCGCCTTGAGTTTGAGGGAGGGTGTTAGAGATATATATTAGACATATATTAGCCCAATGTAATAGGCCCAAGCCCAGTCCTACTTGTACTAGTAGTCTAGGGTTTAGTCGCCTATATATACTCATGTTAGGGTTCATTGTAACAAAAAAAGGTTATTGTACTACACTCTTACACAATAAAGATGTAGCCCTTAAGGGATTCCTCCGTGGATGTAGGCCGTCAAGGCTGAACCACGTAACTCTCGTGTTCTTGATGTTCCTATTCTATGCTTCCTCTTCCGCATCCACTCTAGCATACACAACATAGTATAACACATTGCGTTTGATAATATTCTCCATTTAACATGGTATCAGAGCTAATATTCAACATGACATCAAAGCTAATATTCAACAGGTTGACTACAATGACGCCAATGACCATGTTCATAGCTTTACATTATAGCTACGATCATTTATACATAAATTTTCTGAATGTGGCAGTGGGGAAGAAAATAAGTTGAGAGATGTGTCCCATGTTTCATCTGCAATTGCTCGAAACTCGAAAGGAAAGATGGAGCCCATGGCAGTGACCATTACCGTGGTCAGGGGACAGAAAGTCACAAAGTCACCACATTTTTTTTTTCTAATTTAATCATTTCGCTTGAAAGTTCTAAGCTATTGATGCCGTGACTTTGCGCTGTTATTCAACGAAAAGTACTGAATCGTGTTTTACGTGTTTTTTTTTTTTTTTTTTTTTGGACTAAAAAAACGTGTTTTACGTTTGTAGGTCCCAATAGACACAAATTGACAGTAATGAAAATAACTTGGACATAAAGAGGGATATGGACCGATGTTGATATTGGACCCGTGTGGCTTGAATTGCCAAGCCCAAATTTGGTCAATCCAAATTGTAAAAGGATTGCTTCTTTGCCGACATGGTTAATATATATCTCTCTCTCTCTCTCTCACAAATATATATATTGTTATGTGCCGCACTAAAAAGTGAATTAAGAATCCTAAAACCTAGCAGTAGCCACATAAGAAGAAGAGTAGAGGTTTCTTGTCTTGTGGGTGAGAGAAAGAGTTAGGGTGTAATTAGGATTTGAGTTTTTAGAGTGTTATTATGCACATTATATCTCCCTATTTTTATAATGAAAATTTTCTGTCGTCATCATGGTGGTAAGTAGTTTGCTGAACCACGTAAATTTTTATGCTCTTTGTATGTGCTTGTTATTTAATTTCACTTATTTACAGTTATTAATTTGAGTCTTGGGATGCTATTTGCATAACAGTTTTAGGCTCAAAAAACGTGTTTTACGTTTCTAGGTCCCAATGGAGACAAATTGACACTAATGATAATAACTTAGACAAAAAGAGGGATATGGATTGATGTTAGTATGTTACTCTAAATATTTTTCTCCCTACAATTAATTACTTTCCTCTAAATGATTTTCTCTTTCAAACTCAAGATCCATTTGTTGAAGAAACGGTTCACCAAATCCCATTTTCTCTCTCCTCTAATTTATTCTCTCACTATTTTTCTTCCATTTTTTATTGTAGAAATTTATACTAAACTTCACTTTTGGAAAGTTGAGGATTATTTTTGTGATATTTTTTATATTTCATAATTTTCATTTTGGATCTTTATGTACGTTTTCATTTTCATATTGGTTCTACCATCAATTTTTGATACCTTCATGTTTAACTATTTCACGAATTACTTACTCTAAAATGTTATGGAATGCAAGAATTTCATTGTTGTATGCTAAAAACCATACTATGGATAGTTAGATTACTAGTGGAAATTGATGCAATGCCAATATGAAAACAAAATTAAGCATGAAAGATCAATACAAAATTTTGAAATGTAATGGACTATAAATGAAAACAATCCTAAATTTTAAGGACCAAAAATATACTTAGAATCTAAATTCACAAATGACAGAACATAGTAGAATAGTTATAAGAAATAGAATTTGAGTTATTATTGGACCACAATTTTTACCACACGCTTTCTCACAACTAACCTATGTGGCACATTATGACTAGCTGTTTGTCACATTCACATGAATCCAACACCTCTTTTTTTCTTTTCTTTTTTCACCACTCATAATTTACCACATCATCAAAGTTGTGGGCCTTGTGGCAAAGTTGTAGCACAAAGGGTTGTGGTCTCAAAATTTTCTCATAGAACTTATCAATTTAAAAACTAGTACTTTATGGCAAGTTTGGCTTAGTTTTTTGAAATTGATTTTTTTTTGAAAAAGTAGTTTTTTGGTCATTGCTACTCATCTGGACAATGTGAAAAAGAAGAAAAATTACATTATTAGACCCAAAAAGGACAATTTGTATATTTTACCAAATCCATTATATCATTTTTTGGAACCACAAACGTGGTTTTTTTACCCAAAATATGGTAACCAAATGGGAACTTAATCGAATGCCTTATTTGAATTCACAAAAAGAACGACTCTAGAATCCCTTTGAAAACAAGTGAAATTCTTTAGAATGCTTCATAAAACTTTTACCTCAAAACAGAGAGAGAGAGAGAGAGAGAGAGAGAGAGAGAGAGAAGCTTCATAAACTTGATTGACAATTAAAATATTTTAAAAGAAACTATGTTTTTTATTTGGTACTTAACGGTCATTCCACATAGATGAGTGGAATAACCCCTTTAATAACAAAATCAAACTTGATGGACTAAAATAAAAACAACCCTAAACTTAAAGAGTAAAAAATGTAATTTATTCATATATAAGACTCTCATATATATGTTTGGTGCCAATCAATTCATTTTCTATCACATACATACAAAATTTTAAAAAACGTGCTTTTTATGAAGGTTACAACCTTATAGGATCCAATAATAAGGGAGATTATTTTGATATCGTTAACTTAGGTTAGCTTGTGGTATGGAGTCTATGGACTTGCTCTTAGTTGTATTACTCCATATATCAAAGTACCAAGTGAATTTTGTCATTTTGATTGCCTAAACAGTAAAAACCCTTTAATCTCGGTCTCTGCCTCTACGCACTATGCTGCTACATGGCTAGTTCAAAGGAAGATGTACCAGTCAAATTCTTAGAAAAAAAGAAAAGAAAAAAGAAAAGAAATGCAAATTCTTAATTGACTTTAAAATGAAAGCTAAAGCCAAAATGCCATGGAGAGAGACATCAAATTGTTGCATAGCAGGTTCACAACTATACTTGCTTTAGGAAAGATATTAGGTAGCGGCTTGACATATCATATTTAGCAGGCCACTTGACGGCACTCATTGTACGTAACATCATCATTGAATCTTTTTCATGACTTAAGAGCATCTCAACTACTTGGCTCATGGTAGGTCTTTCATCTTTGTCTTCTTTTACGCATTGTAGAGAAACCCAAACCAAAGTTTCCATCTTGCCCATGTCATATTTACCTTCCAACATTGGATCAATGATCTCTTCAAGTGAGGAAGTATTTGCAGCCACTCTATTCAATTTTTCCCTCACCCATGTAACCAACCTTTTGTGCTCTGCCTCCACACCATCATGTATAGTATGGATACTACTTGATGGGCCCTTTCCTGTTACCATTTCCAATACAACAATTCCATAACCATAAACATCAACTTTCAAGGTGATGGGGAGATTCCAAACCCACTTTGGAGCCATATAACCTTGGGTTCCTCTTATCCTTGAGAAGTTTGAATTCTTAAGTGCACCTCTGTTTTGTAGCCTTGATAGACCAAAATCTACCACCTTTGGTTGATAATTTGAGTCTAGAAGTAGGTTTTGAGGCTTTACATCGGAATGTAAAATCCAGTCCAAGCAGTCCTCATGTAGGTAAGCTAGGCCTTTTGCAATGCCCACTGCAATTTTGAACCTTTTCTCCCAATCAAGAGTAGTAGCTGAGATTGAGAGGTTATCTGCTAAAGAACCATGCTCCATGTACTTGACGACCAAAAGCCTGTGGTTTCCTTTTGCACAATATCCCCACATCTCTATTTAGTTCACGTGGTTAATGCTTCCAATGATGCTTACTTCAGCTAGAAATTCATCTTCTCCTTTGTTGGCTACATTGAGATGCTTGATTGCAGCAACTCGATTGTCATTTAATACCCCTTTGTAGACAATTCCCCCAGCACCTCTTCCATTTTCCTCAGTAAAACTCTTAGTGGCCTTTTTTAGTTCAGCATAGGTAAAATTTCTAAATTTGTTGACACAAAGAGCATAGCCTTGCTTGTCTGCACTTGATCTTTTTCGGGCTTGGTTCAAGAGACACCACACCACAAAGATACATATGACTTCAAGTCCAGCCACTCCACTGGCAAACCAAAGCATAAATTTAATGTCCCATTTTCATAGCATTCCACATATGTTCTGTCTGCAAACTCTGAAATTCTGAATTAGTAATCTATTGATACTAAAGTTTAAATGATTATATGAAATGTACAGATGCAACATAAAGTATGTTCCTAAAAATTACAGACCCTAAATAGCTCTCTACTTCCACCATACATGATGATGTGTTTTGGAAGGGATGCATATGATAATTTCTTCTATCAAATACAAATAAATACAATAAAAGGCATTATCAGTGTTCCTTACTCGTGCAGTTTAAATTGAATTCTCCTATAGGTTTGGCGTAAGAGAAGATATTGTTTTGTGGCACTTTCGAGAAAAGGTCTCCAGAGAAACTCGGCAATTGATACCCATTCAACACTAGTGTCTTAAGGTAACAAGTTGGAAAACCAGTATCCTTCTTAAAGGAGTACTGGAATGCTTTGCAATCGCATAATTGCAAACATAAATCCCAACATTGATCAAAGGTGTAATTGGGATGAAACCCATAATCATAACCGTAAAATTCAACTTGGGATAACAGCATAAAGCCAAACTCATTTTCGTCACAAGAGAGATCAAATTCGGGTTCACACCCATAAGCCCAATCAGTACGATTTTTCATCTTGTACCCTGGAAGACAAGAACATTTCCTTCCAGAACTAACAGCATAACTGCACAAACTGTTGGCCCCACAAGCAAAATGAATATTGCAAGGTATCTGAATGGCTTGCCAAGAGACAACCCAAGTTTGCCTCTCCTCTTCCCAACTGTCAATCTTCTATGAAGCACTGCTCCATAGTCACTTGACATAAAATTAAAACCATCAGATGAACTAAAGCTCCCCAAGGAATTAAGGACAGCAATTCTACTATTGTTATATGAGTTCCTCCCAGCCTCCCAGCTTGCAAGCCATGGGTCAGGCCAATAGATACTGGAAATCTCAGGACCATTATAGAGAAGGCGGAGAACGTTATCATTGTCGAAGAAAAGCTCGCAGAATCCAGAATGATAGTTGCCCTGACTTCTTGAGGATACAAGCTTTGTGTTTTTAGTGAGTAGTTGTTGAGGAAGAAGTGTATCTGTAGGAAAGTCAAAACTTTCCCACAAAATAACACCTTCCATATTACGTAAAACAAGATTACCCATGGTGTGGAGTGATAATTGTACTAAGGAGATCGAGACTAGGGGTGTGTAGTCAACCCACTAACTCACCAAAATCGATTTGACCTGACCCAACTCGTCGGGTTGGGTCGGTTTTTAGGACTTAGTAAGTTGGGTTAGGTTACAAAATTTTTTTTGATAGCAAGTCAAGTTGGGTTTGGGTCATAAAATTTCAAACCCACCAAATCCCAACTCGATCCACCCATATATTTAATATATATATATATTTAAAATATATTATATAATTAATAAAATTTTTAAAATAACTAGCTTTTTCTATTATATATAAAAGCTAATTAGTTCACACAAACCCTAGTAAATTATTATTGTTGTTTAGTCATTAGCATTGTTTACTTTTAAGGAGTTACATTGATACTAATCTTTAGGTTTTTTTTTTAATATATTTATATTTATATTTTTTTTCTATTCAATTTCATAATAATAATAAAAAATTTGTCCAATCCATAAGTTCAACCCAATCCAACCCAACCCATGTGGGTTGGGTTGGGTTAGATTTATTTGATAGATTGGGTTGGGTTGAATTTTTTTGACCCACCATGGTGGGTTGGGTCAAAAAATCTCCTTAATCCAACCCATGTACACCCCTAATTGAGACAGTGTTTTTAGCCTAAACAATGAACTTACCAGCATCAATTAAGATCAAATTGCCAGTTTTAAGGAGGGAGAGCTTTGATCACTTTACATTAATTGGTCGGTCATGATCTAAGATACACGGACACTTCATTTGGGGTGCCGTACCTGTGTTGTATCTATGTCATACTTGTGTCGTAACAGTGTTCTATTTGCCGTATCATGTTATAATTTTTCAAAAATTACTCATGTTGCCATATCATACCCATGTCCGTATCTGTGCATCCTACATCACAATTTGCTATCCAAACTATGGTGCGTGAGTTGCTGAACCATATGGCAAAGCAAAAGGCATTATCACCCACGGAGTAAGAGCCAGCGGAGAAAACACCATTTGGTGATTTCAGAGCTTCTTCTGGCTTCTCTACTGAGAGAGATGTGGCTCCACTTTTAGCATCTAATGTTGAAGATGAAAGTGGGAAAGGAAATGCCAAAGAGAGTAGAAGGGCCATAACTAGCCAACCCATGATGTTCTTGAAAGCTCAAACTAGAGATTAACTTGGGCAATAAGTAGTCTGGAGTGAATAAATGTGAAATATGGATATGTTAAAACAGAAGTCAGCAGACCAAGAGTGCTCAGCCATCACCGGCATTGAAGCCAACCAAGTCCTACTTCGAATTTTGTGGTAAAAATTCTGCTATAAATCTTACACTGGAGCACAATGGTCAAAGTTCATAGGTTCCACTTTGAATCTAAATTTACTCTCTGAAATGATCTCTCGTCAATAGGATTGGTTCAAGGAATTCTATTCAATTTTTGGCCAAAGGAAAAAAAAAAAAAAAAAAAAGATATTCCATTCAATTATAGGAGAGATGCATATCATTTACACTCAAAACTAGAATATTAGACCTGGGGTGATGACAATGGCGCCAACGACCCCGTACATGGCATTAGATTAGCATATCATCATTCATCAATAACTTCTCTGTATATGTAGAAGTTGATACATGCTACCCAAGGTTCTTCTGCTTGATCAAGATTGAGCTTTACCCAATATTTAGAGAAGTAGGTAGTAGATACATGAACGAGGTCTTGGTTGAGGGACCAAATTGAGCTTTACCTAATATTTAGAGGACCAAATTAACAATTTAGCTTCTTTTTTTTTTTTTTTTTTTTTTTTTAATTGAAGATTAAAAAATAAAAACCAAACCAAACTTGAAAAGATGAAGATGCAACGATTTGAAGGGGATAACAAAGGAAAAAAAGACAAAAATAAAACAAAATAAAATAAAGAAGAAGAAGAAACCTTACTGATTTTGAAGATTGGCACATTATGTAAACGGTTAAATAAATTGAAGGAAATATAAATTAAATAGATGCAGAAGCAAAGAGAAAGAGAGAACAAAAACACAACAGTTACGTAGTTCTACGTTGACAGCTTATATTATTGATATAAAGCAATGATGGCTACATTTTTGCTATATGAGAGTCCATAGAATACATATTACAATGCATTAAAAAGATTTATATAAAAGCTATAGGTTCAAGGATTAATGGTCCGTTTGGATTGAGAGAGAATGAAGGAAAGTAGAGTAGAGTAGAATAGATTTAGCATAAAATAAATTTTATACTAAATTTACTCTACTTTACTCTACTTCCCCTCATTCCCCCCTTCATCCAAACAAGCTATAAGTGTAGGTGGCTTTATACTACAAGGGGGCATCTTGGGCCATATAAACCCAAGTATATGTTTAACAGAACATAGAAACAGAGTATGAGACAAGATATTTTTTTTTTTTTTCAAAATTTTAAATTATTTCTTAAAATGGGATACATTTGGTCCATAAATCCAATCTCATCATTATAATTACTAGTTGTAGATCTCGCGCATTGCGTGTGATAATATTGTTAGGGTGGTCTTATTAAATTTATTTTTTGCAATATAGACTAATTTAATAAATAATAATGTATTTCATAATCATATTTTCATTTGTTATAGAGACAATCATAAATGTAATACATATAATTTTTTTCGTATCAAAATGAAAACAATACAATTTTTCTTAGGAATTCGAAAGGTAGAAAAAATATATTAATTTTTTAATAAAAATTGTTTATAACATTTTGTGTATCATTAAAAAGTATATAAAATTTGGAAATTATTTTTTTAGTTTTAAACAGACTTTTTCAAACCCAATTTTTTCTATTGTACAATAAAAAATACCCAGAAAGGTATCAAAAATTAATAAAATTCAAAAAAACTACAATTAAAATAAAAAAGAAAGGGAAAAATAAAACTCACTCAAAGTCAAACTCATTCTCCTGAATATGTAAAACATTTCAAACGTGATGTGATCAAGCCAAATATCCAATACATAATCAAATTCAAAATTTTTAATAAGGTTTTGAAGTAACGCAATAGAAATATGTTACTATTCCAAGGAAAAAGTGTAGGTTATTGCTTTATACATAATGATTCTAACTCATTTTTCATAATTAAAAAAAAAAATTAAACTCAAAGTTGAATTTATTTTCTTAAAAATCTCAAAGAATACACTAATGAGATTAGGAAGATGAGCAATGCAAAATATTTGTAAATGCTTAAAAACAATTACTCAAGCACCTAAATACATCATATAATAAAGACATAACAATTTGGTGCTAATTTGTTAAACAAAATATTTACAAATAGCGAAAGGAAACTGCATAAAGACCATCTTCTTCAACCGCAGTAATTGTTCTTCATCGTATTGTTCAAACTATCCTGATGTTTTTCAAATAAATTAAAACCTAACAACAATACAAAATATGTACATATTATAATATGATTTTTCCCCAAATCTGGTAAACAACATTAAAAGTATTCAGTGTTATAAATAAAATGAAAAATGGATACTTGCATCAAGGAAGGAACACATATAGGTTAGTCAATAATAAGACAATTGGAGTACAAACTTCAAAAAAAAATCCAACAAAAAATGAAAAAAAAAAAAAAAAAAAGAGTGAGAGAAAGAGATAACCTTTTTTGTGTGAGAAAATAAAATATGCATAAAGTAGGAGAGATTGACAAATTTACAGTAAGAAAATGAGAATAATAATAGCCAAAATAAAACATGTAAAGTTGTTATTTACAACTATGTGTTTTATTGACTTTTATTTCACGCCAAATTTGATTGTAATTATTGTTCAATCTTTTATACCCTGTATTTATTGTGGGATTTGATTATAAGGGTTGTGTGATAGAGAGAGAGTGTGAAGACTCAAGCAATTGAAGACTAAAGAGTTTTCACGAGTAGCTTGCGACTAGGCATCCCGCGAAGTGACTCATGTGCCTTACATGTCCTGGAATGCGAAGAGTCAAGCCAGGATGGAGACAGCTGTGTCTTGCGAGTATCTCGCGGGTAAGGCCTTCCTGCAAGACAACCGCGAGACATTCTGTTCTGCCAGTCTATCCATTCTGATGCACACTTTCTATGCCTACACTATTTATACCCGCATTACCCACAAATGTTGAGGAGTGCTTTTGAGAGAAAACCCTAGCCAAACACCTTGAGAGTTAGAGATTGTTATACCTACAATTCTCTATATAATTGCTTGTGAAATTTTCTCAACTCCTACCTCTCCATTTCCATACCATTGAGAGGTTGATAGCTCAAACACTTACCACACCCTTTCAGAGTGTCAAGTGAAATTTTGGGGCTGCTGGGAAGCATTGGAAGAAGCCAAGGATGGCAGATGCAATATAAAGTTTGTTGCGGGATCCGAAGAACTAAACAAGACATGGTTCTGAGAAGCCTTGTTGGAGTAGGAGTTTGGAGGGCTTAGGTACCTCGGATAGATTAGCCTTTGAGGGTCTCTTGCTAACCCATGTATCCCAACTGATTGTCTACTGGATCAATTTTCGCTTGGAAGGCGGCGGAGAGGTTTTTTGTCGAGTTCTTCGGTTTCCTCTTCGATAACATATCAACGTGTTATCTTGTGTTGGCATCTTTCTTCCCTACTCTTTTACATTCCATTTTACTGCTATATTGCTTTGATTATGGATTAGAGTAGTTTGTTTGTTTATCCGCTCGCTTTTACACTATTCTGCACTTAGTATTAAGTTAGTGTAAAATCAATCGGGCCATAACTTTTAATTGGGGGTCTAAACTGCTCTTGAATTTTCAACACATTTTCAAGCTTTCAATTGGTATCAGAGCGGGTATACTCGTTGTGGTTTAACTACCTGAGTGTGATCCTTGACCTTGTTTGAGATGGACCGGTCTTAATCTTTATATGTTTCACCATATTTTGATGGTAGTAATTATGTCTTTTGGAAAGTCTGAATGAGGGCATTTTTATATTCAATTGATGATATTGTTTGGGATGTGATGGAAGTCGGATGGACTGGGCCGTAGGCCGCTAAATCCACTTGGGATAAAGCAGCTCTTACTGCAGCTAACGCTAATAGTTAAGCTTTGAATGCAATCTTTTGTGTGTTTCTCCAGATGAGTTTCATAGGATCTCTCACATAACAGTAGCCAGGGAAGCTTGG
This sequence comes from Quercus cerris, assembly GCA_963669245.1. NCBI lineage: Eukaryota > Viridiplantae > Streptophyta > Magnoliopsida > Fagales > Fagaceae > Quercus > Quercus cerris. The sequence goes on from OY770006.1 coordinate 93,530,106, forward strand.
GAGATATTGGAGACCACCTATAAAGGAACAAAGAAAGTGAAGGATACAAAGTTTCAGATGCTTACCACCAAATTTGAAGAGCTTATGATGGGAGATGATGAGTCCTTTGATTCCTTCTATCGAAAGCTTAACGAAATTGTAATTGCTAAGCTTAATCTTGGTGAGAAGATTAAAGATAATAAGGTGGTAAGAAAAATTTTAAGGTCCTGACCGAAGAGCTTCCGAGCAAAAGTCATAGCTATAGAGGAAAGCAAAGATTTGGATGAGATTAAAATCCAAGAGCTCATTGGACCTCTTTAAACATATGAGCTGGGACTGCCTTCTCATAATTCAAGCAAATCTCTTGCTCTTAAAATCATCACCGAAAGAATAGATGATTCCTCTGAAGAAGATGGAGTGGAGAAGGAGGTAGCATTTCTTGCAAAGAACTTCCGAAAATTCCTAAAGATGAAGAACAGTGGGAAACCATTCAGCAGAGGGAAGTTTCATCCTCCAAAGGTGATAGAAAAGAGTTTAAGAAGAAAGAAGGGACGAATATCTAATCTCCTCAAGGCATTGTGTTATGAATGCAATAGCCATGGACATCTCAAAAAGGAGTGTCCCAATTATCTAAGAAGGAAGGGCAGGGCATATGCCACAACTTTTAGTGACTCGGATTCATCCAATTTTGATTCAAAAAAGAGTTGTGATGGAGAAGGGAATTACTCCGCTTTTATGACTATTGCCCATGTTGAATCAACGGATGATTTGAGTAAGCTTGTTGAAGAGCTTGGAGAGCATAGTGATGAGGAATCCATGGGAATTATAGAAGAATCGAATGCTGAAGAAGATGAAAGTGTAGTGGAACTTTAAGAAAACTACAATTCCCTTCTTAAGAAGTCAGGAGAATATACAAGGGTGGCCAAGGCAGTTATTAAAAAGATGAAGAAGGCAGATGAGAACTATAGAAGTCTCCTAGTACGATATAAGGAGGCCAAATGTAAAATAGAGATGCTGAATGGAGAGCTAACAGAAGCCTACTCAAAGATAAAATTTCTTGAGCTTGAGGTGGTTCAAGCTAATGCAAAAGTAGAGCGAGTCTCCTCCAAGAAGCTTGATGAAGTCCTCTCTCATCAAAAACCTTTCTCCGACAAAATCGGATTGGGATATACTGGAGAAAGTAGTTCAGCTATCAAAATCACCAAGGAAGTGAAGTTTGTGCAAGCCAAAGAACCAATAGTGGCTGCCTCTACCCCTAAGAAAGTGGAGGATGAAAAGAAGAATAATGTAGCTAACCAACGGGTGTTGAATAAGCCTCGTAACCAATCAGTGGTTAAGCTTAAGGTTTAAGAGAAATCACCTCCAAAGTCACAAAGAGGTCTGAGAATTCAACATTTTTGTCATTACTGTGGACTTCAAGGACACACCAGACCAAATTGCCATAAGCTGAGGGCATTAAAGAATGCAGGTGTTCAGAGGTCAAAAATCTCTAAAAATGATAAAAGGAATTGGGCTGTTGAGTAATCAAAAGGTCGAGTTAGTGATTCCGAAATGATGGACGTGATGAAGATGATCGGTGCTTTCACCACTTGCTTGGAAAGCTTCACTAGATGGTTTGAAAGTCCCAACTCTTGTACCCAATCCTATAGGAATATCACCCCAAACGTACATGTCGTGTGGGTGAAGAAGGGTACTCATGCATAAGCATTTTAACATGTCCATGCATTAATACGTCCAATGTTTAGGAACATTTGTTCATGCATCATTACATGCATAATTTACTTTGTATCATTTGCTTCTGGTTTTTAGCATGTTTCTTTTACAAGCTTTTACTTTGTTTTTGTTTTTGTTTTGTTTTTTAGTGTGTTCAAAAAATTAAAAAACCCATAAAAATTGAAAAATCTTCAAAATGTTTGATCGCTTGTGTTGTGTATATCACATGTGAGTTTGACCTAGTACCTTCATACTAATGGCGTAGTGCATTTATGAGCTTAGCTTGTTATGTATGCACATTTATCAGTGTGGAAGAAATCTTAAAAACTATGTGTAATTGTTGTAAATAGATTTTCAAGCTTGTCATGAATGATTGGTCAATAGTTTTGATGGTCTTGATACTTACATAGACTTGTGCCTATATATCTTCCCACTATATATTTTTTTGTTTTTGCAAAATAGCTCACCAAATGTAAATCTCCAAATGAAAAGAGCTATTGAGCTACAAAAGCCTGTCGCATATACTAGTATTTGACTAGGAAAAAGGAAAAGCGACTTTTGTTTTGAAATGTATGGTACTCAAAAAGCCAAAAGCTAATTCTAAATGTATATATATCAAAAATATCAAGCACCAATCTCACAAAGAGATGTATTATCCAAAATAGATCAAATGTTATGATTTATGTAGAAGTCAAATGAAAAGCTTCTAAGATTTGTAATCAATTTATGGGAGGTCATATATGTTCATTTCTACAATTGAGATAGAATACTTGATTTAGTATTAGTTGTGTATGACTCGATTGAATTGATCATTGAAACTTCACTCTGGTCTAAGGACTATTTCACATTTGATACTCACCCATAACACACATGACTTTGATTCAATTAATGCTTATCTCATTTGTGTGATTGTACATGTTCAAATGTGATGTGTATGCTCAAGTACTTGCTGATCAAACCCAAAAAGATTTTTGAGTGTTTTATATGTTTTTGAAAGTGATTTTATACTTTCGTGTCTTTAGTTTTTGTTCAAAATGCATTTTTGTGTTTTTCTTCAAAAAATGGTTCAGAGGTAGTTTCGCGAGAAGCTCGTGACTTAGAGCTTCCCACGAAAAGGATTTAAGGGAAATAAATTTTTGGTAATTTCACGCAAAGACTCTTGCTACTGTCTTACGAGTATTTCGCGACTAACAGCTTCATGCTAAATGGGTTTTAGGCAAAACTGGAATTTCTTCAAATTCAGACAGAAACTCTCGCGACTTAAAGCTTCTCGCGAAATTTTTTGTGCTTTAGTGACCATTCTCACGACTGTCTCGCTACTTTCTAGCCCGCGAAAAACGCATATTTTCAGTTTTATAATGCAAATGTGACAGTTTTTTTTCAAAACACTCACATTTCCCTCGCTAAGCCTTTCTCGAACCCTTTTCAACCCCTAATCACATTTTACTCAAACCGCATCATTCTTAAGCTTATTTTCTGCATTTTCAACTTCAAGGTATGCTTTCTAAAACATTTTCTTCATGATTTTCTAAGATTATGCAATTATTTGAGTTAGGGTTCCAAAGTTTGGGGATTTTTCGAAATTGGGTTGGGGTTCTTTATTTTGTGAAATTTTTTTCAAAATCTTTGATTGGGCTGTGTCCCATTTGTTGTTTGTACATTTATGTTGGCCCCATGAGGCATTTTAGCATATATTGAGACAAGTTTTCACCATGTTCATGCATTATTCATAACTGTTGTGCATTGTTACATGTTAGGTGTTTGACAGATTGTCCAAATGACATCTTTGTGTTGAATTGGACTCAACTGAGTTCCAATGTTTGATTTTGGTCTTGAATGGTCATGTTTACCATGCTTTGGTCAATGGTTGTGTGTTTTACACACTTTGTCCATTTTGTGCCCCAATGTCATGCCATGCACACACTAGGCACACACCTAGGCACCCTCTGGGCACACCTCATGCATCTTATGCTGCATCCTCATGCATCAAGACATGCACACATATGCACACACATGCATAGTTACTTAATTTCATGCATTGTGTCTATGTTTACTTGTTTTAATTGTTTTAGCATGTTGTTTTTTAGTTATTTATGCTCTGTTTTGGGTTATTTTTATGTTTGTTTTGGAACTAACTTGAATCTAATCAAGTTTTGTGTTCTGTTTTATGTTTTTGCACATGTTTCTGGTTTGTTCTGTGTTCATTTGTGCAGATGTCTCTATTTAAGAGCCGGTAATTGATGTTGATGACCCGTCACCAAAGTAAAAAAGGACTCATTTTTCAACGGAACTGTATGATCCTGACCTGTTCAGATCTGATGCTGCATTTTAGACCTATACGACCTATTTTTGAGATGCTCCATTGCTGGTAGAAAGGGTTGTTGATCAACCATCCCTCCATGAAACTAATATTCCAATATGGTTTGCCACAAAGGATTGGAACTTTTTGCTTTCAACTCTTGAGGATACATACGAGAACATGGTAAAAGAGTTCTATGCCAATACCATTGTTGAAGAAGAAGAGTTAAAATGTTGGGTTAGAGGAAAAAGTTTCTCAGTGACACTGGTTTATTTGGCAGAAATCTTACACATTAACCAGCCAATACTCCCCATAACATCGGTATATGATGAGCTGAATCCAGATGAAAAGGTTCTTAGAGAAGCTTTAGGAGCTAATTTGGAATTCTCCTCCAATAGGAAATCAATTAGTGTGGCATCCCTTTCCCTAGAATTGAGACTGCTCACAATGATCATGTGTAGCAATCTCTATCCTTTGTCTAGCATCGGGTTTATGAATCTCGTTTGAGCATTATTCTTGCATGATTTGATCACTGACGAAGAGATTGATGCGTGTTCTCATAATTTCCACATCTTGGCCAAAACGGTTGACCGAACTGCTTCAAGGAATTGTATTCCTTTTTGTCTCCTTATCTCAAGGATCTTGAAGCTCAAAGGTGTCCATCCCTTGGAAGATGAGCGTCCATACCCAAGGCTAAGTCCAATTAACATTCGTACTCTTCATGCAAGTATGAGTCACACCAAGAAGAATACCAAACAAGAAAATCATGCAACTCCAGGAAGCTCAAGTTCTACCCCCTATGCCTTTGATAAACAATTAGAAAACATCATGGCTGCACTTCAAGAGATTAATACCAAGATATCGGTCTATCTACTATCATGTACTCCCAGGACATTTGCTTTGATACAAAGTTTACATCTCTCCAAACTCAGATGGATGAAATTCAAAGGAAGCTAGAAGAAAATGGAGACTAGCTATTCCATAACAAAAAGGGGGAGATGGTGTCCATGACAAAAAGGAGGAGATGGTGTCATTGATAGGGGGAGTGTAGTGATAGGGGGAGGAGAAGCTAGAAGTCATTTGTGTTTATAGTTTTTACTGCTTTTGTTTAAAACTTAAATACTCTGATTTTAATTTTAGTTTATTTTCAGTATTTATGTTTATCTCTGTGCTTTATAGCATTTTCTTGTACTTTTAAGATATTGCTAATATGTCTTAAGTACCTCACTCTTATGCCCTAGTAGGATCTTGTATCCTAGATGCAAATACTTCATGTATTTTGTATTGGTTGAGTGTTGGACATACAATTGATCCTTTGGATTGTTTTTAATTGTATTGCGTGTCCAGATGAGCATTTACTTGCTAAATGTTCATTGTAGTCATTCTTTAATGATTGTTTTTGTTTGATCAAGATATGCTTACATGTTTTATAATGTTTACAAACTTGATCACACTTGCTCATGTATGTACCTTGTGTTCAACTTGTCATAAGCTTAATGAAAGTTTTGTTTGTGTGCAAGTATTCTAGGCTATAGGTATATACGTGCAAGTGCTTCACAGCTTCTAGATTAGGTGTGAGTGAGTTTTTTCACTGTTCCTAAGCTCATGTTTAAGTCTAGAGTCTGTTTTAGGGTTTTTGTCACAGAATAGCCAAAAGGGGAGATTGTAAAATTGTTATTTACAACTATGTGTTTTGTTGGCTTTTATTCGGTGCTAAATTTGATTGTAATTTTTGTTCAATCTTTTGTACCTTGTATTTATTGTGGGATTTGATTGTAAGGATTGTGTGATAGAGATAGAGAGTGTGAAAACTCAAGCAATTGAAGACTGAAGAGTTTTCGCGAGTAGCTCGTGACTAAACATCCCGTGAAGTGACTCATGTGCCTTGCATATGCCGGAATGTGAAGAGTCAGGTCAGGATGGAGATAACTGTGTCTCGCGAGTATCTCGCAGGTAAGGCCTTCCCGCGAGACAACCGTGAAAAATTCTGTTCTGTCAGCCTATCCATTCTGATACACACTTTCTGTGCCTACACTATTTATACCCACATTACCCACAAATGTTGAGAAGTGCTTCTAAGAGAAAACCCTAGCCAAACACCTTGAGAGTTAGAGATTGTTATACCCACAATCCTCTACACAATTGCTTGTGCAATTTCCTCAACTCCAACCTCTCCATTTTCATACTATTGAGAGGTTGATAGCCTAAACACTTACCACAACCTTTCAGAGTGTCAAGTGAAGTTTTAGTGCTGCTGGGAAGCATTAGAGGAAGCCAAGGATGGCAGATGCAACATGAAGCTTGTTGTAGGATCTGAAGAATTAGACAAGACATGGTTCCGGAAAGCCTTGTTGGAGTAAGAGCTTAGAAGGCTTAGGTACATCGGGTAGACTAGGCTTGGAGGGTCTTTTGCTAACCCATATATCCCAACTGATTGTTTAGTGGATCAATTTTCGCTTGGAGGGCGGCAAAAAGGTTTTTCGCCGAGTTCTTCGGTTTTTTCTTCGATAACATATCGGCGTGTTATCTTGTGTTTGCATCTTTCTTTCCTACTGTTTTACATTCCATTTTACTGCTGTGTTGCTTTGATAATGGATTAGAGTAGCTTGTTTGTTTATTCGCTCACTTTTACACTATTCTGCACTTAGTATTAAGTTAGTGTAAAATCAATCGAGCCGTAACTTTTAATTGGGGGTCTAAACAGCTCTTATGTTTTCAACACATTTTCAAGCTTTCAAAGGAAGATAAAGGGGCAAAGTTATATGTAAAGTTAAAACCATCTAAGAGGAAATATGTATAGACAATATTTTGTTATAACATTAAAATTAAAATAGATGAATATGTAAAGCTAAAACTGTCTAAGATGAATTTGTAAAGCCAATATATTTATATATTTAACATTGTCAAAAAAATTAAAGGTAAAAAATAAATATGAAAAAATTAATGATGTGGCAATGACATGGAGGAGGGGGTGACTTAACAAGAGCGTTGCAACAATAAATACTACACTTAGGCTTTTAGATATATATATAGATTTAGATGGGTTAAACTTGAGAATCACAATTTCAATTGTTCTTTTGCGTGTGTGTTACATGTATAAAACAACTAGTGTGTAATGAATACTTCTCATTAATTATTATATTCTTTGTTGTGGGTACATGTATGAGTTGTTGACATGTTTTTGTTGGTTATTACTACTTATAATTTTTTTTAATGCTATGTGGGTGTGACTATGAGTCTATGACTATGAGTTACCAATAAATGGCATCTTATGAGTTTGAATAAAAGATCTGTGGTTTAATTTCCGTCTACACCAAAAACCGGTTAATATCTTAGTCTGATGATAAAAAAACACAGTCATCAAAAGCAAAGTGGAAACCATAGGTTAAACTCGCTAAATAAAAAATAAATGGCATCTTGAATTTTTGGTGCCACTTATTGTTCTCGTCTATGCTTTGGCCAAGTAAGATTATGCGGAGCATTTAGGAAAATATTTAACAACTGAATGTCAATTTAAGGTTGTTTAAGCAACAACCAGCACCGACCGGCACCAACTTTGTCTCACTGAACTAAGCTGAGTTGAGCAGCAAACGTGGTTTTCGACAAAATCTTACGAGATTGATTCATTGGTCAAGAAAAAGGCTTTGAAATCAATTCTAGCAAATTCATAAGAATCATAGTTGTTATAGGCACATGAAGGTGCAAATTATATCGCTATTTATTTTGCTTGCTACAATCTGGCGGTGGAGTTTATTTATTTATTTTTAATTTTAATTTTAATTTTTATAAATGGTTTGGAAATTCTGATAGCACACGGTCATACTGCCGCAGAAAGAAAAAAAGATTTGGACAGGTTACATGGCCTTTCCTAGAGCTTCTTAGTAAACAGTTTTCCTGGAAAAATATTTTCAACTGAAAATATATTTTTGCAGAACAATTTAGGTTGAAACCAATGAAATTTATTCAAAAAAGAAGCACCTACTTTTATCACTCAACACCAACCTTGTGCAAAATTTTTAAGAGAGGATGCACACTGATGAAATGGGGGAGGAGCTGAAGTTCTTAATTCACTTCATGTGCAAGATTAATGCCATCCCAATATATGCATTGAATTTTCTCATCACATGGCAGTTGTTTTTATCCTATTGAAAATATGAAACAGAATCAGATCAATATCTATTATTTGTTTGTCTTTTGTTTGACAGTACCATCCAAAGATCGACACGCTCCAATTTGTTGGGTAATATTTAATAGATTCACAACTATCTATGCTTGCGCTAAGAATAAATTATCGAGCCACTAGACATTATATTTCGCAGGCCAGGCACTGGTCATACATTAATTATACTATACAATACATTCACCGAGAATCATTTTGTTGGCGTAAAAGCATCTCAACCACTTGGTTCATAGTAGGTCTTGCATCTTGGTCTTCTTCTACACATTGTAGAGCAACCTCAACCAAAGTTTTCATCATGCCCATGTCATATTTGCCTTCCATCAATGGGTCAATGATCTCTTCAAGCAAGGAAGTCTTTGTAATTGCTCTATTCTTTTTTTCCCTCACCCATGTAACCAACCTTTTGGGCTATGTCTCTCTGCCATAATCTATATTATGAACACTCCTTGAAGGACCCTTTCCAGTCATAATTTCCAACAAAAAAATCCCATAACTATAAACATCCACTTTAAAGGTGATAGGAAGATTAAAAACCCACTCTGGAGCTTGATAACCTCGAGTTTCTCTTACCTTTGAGAAGCTAGAATTATTAAAGACACTTCTGTTTTGTAACTTTGGCAAGCCAAAATCTGCTACCTTTGGTTGATAATTAGAATCTAGTAATATGTTCTGGGGCTTTACATCATAGTGTAAAATCCAATTTAGGCAATCCTCATGTAGATAAGCTAGGCCTTTTGCAGTACCCATGACAATTTCAAACCTTTTTTCCCAATCAAGTGAATTGGCTGAGAGGTTATCTGCGAAAGAACCATGCTTCATGTACTCGTACACCAAAAGCCTGTGCTTTCCCTCAGCGCAATAACCCCACATCTCTATTAAGTTCATGTGGTTAATCTTTCCAATGATGCTTACTTCTACTAGAAATTCATTTTCTCCTTGGTTTGCTTCGTTAAGACGCTCGATTGTTGCAACTCGCTTATCAAATAGCACACCTTTGTATACAATGCCCCCGCACCTCTTCCAATCTCTTCTTTAAAATCCTTTGTAGCATTTTTTAGCGCTACATAGGTAAATTGTCTAAATCCAATGGCGGCAAGAACATAGCCATGCTTGCCAACATCTGAATTTATGGGTTCTGATTAAGAGACACCACACCACAAAGATACAAATGATTTTAAGTCCAGCTAGTCCACTAGCAAACCTGAGCATGAATTTCATTCTCCAGTTCTCACTACTTTTTACATAAGTTCTATCCAGTTGTATTGTACCTTCACTTGAGCAATCCAAATCCAAATCAAATTACATAAACGGTCATCCAAAGAAGATAAATCATTGGTTGGAGTGGAATACGTTTGTTGGAGGGAAGGGCTTCATCATAAAAGTTATGAAAATAAAGAAAAAAAAGGTCCAAAACCTGCAAAAACTAGAGTGGGATGCAAAGCAATGATGAGTTTAAAGAAAAAAGAAGGATGGATTGTAACTAAGTTTGTAGACAATCATAATCATGAACTTCTTACTCCTAAGAGTACAAGTTTGCTTTGTGGACATAGAGTGATATCACATGCCCAAAAAAATTTTATAGATACACTCAATGAGTCAGGTGCACCTACAAGGAAGATAATGTCATTGTTGAGTAACGAATCTGGTGGTGACTATAATGTTGGTTGTGTTGCGGTTGATGTTCAAAATTATTTGGGCAGTAAAAGAAGAAAATTACTTCAAGATGGAGATGCACAAAGAATGTATAGCCATTTTACTGAGTGTCAATTAAGAAATCCAGGTTTTGTATATGTCATTCAAGTTGATGAACAAAGGCGCATGGGAAATTGCTTTTGGGCAGATGTTAGGTTAAGAACTGCATACCAACATTTTGGAGATGTCGTTACTTTTAACAAATTGCTATGGTAACAAATTGCTATGGAATGCCTTTTGTTCCTTTTACTGGGGTTAACCACCATTACCAATCTGTTATGTTTGGATGTGCTCTGCTTGTGAATGAAACAGAAGAATCTTATACATGGTTGTTGAAGACTTGGCTTGAGGCAATGCTTGGACGTGCTCCTTCTACAATTATCATAGATGATGACAAGGCAATGGGTAAGGCAATTGCAAAGATATTACCGAATACAATTCATAGATTATGTATGTGGCATATTTTACAGAAAGTTCCAGAAAAATTGGCTCATATCTATAATAAATATCCACTTTTTCAAGGAGAATTTCACCATTGCATTCATGATACAATCACTGTTAAAGAGTTTGAGTTAGAATGGAGTGAGCTTGTAGAGAAGTATGGGTTAGGGGATAACGATTGGCTGATAAATCATTATATGTGGAATGAAAATGGATTCCAGCTTATTTATGTAGGAGCTTTTGTGCTGGGATGTCTACAACTCAAAGGAGTGAAAGCATGAATAAATTATTTAAAGGTTATGTTCGTTCAAGTACAATGATAAGTGACTTTGTACATCAATATGAGAAAGCCTTAAATGCACATTATCTGAAAGAGAAATAGCAAGATGTAAAGACAAAAACTTCAATGCCAATTTTGAAAACATGTTACAAGATGGAAGGAGAGGCGGCAAAAGTTTATACAAAAAAGATGTTTATAAAATTTCAAGAAGAGTTATTTTGTAGTAAAAAATACAAGGCATCCAAATATCGTAAAGAAGGAGTGAAGAAAATATATAAAGTGACACCTCATGGGAAAGAAAGTCCAATTTATGAAGTGTTATTTGAAATTTCTGAGAAAAAAGCAATTTGTACATGCCATATGTTTGAATTTGTTGGAATTCTTTGTAGGCACATCCTAACCGTTTTTGTGAAAAAAATCTCTTGTGGACTTTCTTCCTCTGTATTATATTTTAGAAAGACAGACAATCAAGGCCAAGAATAATATTATACATGACATATCTGGCGATGTCATACAGGTGGAGCCACAAATTTCTTCCACTTTGATGAGAAATAGTTTATTGCTTCATTTTTTGGAAGTTGTAGAAGTAGGGTCACGATCAATGAAGAAATATGAACATCTTGACCTAGCTCTACAAAAGGTTCATGTGGAGCTTCTAACCATGCATGATGTTGATGATTTAGTAAGTTTTGATAATACTATACTAAACAGCCAAGTATTATCAAATCTTCTAGGTGCTTTACAAGACCCTCCGTATGTTCTATCTAAGGGAAGACCTAAACCTTTAAGACAAAAGAATCCAAAAGAAAACCTACCAACAAAGAAAAGAAAATGCAGCATTTGCAGGGAAATGGGCCATGTTAGAAGAACTTGTCCATCCATAAGTTCTGTACAGGTACAAGATGCATTTGATTTTATTATTAATACATTTTTTCAACTGGATTTTATAATCAATATTTATTCATTCCTTTTATTTGTTAAACATCCTTAGGACTCTTTGCCATCTTTGCAGTATCCTCCTACTTCGTTAACTTCTATGCCCCAAGGTCCCCACTCTTCATCTTTTATGGTATAACCATTTATTGTTTAATTATCACAAAGTATAGATTGTCTTCTTCTTCTTCTTCTTCTTCTTCTTCTTCCTTTTTTTTTTTTAATTGTGTTCATTCTAATATGTTTTTAATTTGGTTATACGTTTTTTTACACAGGATTGTTAGATGTCACTCACCTACAATTCTAAGAGAAGTGAAGTACAGACTAGATTTTGTTCAAAGAAAATGGATTACCTAACAACAGTTTTTGGTTATATACTATTTTAATTGTGGTGGAGAGAATCAGTCACCTATGTTTTGAATTTAATTGGTTTTATTTCACATGAATGCATTTTAGTTTAGAAATTTTCAGAAAAATTGTGACAGGTTTATATTACATCGAAGACATGTATTAAAAACTTTTTGAGATGTACTCAAAATTCTAAAGTTACATTGTATTCAATTGTGACAGGTTTTATATTACACCTTCCTGAAAATTAAGGCAACAACTAAGACCAAAACCAGACAGTAAAGAAGGAATGTAGTGTATCTATACTTCTCTGCCAACTGCTCTGGTGTGAAAATTGAAATGGAAAAATAGAGCCAAAAATTAATTTCTTTACTTTGCTGGAATGCTAATTAATGTAAATGTTGATTTCCCAAGGGAAGAATCACAAAATGCAGGACAAGACCTCAACATATGTAGCGCCTTTAACATTGAAAATTCAGTAGACTGTTTTATTAGTTTAAGCATTCCGGCATAGTCAACAATTTAGTTTCACTAGATATTAGATACAATGGCCATCTAAGGCAAAAAAATAGAAAGCATAGAACAATGTAGCTGCACTAGAAGCGGAAGCATTGACTCAGATTCAATCTGCCAATGCTTTTGGGTATCCAATCTGCCTTTGAAACAATTGGGACTGCTTTTGGGATCTAAATTTAAATATAAAAATATTTGGAATCTCATACTTTAGAAGATGGTCTTTTTAGTTTAGAGTCATAACAAGTGTAAACAAGAAGAAAAAAAATTAATGAAGAAGACAATCTTAGCAACAAACAGAATAGAAATTTTCATTGATTTTTTTAGCAACATAATTTTTCATTGCTAATACAAGGAAGCAATCTAAAATGGAACATACAACAAGGAGGCTACGCAAGATTGAAATAAACATAGATCCTTAACACTATTGACTCTGCCTTTAATAGTATCAAGATTCTCATTCAAAGGGCTGTCCTTAATTGCATTCTTCTTCTTGGAAGTTCAGAAAAAACAACAAGGGCAAGGTTCATTTGAACACCCTGCTCAACCATAACTGTTTTGTCTTAATCTAAGTAGTGGTCAAGCTTGTCTCAACTTATAGTCTCTCCCTTGTTTGGTATTGTGTTAGGACATATGTGTTTTCACTTGTTAAGAATATATGTCACTTATTTATGTAAATTGGCTAATCCTTTGACAAAACGCACTCTACTTGTAATTGGATAGTTCTAGGTGTTTTTAATACTTCAAGAAACAAAGTTTCAAGATCAAGTGTTGAAGTCATCAAGTCTGTTCAAAAAAAACAAGCTAAAGTGTAAAATAATTAAAGTTCGACACCTTCTCAATAGCTCCTCGACACCTAGCTATCTGTTGAGATTTATAAAATCAGATTTTCTGATTGGATTTCTTGAGATTCGTGAATGTGTCTTTGGGCCTTCTTTTCTCCTAACCCTAAACATATAAAAGGATTATTTTAAGAGCCGTCAAATAGTATACAAGTTGCACAAGTATTGAGCAAACTCTGTTTAAGCAATTTGTGATCAAAGGCGAAGTTCTTGACCTAGTTCATCTTCTCTGAAGAAGTTGCTGTGTATTTGCACCAAATGATTTTGTGACCAAGCATCTTCCTGATCTTCATCGTGTAGGATGAACTGAAGAACTTTGCAGTCAACCTCTCCTTCTAAGTTGGTGTTGAAGTCGCGTACTGAGATCCACGCATTGGTTAGTCACATACTTGGGAGCTGTGCATCAAAGGTAGAAACTGTCACTACAAATCAAGTCTAATTAGGTATTGGGGTAAGGGTTCAACTATAGGTTGGTAAGGTACTTGGGATTCCTTTACTTGTAACCACTTGATTTGATAATAGTGGAGTTTCGGGAGTGGTGACCTAAAAATCACCCGGTGGGATTTTTGCCATAAGGGTTTTCCCCATTCGTAAACAAATCACCATGTCATTTAATTTCCGCTGCATATTTAATTATTTGGTGATTTATTTGTGCTTCCACGCAATTGCATGATAAATTGATTAATTAATAACTTGGCTAATTAATTAATTGGTTTAATCACAAGGGGTCATTTAGTTTGTGACTTATCAAGTGGTATCAGAGCAGGCACACTCTGATTAGGTTTTAATCTTTGCTGTGTTTGATCCATTGACCCCTGTTTGTTATGGATAAAGGACAGTCGTTAATTATACCTCCTTTATTTGATGGAACTAACTACGCATACTAGAAAGTATGCATGAGAGCTTTTTTGCAGTCCTTAGATGAAAAGGTGTGGTAAGCTGTAGAGATTGGCTGGACTAAGCCAAAAGAAGAGCCAGCCGATTGGGATGAAGCCAAGATCAAGGCGTCAAACTTCAACAGCAGAACATTGAATGCCCTATTTAGCGTAGTCACCAATAATGAGTTCAAAAAGATATCCTCTACTGAAACTGCAAAGGAAGCATATACCATCCTCCAGACAACCTATGAGTGTACAAAGGTTGTCAAGGATTCAAAGCTTCAAAAACTCACTACAAGCTTTAAAGAAATAAAGATGAAGGAGGATGAGTCATTTGATGAGTTCTATGCCAAGCTTAAGGATATAGTGAACTCAGCCTTCAATCTTGGAGAAACATCCCTGAACCCAAGGTTGTAAGGAAGGTGCTTAGATCTCTACCTAAGAGATTCCATGCCAAGATTACGGCGATAGAAGAATCAAAGGATATTGACAAAATTCCTTTGACTGAGCTGGTTGGAAACCTACAGTCCTATGAACTAGGACTATCTAGGATTGGCAAAATGGGTAAAGGCAAGAGCATGGCCTTGAAGGCAAAGAGCATTGATACAGATGAGTCTTCCGATAATGAAGATTCCAAGATGAAGTCCTACATTACAAGGCAGTTCAAGAAGTTTATGAAGAATGCCAATGGGAGGAGCTTCGATAAGGACCACAGACAATCCAGTTCTTTCCATTCTAAGGTGCAAGACAGAGGGAAAAAGGATGCTAAAGAAGGCAGTCAATACACTGTTACTGCAGGACCAAAGTGTTTTAGATGTCATGGATTCGGTCACATGAAGCATAAATGCCCAACATATCTTAAGAGCATTAGGAAGAGTAAGGCACTTGCTGCAACCTTAAGTGACACTGAGCCTGAAGATGATTCCGACAATGAGGATGACGGAATCTTAAATGCCTTCACTGTCACAGTCAATCCTACTGAAGGGATTGTTGAAGAAGTGGACGAAGAAGAAGAACTGGTGGAGTCCAAATTCGAAAAGATGGATGATCAAGATGATATCCATTTAGCCTATGAGAAACTTTACAAGCTCTCTGAGAAGCATGAGAAATTGTATAGGCTGGCCACCAAGAAGCTCAGTGATGTGGAACTTGATTGTGAAGAGTTGTCCATAAAGTTTGATGAGGTAAGTCAAACTATTGGAGCGCTGAGGTTTGAGAACAATTTCTTGGCTGAGAAGACCAAGAAGCTTAAAGCGGAGCTATTTCAAGTCAGAGCTCAATTGGAGAGGACTTCAAGTGCAAAACTTGATGAGATGCTCAGCAATCAGAAATCTGCTTCGAATCGAACAGGTTTATGGTATGGTCTTTCTTCCTCTCATATTGCACTAGTGAGAACTTAGACAAGAGTAAATTTATCTTAGGAGCACCCCCTAAGCAAGATAAGAAAGATGCTAAAAAACTTAGGGCTAAGAAGGCTAACTCTCAGAAGCTTAAATAAAAGAAGTAGCATCTCTTTCATCATTGTGAAACTGCTGGTCATACTCGACCAAATTGCTACAAGTGGCTAGCCACTCAACAGAGCAACGACATGATAGCGTTTGGAAGCCAAAATCAGCTTCAATCCTTTCTTGCCCCTCTTGGAGATCTTCTAAAATCCCTCATGTTCCTTTTGAACCTGAATGGTTTCAACTCTTTCCCCTCTCCGCCGCTTCAAAGGTTTCATCAAAGGAAAAGCTCTTCCAAGGTGTGGAAGAAAAAGGACTCTAAGTGATTTCATCACTTTCTTCCCTCTTCGTGTTTTTCTTGTTTGTTGCATTGCTTGTGTATTTTGCATTTATCTTTGAGTCAGTCTAGTTTTATGTTTTGCTTTGTTTAACATGTTTTTGTGTGTTTACTTTCAGTTTTGCTTATTTTGTTTTTTATATAAAAAAAAATTGAAAAATCAGAAAAAATACAAAAACAGTGTGTGTTATGTGTACATTGGTACTTGTGTACCTTGGATGGCCATTGAAACAAAGTTTTCTAAATTTTATATCATTTGTAGCTTAGATGAGCATCTCTACGCACAATTAAACAAGTGAGCTTTGTAGTTTTTGTTTGTGATGAGTAAGATTAAGTTATCTTTTAAAAATTAACACTCATATCACTCTTTTTGACGGGTAGGACTAAAAAATCCTAAGAGAAAAGCATAAATAACCATATCACCACTGTTGTCGGCTAATTATAATATGACACCTGTATGCTTTTGCATAGTAAAAGTGCAGTGTCATAGACACCTGTATACTTCAGCATAGCAAAAGTGCAGTGTCAAAGACATTCGTATGCTTCAGCATAGCAAAAGTGCAATATCTATGCTTAACATGTTGAGTATTTCTTTTCTCTCTTCTATATGCCCATGCATGATATGCTAAATAAAAGAAAATATGCAAAGAAAATATAAAGCAAAAAGATTAAAAAATGCTTTAAATATGATTGCAAACGTGTTTTCTAGGAGATGAGGGAGTTATAGGATGTACCTCAAAGGTGATAGTCCCCATCAAACAGTTATGATTGTGTGTGAGTTAAAGTTATTTTCTTATATCTCAGATCGTCATAACATGTATACACATATGCAATCTTGCGATATTTTTCACACACAACACGCAATATACTTTGCTACTATTGATACATGTGTAGGTACAATGTGATTTGGTCATCACAAGTTTTTACATGTGCTACTGTATGCTTACTAAACTATCTTGACTTGTTTTTGAAAAATAAAATTGGTTAGACTTATTTATTGTGTGTGTGTGTGTGTGTTTCTAAAGATCCATGTGCTTAAATTGTTTGATAAGAGATGATTTTGAGAGCTTAATATATTGATTGGATCATTGATTGAGGTGCATGATGGATTGCATTCATGTCTGTGTTTTTCACTTTTCGAAAAACTGCTTTTAAAAGCTATCTCGACACCTCCTCGATACCTTGGTATCTGTCGAGCTTCTTAAGCCTTTTTCTTATTGCAATCTTGACACCTCTTCGACACCTGATGGATCGATCGAGAAAGTTCCTGTCTCCTCGATACCTTCTCGATTGATCGAGCTTCTGTTCTTGGTTTTGGCGTTTATTCCTTGATACCTTTTCGACACCTGTAGCTGTTGACGTTTGTTAGGTTCTAAGGTCTTACGATTTTATGTATTTAGAACTCTAATTTGTAATGTTGGCAAACCATGATCAAAACATTGTATTTAGTCTTATTTAGACTTGCTCAAAGTTGGTTTAATATTGTAAAGTTGGAATCGAGTGGCTGCAGAAGTACTTGGGACTTTCGGCCTGGCTCGATCGATCGAAGAATAGACTCGATCGATCGAAAATCGCACAGGTTGAATTTTCTGCAGAATTTCCAACTCAGCCCTACTTCATTAAACGTTTAGGGTTTTATATTTTTACCCTAAGTATATAAACTAAACCCTAGTCACATTTTTGAAGGTTGTCCATATTGTATTGTTGCTCATACATTGCTGTTTTGTGTGAATCTCTTGTGAGATCTTTGAGGAGCTTTCCTTTACACAAAACTTAGGGTTTTCATGGTAGAGATGATTTCAACATCTTGAAGATCATTATTGTTGCAACCATTGGAACTTAAAAGAAAAGCAAGCGGGGAGCTTGTAGCTGATTGAGGAATTCAAGAAAGAAGTAGTCCGTGGATTCGGAGCCTGCGCGTGGTCGTGTCAGGAAGTTCTACTGGTGGGTAGCATTAGGAAGTCGAGCGGGGAGCTTGTAGTCCTTTTGTACGAACTTCAATTCTTTCATAGTGAATTCAGGTTAGCCTTGAGGATCGGTGGGTCAAATCCTCCCCAGGTTTTTACCGTGTGGTTTCCTGGGTGATCATATCTTGTGTTATTTATTTTCTGCTGCTTTATATTCTTGATATGATTGTTTGGATTGTTTTAACCTCGAATTGCTTAATTTGACTAAGTAACAACTTGGCTAATTAATCTAGGCTACGCAATCTGTGTGTTTAAGGGGTCTAAAACCGTTCAAGTGGTATCAGAGCGTGATAGCTCTTTTTGCTTGAGATTTCTATCTCTGAGCTGATCCTTGACCCCTGTTGTCATGGAGCATGGACACTCTCTGTTTGTTCCTCCTCATTTTGATGGGAACAACTATGCTTATTGGAAAGTAAGGATGAAAGCATTCCTGAAATCCATTGATGAAAGGGTTTGGAATTCCGTTGAATACGGATGGTAAAAGCCCGCTACTCTTGTGAGTGAGTGGCAAACTTCTGAAAAAGAAGCAGCAAGCTTCAATAGCAAAGCTATGAATGCTATCTTTAATGCTGTTTCTATGGAGGAATTTAAAAGAATCTCTAATGTTGAGGTTGCTCATACTGCTTGGAAAATCCTCCAAACTGTGCATGAAGGCACAAAGGCAGTTAAGATAAACAAACTGCAGCAATTAACTTCTAGGTTTGAAAACATTAGGATGTCTGATGATGAATCCTTTGATGAATTTTATGCCAAACTGAATGATATTGTTAATTCTGCTTTTAATTTGGGTGAAATCTATGATCAACCTAAGATTGTTAGGAAGATTCTTAGATCTTTAACTGAAGACTTTAGACCCAAAGTGACTGCCATAACTGAAAGCAAGGATGTGGACTCCATCCCTGTTGATGAGCTTGTAGGATCTCTTCAATCCTATGAGTCTGACCTACCTAAAGTGAACAAATCCAAATCAATGGCTCTTAAGTCAGTTGATGATGTTGATGGTGGTGGATTTGATGATGAGCTCTCTGCTACAGAGATTGCCTATCTTGCCAAAAACTTTAAGAACTTTCTTAGGAATACAAATAGAAAGGCAAGAGGTACTTACACTGCTGAACCTAGAAATTTTAGGAAGAATAATCCCACTAAGGTTAACAATTTTGAAAAACCTAGAGAAAATTCTGGTCAATCTTCTAATAACTCTTTGGGTCCTCAATGTTTTGGCTGTCAAGGGTATGGTCATGTGAAATCTGAATGTCCTACATTCTTAAGGACTAAGGGTAAAGCTATGGCTGTAACCCTTAGTGATAATGAGGTTTCTGATGATGAGTCCGGTGGTGACGAGGATGGAAACTTCATTGCTTTAACGGCTACTGCTATAGTCAATGAAAGCATATCTGCTGAAGAGAACCCTTCTGATGGGGAACTCTCTGAAGATGCAGATCTTCAAGAGGCCTATAACAAACTTTGCAAAATTGCTGCAAAGGATGCTATGAAAGTTGATCTTGGCCTAAAGAAAATTGATTCTCTTGAGCTTGAAAAGAGAAATTTGCTTGTTAAACTGTTTGATGCTAATGAGCTTTTGAATAATGTTAAATCTGAGAACATGCTTTTACTTAATAAAGTTAAAACTTTGGAACATGATTTATCTGTTGCTAGATCTGCTAGTTCTAAACTTGATCACATGCTGAATGTTCAAAAGTATCCTTCTGATAAAACTAGGTTAGGATATGTTGAAAGCTTCTTAGATACTGGACCTCATTCCACTACTTTTGTTCCTTCTTCTTTTTCTGAACCTTCTGTGAGTGAGGTTGTGAGTGAAACTGTCAAACCTTCTGTGAGTGAGGTAGTTAAACCTGTAGAAGTTTCACCACCTAAGAAGATTAGGGTAGACTTAAGAGAATCTAAACCTAAGGAGCCTACCAAATCTAAGGACAAAATACATGGTAAACCTGTTTGGGTTTGTCATTATTGTGGTAAGTCTGGACATATTCGTCCTAACTGTTACAAGCTTCAAGCTGATAAGAGAGCAAATAAACCAAAAGTGCCTGTGCCTCAAGCACAAGATCCTATGGCATTAATTGGTGAATTGGTAAAGGTGTTAAACCTTTATTCCAATCCTGGAGTTGGGAATCACTCGAATGTGAATATGAACTCCAATGCTCGTGGTGCATCTAAAAAGTTTTGGATGCAAAAGACTCGAACTAATTGAGTCTTTCTGACATGGTCCTTGTGCTTCATTGCTCTATTCTTTTGTGACAATTGTTCTTTGTTTTCTTTGTGTTTTTTTTGTTCTAGGACTTGCATTGCATTACATTCATGCATTTCATTCTAGGATTTATTTGTTTTCCTTTATAAAAAAAAAAAAAAAAAAAAAAAAAAAAAAAAAAAAAGGAAAAGGAGGAAGCAAAATTTATGTTGAACATGATGTTCTTGATTTTTGAAAACAAGGTTGGTCAATTTATTTACACATAACATGTCTTATGTACCTTGTTTAGCTTGGATGAGCTTACTTTATTGCACTCTACTAGTTTGAGCTTTGTAGTGCATGTTGTATGGGAAAGATGTTTATGGTGTTTATTACTTTGTCTTAATCTTGAAGTCACATGTTATTTGACTGTCGGACTTGATCCTTTTGAGAAAGGCATAAATAACCATCTCACCACTGTTCACTAACCAATCATGAACACCTTAGTGCATATCATAAGATTCTGTGCTCGAGAAAGTGTAGCACATGCACAAAAAGAACATAAGGTGTAGCCTCAAATTAAATTAAAACTGGTGTGTACTATTAGGCTTGATGCCAATTCACTTAATTCAAACCAGTGTGTACTATTAGGCTGAATGCCATCTCATACAAATACGAGGCAAAAATGCAAGAAACTTACATGATTGCAAGCTTTTGTTCTAGGAGATGTGGGAGTTATAGGATGTAACTCTTTAGGTGATAGTCTCTTTTGAATTCTATGTGATGAATTTTGTAGACTTTGTGATTGATTGCTATTCACATATCACCTCACATGTATCTCAAGTTTTTGCTAGTATCACACACGACACAAGTTACTCTTTGTTAAACACTGTACATGCTTGTGTGTGTTTTTGGTCTGACCAACCAAGTTTGAAAATATCTTGAGATTTATGCACAACATATTTGTTGCTTGAGAAAATTCAATGGGAGTTTGATTGAAATTTGTTTTAAAGAAAATTGGGTTCAAAATTTTGGGTTTTTGAAAAAGCATTCCATCTCATACTCATGCATTTTGTTTATTCAATTTAATGCTTTGAGTAGTTATTTTCAAAATTAGGTTTGTGTTTTCAAAAACTGTGATTTTTTTCCAAAATTCAGTGAACCTCTGCCCATTTCGATCGATCCAGCCTGTTTTTCGATCAATCGAAAAAGTGCTCTCATTTGTTTTAAAATGACTGTGCTTTTCGATCGATCGAATGTAATTTTCGATCGATCGAATATCGTAGAAAAGCTTTTTAAAAAGATCAAATCTGACTTTTTCAACCACTGTTCATATCTTTTTCAAACTTTTCCTTTCTCTCTCCGACAAGGCAAGCCAACTTTTTCCAATTTTTGTCGTTTTCCTCCGAAGTTTTTGCAAAGAATCTCTTTCCTCAACAAGGTAAGACCCTTTTGCCCTCCCTTTTGAACTTATTTTCATTATTTCATGCATAAATCCATGCATTTAAGGGTGATTTTCAGACTTTACATTTTTGGGATTTTCTGTTGATTCAAACCTTATTTTATGAAATTGATCATTGGGTTTTTGTGGGGACACATCATACTAATGATCCTTGGTGGTTAATTTGATCAATTTTGAGTTTGATGAAAAATTGAAAATTCTAGGGTTTGTTCTTGATCCGAATTGGGGCTTTTGTTAATTTGAGTAGAATTTGCTGAAATTGGCTTGTTGTATTGATGAAATTGGTTATTCTAATCTGTTTCCAAACTTGTGTAATGATCAATTCATCAATTTGTTGCAAAATTTTTCAAGTGGTTTTTTCAAATTTTTGGGATTTTTGATAGAAATTCCTTGTTCAAGCCAATTTGGTCCAATTACTCTCAATTAATCTTAATTGTACACTGCATTTAGATCATGCATCACAACATTTTATTGTTCATGCATCATATAGATTTTTGTTCTATATTCTTTATTGTGCTAATTTGCAGTCTGCCCTTGGTTTTGTTTTCTTTTGTTCTTTGTGGTTTTCTCTTTGTGTCTCTGTCCTTTCCTTAGCACTATGCCTAGGAAAACTAGAGCCCGTAGGAGTGTTCCCTCACCTTCTCCTTCACCCCCTCCATCCTTTGATAATGAGAGGTTTTCGAGTGAGAAACACCAAGAGACTTTTGAGAAGCTGAACATTAGGAGAAAGATTTGGGCTGAGCGTTCTGTGCTGTTAGATGAACTAGATCCTGCCATTAGGGCAAATTTTGAGCGTCGGGGTTGGTTACCCTTGGTGGATGTTTCTGATCCTCCTCCACCTTCTACCTTGATTAGAGAGTTCTATTCGAACATCCCTATCCGTATCTATGATTCCAACACTCTAGTTAAGAGTTGGATACGAGGCGTAGAGTACTCCATTACTCCTCGGGTAGTGGCTGATGCTCTAGGGGTACCTTTGGTCCAGCATCCTATCTATCCTTATGCTGAGTCTCCCGAGATTAGCGATGTTTTGTTGTACATCACTGGTACTGCTGTCCAGTGGGGTTCTGATCCTCGGATCACTTCTGCTGAGCTCTCCGGGTTACACTATCTGTTCTTTAGGATAGCTTGTCATTCGATCTGGCCTATTTCCCATGATTCACACCATTTCTCTTGAGAGGTGTGTATTTTTGTACGCTCTTGTTACAGATGCTCCTATTAGTTTTCCCCATCTTTTTCTTCGTTCTTTGAACGAAGTTTATAGGAGTTCCTCTACTGCTCATACTCTTGTTCATCCTATTTTCATTCATAGGATTCTTCTCTATCTTGATCTTAGTGGCTTTCCTTCCTCTGAGCCCGTTCATGTGATAGGTCCTATAGGTGCGTCTTTTCTTAGACTGAGGGCCGCTCATCTTCGAGCTGGTTCTAAACACCCTAGATCTGAACCCTCTAGTAGCGCACCTCCTCCTTCTTCTTCTTCTGCAGGTCTTACTGGTGAGGGTATTCCTGTTCTAGTTGGTGATGATGCTGCTGCTGATGATGTTCCTTCACCTCCTTCGGCCGACTTTGATGTTCGTCGTACTTTGGAGACTGTCATGACTGTTCAGCAGGCTCATGGTCAGATTTTGGTGGACTTGCTGGATGAGATTCGTGCTCTCCGAGCTGATTTGGCGCGTCTTCAGTCACCCTCACCACCTCCTTTTGATGGCGACTTGTGATTGCCCTTTGGCATTCCGTCACAAAAAGTGGGAGTGGAGTTTTGACTTGTAGTAGAGTTTTTGTAGTTAGGGGGAGATTTTTTTTGTTTTAGAGGAGCTTGTGGAGTTTTTAGATTGTATCTATGTGCTTCACTTTGTATATCATTTTTTGGGATATTCATGTTAGGGGGAGTAACATTGATTGATATACATGATACTTTTTATTGATTCTTTTTGCTTTGTTGCTTTGTGTTTCACTGCGTATTGATTTATATGTATGAGTTGATCATTCATATATGTCTTTATTTTGAATTATGTGAATCTTACAAGAATGTTATACCTGTTGTTTTACTCTTTACTGTCACACATGCGTTTATGCGTTTGTTGAGTATTTCAGGATTATACAGGTTGATTCAACTAAGCTGCTGTCTACACTTGCAACTATGGATAGTAGTTAGGCTGAATTGAATATTATGAGCATTATCTTTGTAAATGGCTTTTTATTTGTAAAACTTTGAGTTGTTAATTAGGGTTTTGTCACGGATTGCCAAAGGGGGAGTTTGTTAGGTTCTAAGGTCTTAGGATTTTATGTATTTAGAACTCTAATTTGTAATGTTGGCAAACCATGATCAAAACATTGTATTTAGTCTTATTTAGACTTGCTCAAAGTTGGTTTAATATTGTAAAGTTGGAATCGAGTGGCTGCAGAAGTACTTGGGACTTTCGGCCTGGCTCGATCGATCGAAGAATAGACTCGATCGATCGAAAATCGCACAGGTTGAATTTTCTGCAGAATTTCCAACTCAGCCCTACTTCATTAAACGTTTAGGGTTTTATGTTTTTACCCTAGGTATATAAACTAAACCCTAGTCACGTTTTTGAAGGTTGTCCGTATTGTATTGTTGCTCATACATTGCTGTTTTGTGTGAATCTCTTGTGAGATCTTTGAGGAGCTTTCCTTTACACAAAACTTAGGGTTTTCATGGTAGAGATGATTTCAACATCTTGAAGATCATTATTGTTGCAACCATTGGAACTTAAAAGAAAAGCAAGCGGGGAGCTTGTAGCTGATTGAGGAATTCAAGAAAGAAGTAGTCCGTGGATTCGGAGCCTGCGCGTGGTCGTGTCAGGAAGTTCTACTGGTGGGTAGCATTAGGAAGTCGAGCGGGGAGCTTATAGTCCTTTTGTACGAACTTCAATTCTTTCATAGTGAATTCAGGTTAGCCTTGAGGATCGGTGGGTCAAATCCTCCCCAGGTTTTTACCGTGTGGTTTCCTGGGTGATCATATCTTGTGTTATTTATTTTCTGCTGCTTTATATTCTTGATATGATTGTTTGGATTGTTTTAACCTAGAATTTCTTAATTTGACTAAGTAACAACTTGGCTAATTAATCTAAGCTACGCAATCTGTGTGTTTAAGGGGTCTAAAACTGTTCAACGTTCATGTTCTTGACACCTACCTTGACAACTGTCTCGACACCCTAGCTGTCGAGAATTACTGAAGCTCCTATATAAGCTTCTGTCACGATCCGGTTTTTATTTTCTCGATCTCTCTCGACCTATCCGCGACTATTCATCTCCCTAAACCTTTTTTCTCACTCAAAATCTTCAACCCACATGTTTTTCGGCTCTTCCTTGCTTCAAATCACTTGGTAAGATCTCTTTTTCCTTCATTATTCATGCATTTCATGTTTTGAATCTTAGGTTTTGGGGTTTTTCAAAATTTTTGGGGTTTTTCAAAATTAATGAGTTTTTCTTGAAATTTTGGGTTGGGTTTTCACTTAAATGTGTTCAAAATGTCATACATTGCATTTCATATGCAATAGAATGGTATTTTCATGCATTTAGATGTGTGTTCTATGCTTGTGTGCTGGTAGGATTGGATTGGGCTAAGCCCATGATGATTTTTACTTTGCATGTCACATGTTCGTGCATTCCCCATGCATACGTACTCATTGTTCAATATATTTGATATATGTGAACTGTTTTGGGACTTTTCTGATTGTCTCCTTCTCTATCTCTTTCTCATTCTGTTTACATTAGTAGTGTCTATGGCACCTAAGCGTAAATCCACTCTGGCTCAAAACCCTCTGCATTCTGGAGCTTCTTCATCTTCTGATTTTGCTCCTCTCAATCTTCGGTTCCGTGATGATGATGCCCACAAGACATTTTTAGAGAACTTTTCTAGACGAGGTGTTCATTTGGAACGCCAAGTCATTTTGGCAGACTTCGCCGACATTGACCTTCCCTCTATCATTCACAGTAGGGGATGGGAGTCACTGTGTGACATCCTGGTCACATGTCCTCTCGTACTTATTTAGGAGTTTTAGTCTAACATGCACGGGATCGATCATTCAATACCTCTCTTTTTCACTCGCATTCGAGGTATGCGCATCCCTGTCACGCCGCAGCTAGTTGCGGATGTGCTTAGGGTTCCTAGGATAGAGTTTCCTGACTATCCATCTTGTGAGCGTTTGAGGACTGTGTCCAAAGATGAGCTCATCTCTACTCTTTGTGAGCGCCCCGCTGATTGGGGTGAACATCAGTATACATCATGTAGACCTTTTGCTAAAGGTCCTAGATTCCTAAACATGGTGATGACTTTTGTACTCCATCCATTCTCTCACTACAACTCCATCACAGAGCCTCGTGCTCGATTTTTGTTATCTCTTCTTAAGCATCTTACTATAGATTTTCATTCTCATTTCATTCTTTCTATCATAGATGTTCATTTAGATTCGACATCTCGTGATAAGTTCATCTTTTCTTCTACTATCATGAGGATCTTATGCCATTTTTCTATCCATTTTCTTGTGTCCGACCACTTCACACACATTTATGTCATAGATGCTGCTACCGCAAAACATAATGAGGCTCAATTTAGGTCAAAACAGACGGATTCCACTCCTCCCTCCCGTTTAGCTCCATCCAGATCTGCTCCATCTACATCTACTCCTTCTTCCTCTATGGGCGATGTATCGCTTGGAGACATCATGGCGCAGCTGCAGCGCATGGATGCTCGCCTCAATACACTCTCCACTGAGTTGTATCAGGTGAATGTTCGTGTTGATCGTATTACACGACGGCAGGCGACCATGGATGGTTTTGCTCCTAAGGCTACTCCTTCACCACCTCCTCTAACGGCTTCTGATTTTGAAGATAATGATGATGATGGTGATGACGATGACGCTTCGGATGACGATGATAGAGATGCTAGCTCTACAGATAAGATGTCTACATGACACTTTACCCTTTGTCACTCGTGACAAAAAGGGGAAGTAGTTTTGGATTATGATAGTTTTAGGTTATGACAGTAGTCATCTTAGGGGAAGAGTTAGTATAGGACATTTTTGTTAGGGGGAGTGTTGATATTTGAGGGATGTAGTGAGGTTTTGATGTATCTTTTATTTTCTATTCTTTTTAGACATATTGATCTTGTATATAAGGTCTTGTGACCAGTTTCACATACGTTGTACTTATTTTCTTTATATATGTGGATGTATGATTCTTTTACCTATCTCTTCATGTGTTGTTTCTTCTTTATCTTTATACACATGTTCATTATACTTGTATGCAATCTATTATTTCTGTTTCACACAAGATGCCTTGATGAGTTTTGTTTAAAGTGTTTCAGAAATACAAGTTGCCAAAGTCTACTTGCCATAAACTCTTTTCTTGCAATGTTTTTCAAGGGTTTGTGATAGGATAGATTTTATTGTATTCAACAAGTGAGTATGAGTTGAGTGATTTATGACTTCTCTCATATGTCCATTTGTTTATTGTGGTTTTGTCACGGATTGTCAAAGGGGGAGATTGTTAGGACATATGTGTTTTCACTTGTTAAGAACATATGTCACTTATTTATGTAAATTGGCTAATCCTTTGACAAAACGCACTTTACTTGTAATTGGGTAGTTCTAGATGTTTTTAATACTTCAAGAAACAAGGTTTCAAGATCAAGTGTTGAAGTCATCAAGTCTGTCCAAGAAAAACAAGCTGAAGTGCAAAATCATTAAAGCTCGACACCTTCTCGATAGCTCCTCGACACCTAGCTATTTGTCAAGATTTATAAAATTAGATTTTTTGATTTGATTTCTTGGGATCCGTGAATGTGTCTTTGGGCCTTCTTTTCTCCTAACCCTAGACATATAAAAGGATTATTTTAAGAGCCGTCAAATAGTACACAAGTTGCACAAGCATTGAGCAAACTCTGTTCAAGAAATTTGTGATCAAAGACGAAGTTCTTGACCTAGTTCATCTTCTTTGAAGAAGTTGCTGTATATTTGCACCAAAGGGTTTTATGACCAAGCATCTTCCTGATCTTCATCGTGTAGGATGAACTGAAGAACTTTGCAACCAACCTCTCCTTTTAAGTTGGTGTTGAAGTCGCGTACTGGGATCCGCACATTGGTTAGTCACGTACTTGGGAGCCGTGCATCAAAGGTGGGAACTGTCACTACAGATCAAGTCCAATTAGGTATTGGGGTAAGGGTTCAACTGTAGGTTGGTAAGGTACTTGGAATTCCTTTACTTGTAACCACTTGATTTGATAATAGTGGAGTTTCGGGAGTGGTGACCTGAAAATCACCCGGTGGGGTTTTTGCCGTAAGGGTTTTCCCCATTCATAAACAAATCACCGTGTTATTTAATTTTCGCTGCATATTTAGTTCTTTGGTGATTTTTTTATGCTTCCACGCAATTGCATGATAATTGGATTAATTAATAACTTGGCTAATTAATTAATTGGTTTAATCACAAGGGGTCATTCAGTTTGTGACTTACCATATTGTCTCCTTTGAGTCTTGTTCATTAGATTGGCTGGTGAGTTGTAACAAAGAGTGTAATGTCCTAACATGAATCTTTAGACTCTTTGTTTGTTGTTCAAAAAATTACCTGAATTACCAAAAAATTAAAACAGAATGAGCCACATATTGTTGAGTGGGGAAATAACAAATAATGTATTCTATGTTACTTATCCATTGAATTTGGGTTTACAAGGACAAGAGATGAAAGGGAAAATTTCTAGAATTTTCAACCTCTGTCAGTTATCAACATATAACTCTATTGCATTACCCACAATAAACATGATGTTAAACTTTACAAAGAGATCGTTGCACATGCTAAAAATGCTAGTACAGCTTTTCAATGAGTTTGGTAAGATTATATGGCCAATCCTTCAACTTTGGATCCTAACCAACAGCTCCAATTAATCAATAAACCTGAGGCCAATCGTGGCCAACTATCTTGAGTCCTTGTCCTAAATACTCTTAATCTAAGCTCCATAAAAGACTCACAATAGGATAAGCTACTCAACTAGCTAGACAAGTTTGGTAAGAGGCATGCTCTTTGTCATCTCAACAATTTAAGAAATTTGGCTTCTTTACTAGCCTTTTTTTTTTTTACTGATATTAAACCAGAAAATATATTGCAGGTTTAATCCCAAAAATACAGTCTTTGTGTCACAAAAATATTTCTGTCAGGCATTTTGACAAACAGCTTGTAAGCAGTTTCTCAAGAGGTCAATCCTTAACCTCTGTCTATCAATTTGAATTTCCATATATGCCTTAACGCAACCAAAGAATGGAAGAACTCGAATAATGAAGTTGGAAAACCAAAATAGCATGAACCAAAACAGGAAAAAAAAAAAACAAAAAATCGTCCCTACTAGGATCAAACCCATATCTGTCCTTATTTCGAAAGAGCAACATACGCAAACTGTGAAGATATCAAAATATAGCAATGGCCAAATCAATCAAAATATAGCAAAACCCAAAAAATTTTGAGAATAAGAACAAATCACCTAGGTCTGGCGAGGTAGTGTAGCGGCAAAAGTTAGTCCGGTGAGGATGGGGTGGAGACGCATGAGCTGAAAAGTGAAATGAGATTCTAGGGAAACATGAAATAGGTTTTGATTATTTGTTTGTTGGGATGTTATTAGGTGTATTAGGATGTATTGATTTTATAATGAGTTTAAGTAAAAATTTGATATGGCATTTACTTATTGGCTGGTGTAAACCAAAGGGTTTCGCCCTTGTTAAATTTAATCCCTTATTATTAACATGCTATAATAGACTGAATGATCAACTTCAACGAATAAAGGAGTACCTCTACGGTTTCGTCCTTGTGAAGATTAGCAATTAAGGAATACTAAGTCGCCGCTCTCAAGATAAATAAAAGAAAATTTCTTTTCACGTGGCTGATTTAAAAAGACCTAGTAATTATAAATATATTTTTATATATGTAACGGCAGGGACATGTTAGGGTTTAACTACAATTACTAAAACAACCTTAGCTAAGCTTCTCAAATGTCTAATTTGTCCCTCTAAAATAACACTCTAATTCAGCCTAGGAAGATCAATCCCACTCCAATTAGTACTCTTGAATAAAATCACTTTTACACGTTAAATACACTAGATTGTAATCTCATACATATACATGGATACACTTAAAGATATACAATAAGATACATAATATAATTCTTATATATATATATATATATATATATAATTTAAATACTATCGATAGTTGTTTAGAAAAAAAAAAAAAAAAAAAAAAAAAAAAAAAAAAAACTATTGATAGTCATTTTTATATTTTATTAACTTTTAAAAAAAAAAATTGTATGGATATTATTAAGTATAAAATGTAAATTGTCCATTTTTAAAAAAAAAAAATTATTGTGAAGCACTTTTTGTTTTTTACAATTCATTTATTCTAGACTCTTTGATTTTTATACTTAATAACTTACTTGGATGAATATTTATGATGTGATCTCATATTTGATTCTAAAATTAAGAAATAAAACTCTTTAAGAATAAATAATTTAGGACACATGGAACAAAATTAGAACTCTAATTTAGAATTCTAATTTGAGTTTCTCTTAGCTTCACCTATTATTATTATATATATATATAGATTTCTTACTTGGGTAAAATTTAAAACCCACTAAAACTTAGCTCTTTTGTCTCCAAGAAGCCCATAAAACTTAAATATACTTTCAAAATTTTAATTCCCAATTAACCTCAAATTAAGATTTATCTGTTTAAATAGGCTGGAACTCTAACACTTAAACTTCTAATCTTTACTCAAAAAAAAAAAAAAAAAAATCTAATCTAAATAGGTTTTAAACTCTTATAAAATTTTTTTTTTTTAACTAATAAGGAGACTAAAAGTTTACTGTGAATAATTCATAAAATAACTCTCCACATTACATCTTTTATTTATTTATTTTCTTTGTAGATATTATAATAAAAAATAATATCAACTTCAAAATAAATTAAATAATTCATCAATTCCACTCAAGAAACAATTAAATTAAATTTAAGTGAGGCGGGTGTTACATGTATAATGTATTGTAAAAATGATTATATAAAGAAAATATGGTAGCTTTTTGGTAGTTTAAAATAGAGAATTTTTACAAAATTGGATGTAAATGCTCTAAGTTACTGTGTTTTTTTGGTTTTAAAAAGAAAAGGAAAAACAAAGGAACATATTTATTTATATAAAATAGTTACATATAATTAATGAGTTATGAGTCTTCTTTTTTTTTTTTTTTTTTGATAATTTGATAATTACAAAGAGGGAAAGGTTTGAAATTTTTTTTTGGGAAAGCGAGAAAGGTTTGAATTTTAAACATATTAATTGAAATCACAAAAAAAAAAAAAAAAAAAAAAAAAAAAAAAAAAAAAATCAGTTAAGTTATAAAACTCTTGACTCTATATATATATATATATATATATATATATATTTTTTTTTTTTTTTTTGGAAGACTCTTGACTATATATTAAGAATTATTCCTATGAAACTCTATATTTTTTGGTCTTATCCCAAAAAATATATGGCACACAATTTATAGCATTATAGACTCTATTAGGCTTTAAAAGATT
Source organism: Quercus cerris (assembly GCA_963669245.1). Classification (NCBI taxonomy): domain Eukaryota; kingdom Viridiplantae; phylum Streptophyta; class Magnoliopsida; order Fagales; family Fagaceae; genus Quercus; species Quercus cerris. The sequence continues at coordinate 93,561,181 of OY770006.1, forward strand.
GTTATCTTTTTCTTTTCTTTTCTTTTTTTCTTTTTTCTTTTTCAACTGAAAAGTTATTATTTTGACTCGATGTAGTGAGTTTGATTCAAAGGTTTGATATTAGCTCAACTTTTTTTTTTTTTGGCTAAAAGTAAGATAACTTTAACCAAGACAAAATGATGTGCGGATAATTGAACGTGATTAAACATAATTAAACTAACTCAGACAATGTACAACTTTATGAAAAAGTTTTTTTTTTTTTTTTTCTTTTTTTTTTTTTTTTTTTTGGAGAAGGTTATGTAAAAGTAAATTAAACAAAAATTAAAGTATAGAAACTAAACTTAGTTGCATTCATGAAATGAAATTATGCTATGTATATGCAAGGCTAAATTCTGACTGAACAGGAGATTATAAACTATAAAGGATAAAAACAAAATCCATTTTAGTGTGATCACTTCATTAGGTTGTTATTTCCTTGATGCAACAAATCTCTAGAAGACTAAAACTATATTGATAATCATGTATTAAGCACACTCATTGATAATTGAAGCCAGGGTTCAATTGCATGCAGCAATATTCGTTACTCTTATTGGGAAGCAAACTCTAGTGGTGAATTTTGATAGGGGTAAAGTAGAATAAATTTGACCAAAAATTAGATTAATTTTCAGCCAATTTTACTAGTCAATGAAGTCAAATTGACTTCGTGTTTGTTAGGTGAGCCCGTTGAACGGTCTACAACAAAGGGCCCACGAATTATAAAACCCACCTGTATACTTTTACAAGGTTTGATAAGTATTTATTGTTTCAGAATTTTAACCGTAAGGCAATGGCTGGGCTTGGCCCAAATGAAAGCCTATAGTGGGCCTAACCCAACAAGGTAATATACCCCATTTGACCCGGCATTTCATTTTGGACAGCCACCTTCCAAGCTACATTTATCGTAGGATTATCCAAGATGAAAACACATTGCACACTACACATCTCTCCAGCAAAACTCTAATATAGTTCTCTTTTAGGATACTATATCTTATGTTTTCTATAATTTGATCAATATTAGAGAAATTATGATTCAAAATGGCCAAATTTATTTGTAGGCCTTTGTAACAAGTAATGTAATCCAAAAATAATCCTGATCTTAATTGTAGTGAAGTGCTATAATTCTATGTATGTTTAGTCTAGGATTAACCTAGAGATAATTACTATATATTTCCTATATTTGGTAAAATATTACGCACAATCATAGAGATGCAGTCGCTCAAGACTTTCTGGTTATGCTATAGATGACCACTAGACTGAATCACAATTGCTCCTCACTTTGTCTTTATATATCTTTTCTCCCAATCATTCTCAATCTCCCACCAATAATAGATATTGATGGCTCTTGTTTGTGGCTTTTGAAGACTAAGAAAAAAACCACTTGTCAATTTACGAGGGAATATGCAATTAATAAAAGATATGTGGAAAAAAAAACAAAAAAAAAAACAACGACAACAACAACAACAAATCGTTAAATAGTGTGACTTATGGGTTATGGCATTAAAACACAAGAAAATATATAGTACAAGACAAAAGAGTTGCATAATACTTAAGCTTTCACAAAAGATACATGATGCAATACAAAAGTCACCTCCATGAAAATGAAATAGAGAAAAAGATTCTCTTTATTTGAAATAGATCAATTTCATAGTTAAGATTAAATTTTACAAAATTAAAGAAATACAAACTACCATGTTATTTAAAAAGTTTAAATGATGTGGTAGTCTCTACATATTGTTAAATCCATAAAATAAAATTTAAAACACTTAAAATGGAGAGGATATTGTTCAATAAACTGAGATGTCTAGGACCAAATAGGTAGGAGAACATACAAATGAGAAAATCAAACTAAGCATAATATGAGAAGAGCACATCCGTCATGCCATGTTAGTGATGATCATTTTCATGGTGAAGAAGCATCTCAACCACTTGGCTCATGGTGGGTCTTGCATCTTTGTCTTCCTCTACACACTGCAGAGCCATTTGAACCAAAATTTCCATCTTACCCATATCACATCTGGCTACCATTGTGGGGTCTATGATATCTTCAATCCAGTTTACAACTTCTCCATTCTTTTTCTCCCTGACCCATGTAACTAGTCTTTCGTGTTCCATCTCCACACCTTCATCTATATCATGAACACTTCTAGTTGGACCCTTTCCGGTCACCATCTCCAATACAACAATTCCATAACTGTAAACATCCACTTTGGAGGTAATAGGAAGATTAAAAACCCACTCTGGAGCCATATAACCTCGAGTTCCTCTTATTTTTGAGAATGTTGAATTAGAAAGAACATCTCTATTTTGCAGTTTAGACAAGCCAAAATCTGCCACCTTTGGATGATAATTAAAATCTAAAAGTATGTTTTGAGGTTTTACATCGCAATGTAAAACCCATTCCAAGCAATCCTCGTGCAAATAAGTTAGGCCTTTTGCAGTGCCTTGAGCAATTTCAAACCTTTTCTTCCAATCAAGTGTGCCGGCCGAGAGGTTTTCAGCTAAAGAACCATGCTCTATGTACTCATACACCAGAAGCCTATGCTTTCCGTCAGCACAATAACCCCACATCTCTATTAAGTTCTTGTGGTTAATCCTTCCAATGATGCTTATTTCCGCTAAAAATTCACCTTCTCTTTGGTTGGCTTCATTGAGACGCTTGATTGCTGCAGCACGCTTATCAGACAATACTCCTTTGTATACAACTCCCCACGCACCTCTTCCAATCTCTTCAGTAAAACCCTTTGTGGCCCTTTTTAGCTCAGCATAAGTAAATTTTTTGAATCCTGTGGCAGCAATAACATAGCCTTGCTTGTCTGCACCTGAACTCTTCCGGGTTCTGATCAAAAGATACCACACCACAAAGATACATATAACTTCAAGTCCTCCCACTCCACAGGCAAACCAGAGCATGAATTTCACTGTTCCATTTACACGACTTTTTACATACGTTCTAGCCAACTCTATCGTACCTTCATTTGAGCAAACTAATCTGAATTGTTCTGCATGATTGACGAATGAATCATATTTGCTTTTTGGCAGTTTCAAATAGATGTCTCCTGTAAAATATGAAGAATGATATCCATTCAACAATAATGCTTTAGGGTAACAATTCCAATAGCCAGTATCGTTATGAAAGTTGTATTGGAATGCTTTGCAATCGCATGCTTGCAAGCATACATTAATACATTGATCAAACGTGCAATTGGGAAAGAACCCAAAATCATACCCATAGAAGTCAGCGTGGGATAGCAGCAAAAAGTCAGACTTATTTTGTTGCAGGAGATATCAAATTCTGGTTCACACCCATAACTCCAATCAGTACTATTTTTCATCTTGTATCCCGGAAGACAAGAACATTTCCTACTAGAACCAATAACATAACTACACAAACTGTTTGCCCCACAAGCACCATGAATTGTGCAAGGTCTTTGAATGGCTTGCCATGAAACAACCCAAGTTTGCCTCTCCTCTTCCCAACAATACAATTGAATATTGCCATCGTAACCCAAGTGTCAATCTTCTATGAACCATTGCTCCATAGTCATTTGACATAAAATTAAAATCATCGGATGAACTAAAGTTCCCTAAGGAATTTAGGACAGCAATTCTACTATTGTTATACGAGGTTCTTCCTGCCTCCCAACTTACAAGCCATGGGTCAGGCCAGTAAATACTGGAAACATCAGGACCATTGAAAAGAAGGCGAAGAAGGTTATCGTTATCATAGAAAAGCTCATAGAAACCAGAGGAATAGTTGGTGTGGCTTCTTGAGGAGACAAGCTTTGTGTTTCTAGTGAGTGGTTGTTGAGGAAGAAGGGTATCTGTAGGGAAGTCAAAACTTTCCCACAAAATAACACCTTCCAAATTACGTAAAACAAGATTACCAGTGTTGTAGAGAGACAATTGTACTGAGGAGAGTGAGACAGTGTTTGTGGCCCAAACGGTGAACTTTCCGGCATCAGTTAAGAGTATATTGCCATTTTTTTGGAGGGAGAGCTTTGAGCGCTTTCCATTTACTGGCTGGTCACGGTTTGCCATCCAAACTACGGTGCGTGAGTTGCTAAACCATATGGCAAAGCAAAAGGCATTATCACCCACAGAGTAAAAGCCAGCAGAGAAAACACCATTAGGTGATATCAAAACTTCAGGTTTCTCTATGGAAAAGGATGTGCCTTTACTCATAGTTGAAGATGAAAGTGGGAAAGAAAAGGCTAAAGATAGTATAAGATACAAAACAGGCGAAGCCATGGACTTCATGCATGAATGCTACAACAAGATATGTACTCGGGCAACCAGTATATCCTATATATAAACAAGTGCGGAAAGTATAAAACCTAGTCTGGGTAGGGCCGCTACGTACACATGGTGTTCTCAATGACCATCCTAAATTCTTTTACGTCAACATAATTACCCTACGACAAAATTTGGCAATAAATTTATATGTAGACTAATGCTACAAGCCTTCAACTTCACTCAATAATTTTGTTTATATCAATATTGATAAATTTATTATTGGATTATATTTTCTTCTCATATTTTTTATACTTATAAAATTTTAAAAAGATAAAAAAAAACCAATAACTAGTTATCAATTAAATGTTTAAATTTTGAATTTTTACAATATACAACTATACATTAAAAAAAAAAAAGAGTTTATAATCAAATAGAAAACAACATCTGATTATCATGAAATTCGACACATGTTCAAAAGCATAAAAACATAGAATTGAAATGAGATTGAATTAATCCAATGGATGGCGTGAATAAATGTAAATATAAATGAGGGGGGGAAAAAAAGAAAGAATAAATTTCAAGGCAAAATTACAATATAATGTTGGTCCCTGAAGATTACCCACTAAGCGCTTTTAGTCTCTCAAGTTTCAAATGGGCTTTATTAGTCCCTTAAGTTTAAAAAAATGAGCTCCATTAGTCCCTTTATTAACTTCCGTTAGTTTTATTATCCATGTATCTAACGAAACAATGATGTGGCATTTTTTTAATAACATGGCAAATACAATTAAAAAGAAAAAAGATTAAAACCTAAACAGCCAATTCTCAATAATCCCCATTCTCATCGTCCATTCCCAATTCCTTTCACATCGTCAACCTTAACCTTGAATCGCACTATTAATCTCATCGATGTGCCATTATACTTTTTTAAAGTGTTTAGACAATATAAGTACCTAAAGGCATAAAGATGAGGAAAGAAACCAAGAAAATCAAGGATAAATGCTTATTATAAAGTGTGCCATCCATTTTGCTTTCTCATTAACAAGTTCTACACATCTTCCTTTTGAGTAGACATAATATGCGAATAAAAACCAACATGGATGCTGCCCAAAAATCGATTTTGGTTCTAAGATATCATGACTTACTATCATTTTGGTGACTATTATTCTTGACAATTGGGAAGTAGCAAAAGGAGATAACGATGCCCAATCCCTAATCTGGGTGTAATTCAAGATTGGTCATTGGTGCAGCAATGAGGAGGAAATCTAGAAATGAATGATGAGATTGGGAATTTTTGAAGGTAATTATTTTATTTTATTTTTTTTAGTTTTTAAACTAAGATGAATTAATATAAATAAATTTAATTTGGCAATTTAGTTTTATAAAAAATGATGTGTCATCTCTAGTATTTGCCACCTTATTATTCCATTAGACACATAGGCAATGAAACTAACAAAAGTTACTAGATGGACCAATAGTGCTCATTTTTTAAATTTTAGGAACTAGAAGAGCTCATTTGAAACTTGAGGGACCAAAAGTACCCAATAGGTAATTAAATTTTTGGGACTACCAACGTAGTTTCGCCAAATTTCAACATAGAAAGCTAGAGCACACGAAGATACATTATTTTCCACTAGAATATCGTTTCCAAAAAAATTCTACTAGACAACAATGGTCAAAGTTTCATATAGTTCTTTTTTTTTTTTCTTCGTTTTTTCTTCATCCATAGCTCATTCGTTGTCCCACATAATTGTTTCATACCTAAACTTCAATTTTGATTTTTATATTGGAATTTGCAGTGATCTTCCACTTGTAAGATTGGTCCAAGAAAGTCTATTCAGTTTTGGCAAAGAAAAAAGGCAAGATGTTCTAGTCAATCACGTGAGAGATGCGCATTATTTTTCATTGAAAACAAGAAATGTTTCTGTTATGATGACTAGGGTTGATCAAGAATCGGCTCCACCCAATCAATAAAAATCATCCATCCCACACTGAGTTTTCAGTTTTCTACTATAGTCAAAACTTTAGATTATTTAAAAAAGATAATAATGAAACTTTTATTAAATTGAAGGAATTTGAAAAGGATTTTAAAAAATCCATCATAAATAGTAGTGAAAGAATAATGTCTAGTATTTGTTGAGGAATACGTCGAATATACATGTGTGAATGAAGTCTCACTTAAAATTAATAATGCTAAAAGTGAGTAGTTAATAAAATATAGTTGAACCTTTGAATTTAACTTTAGGATTAAATGATGTCTCTGTATATTATATTAATTCATCAATTAGAGTCTTCTCAATGTGTTATCTCCCTATTAATTGAACAAACTTAATTAAGACCTAATATGCAATAGTACAGAAAACAACTCCATGAAACAGAGAAAAAGATTCTCTTTATTTATTTGAAATAGATCATTTTCATGGTTAAGATTATATTTTACAAAACTAAAGATGTTTACCATGTTATTTCTTAAGTTTAAGTGATTTGGTAGTCTCTAAACATTGTTATACCCAAAAAATAAAAGTTTAAAAGACTTGAAATAGAGAGGAAAGTGTTCAATGAAATGAGATGTCCAACACTAGAAAATAAGAATCATTATTTTTACTTTACCACTCACAGCTTGTAATTTGTGCAAACTGTAATAGTTGTACTTCTAACATTTCTCTTAATGTTATCAAAGAATAGCATTGTTTCTCTTAATAGAGTAACATTACTCTTTTTTAATAGAGTGATGATAAAAAAAATTATAAATTTTATTATACAAATCATGCAAACTAATGTGTCCAAAACATAAAAGTAATTTAAACATTCACCTATTATCAGTACTAATTAAATTTATTACTGCAATTTATAAGTTTTTTATAATAAATTTGTAGTAGCTTTATACCCCTTTTTTCAAAAATATTATGCGTCTATCAAATTTTGAGTTTTTTTTCTTTTCTTTTTTTGGTGACTTGTTACAAACTTTGATAAGTCATGGTTGGCTAGAATGATCGAAATTGGTATGGGAATTTTGTCGGTTTTAATATTTTCCATAGTAAATCCAAGCAGATTCTAGATACTTTTTTGGACCAAGCAAAGCGTTGATTTTTCTAGTCTCATAAGTACCCGTTTGGATACAACTGTCAGCATTTGCGTTTTGGTCTTTTTTTTTTTTTTTTTTTTTTGGAAAGAGTGTTTCACATGATTATGTACTGATCAGTGAGTTCCGTGCAATGTTAATGGGATCCACAAGTATTTTATTCAAAAAAAAAAAAAAACTGAATCTCACAGTACTATTCACACATTTAAAAATTATTTTACTACAGTGTTTTTGATTTTCAGCAAAATAAGCGGTATTCAAACACACCCTAAGTATTAATTCTCAACCACGTGAGCATTCTCTACGCATAAGTGCATAACATCTTTTGCGGAGCAAAATCCGGGAGAGGTTTAACATTCTCTGACCACTTCGTTAAGTTGTAACAAATGAAACGTTAATAAATAATTAATATTCAAGGGTATTTTTTCCAGATAAGTCCGAGTTTGTCGTATATTTTCATATTTTGAGCTTCCAATGATATTTTTATTTTATTTGAAAGTTGAAATGTCCGATATTTTTCTGGTGTCCAAAGATTTAACGGTCAAATATTCGTACTGTTTTTGGTGTCCAAAGAATTTTATTTGGTGAGGGATTATTCTTCTTAACCCCAGTCCACCATATACTGTGGTTTGCTTTAAATAAAAATTAAAAAAAAATAAATAAATAACTTTTTTAATTTGAATAGTACAGTACATTCTCAATTCTTATGAAAAGTCTGCTCAATTTAAACTTCGATTTGTTCTTGTAACTTTCAGGGCCTTTTGAATAGAAGCAATCAATTTACTTGTAATACCTGTAACTATTTTTTATAATTTGATTTTTTTTTTTTTCAAAACAAAAAATTATAATAATCTGATTAAATAGAACTATACAAGAATAAAAATCATTTTTTCTTGCAAAGGTGTAATAGTGTTGAACATAATTCGAACAATAAAAAGCATTTTGTAAGAGTATCCACGTTGGTGGAGTTATAAATTTAGCAATTTGGTATCACAAAAAGCTATTTTATCTATTTTACCTTCTCACTTTACAAAACACTCAACATCAATAGTTTTATTTTAACTTTCAACATAATAAAATAATATAAACAACATAATAAAATAATATAAACAACATAATAAAATAATATATCAACTATAATAAAATAATATATTCACTACAATAAACAACAATCACAACTACCGCCATCATAACTACCACCGCCACCACAACCGCCACAATATTTATTGTGAAAATAATATAAACAACACAATATTTATTGTGAAAATATTGTGTTGGTGCAAACACAATAATAATGAAAATTGTTAGGTTCTAAAGTCTTAGGATTTGATGTATTTAAAACTCTAATGTGTAATGTTGGCAAACCATGATCAAAACAATATGTTTAGTCTTGATTAAGCTTACTCAAAATTATGTAATTCATGTAAAGTTGGAATCAAGAGGCTGCAGATGTATTAGTGTATTTTGGCCTGGCTCGATCGATCAAAGGATAGACTCGATCGATCGAAAGTCGACCAGAATGTTTTTCTGCAGAATTTCCAACTCAGCCCTATCTCATTAAACGTTTTGGGTTTTCTGTTTTTGCTCTAGGTATATAAAGCAAAACCCTAGCCACGTTTTGAGAGTTGCTCTGGTTGTATTGTTACTCATATTTTGCGGTTTGTGTGAATCTCTTGTGAGATCCTTGAGGAGTTTTCCTTCATATAAACTTAAAGTTTTTAAGGTAGAGATATTATCAACACCTTGATGATAAACTCAATTGCTGCCATTGGAGCTTAAAGAAACACAAACGGGAGTATTTGTATCTTGTGGAGAATCCAAGAAAGAAGGAGTCCGTAGATTCTGAGCTTGCACATGGTCGTGTCAGTAAGTTCTACTGGTGGGTAGCATTAGGAAGTCAAGCGTGGGTGCTTGTAAGTTCTTTTGTATGAACTTCGATTCTTTCATATAGTGGATTCAAGTTTATCTTAAGGATAGTTAGGTTAAATCCTCCCTAGGTTTTTTACCGATTTGGTTTTCCTAGGTCATCATATCTTTGTGTTATTTATATTTTCGCTGCTATATACTTGATATGATTGTTTGATTGCGTTAACCTAAATTTGCATAATTTGACTAAGTTAATCACTTGGCTAATTAACTAGGTTAATTTGATTGGATTAAGGGGTTTAAAAACCGTTCAAAAATAACACAGAGAAACTGAATATATTTTTAAATATTATTAATTTAAAGAGAAAAATTACAAAATACTATTTGGATTGAGACGTGACACTTGCTCTCTTTAAGGAAATTCAAGCCCTTAGTTGGCTAAACGTTGTAACCAGTGTAGACCTTCTCTGACTTGCCTTTCCCAAGATACAATAGCCCAACAAATGTCATATGGCTAGAACAACATCTGCACAAAGTGTTCAGCCTAAAGCTCTACCAAAAAGAACAATCTTCCTTGCCAATAACCTCTCTATATTTTTTGATGTATATTGCAGTCACTTGGCTTGGGTCTGAATGAGTTTATTTATAAGCTCAATGGGCCTCACAAAATTACTACCCAAATTAATCTTATTAATTAGGTCCATTATTTTGATATAGTGGGTATTATAAGATTAATTGCTGGATATTAATCTGATGGGCTAAAGTTACACAACTAATGGTGAGATAAGAATTTTTTGAAGAATGAAAAGGCCCCAATGGATAGTCCATTAAGTGGATTAATGGCTCTTCATTTTCCATGATAAAATGGAGTATTAATTCGGGCCATTTACTCACCAACAAATATGGTAATTATTTTGAATGGGCTATCAAGTAGGAGGATCCAAGAGGTTGATTCATTTCCATTTTTGACATCTTCACCCTTCACCTCCCCCTTACGCACGTATCTAACCCAATATCTGAGACAATTTATATTAACTCATTAATTACCACAATTAAAAAGAACAAAATAGTCTCTCTCCTTTTCAATGTGGGATTAAACATTTTAACTAACTCATCTTTCATATTCACTCACACATCTTTATATTTATGTTATAATATTTATTCATTTTAATTAATTCATATTAAAATGCTCCAACATATTGTGGTAGCATTTCTTAATTTAATTTCTTATTATTCTTTATTTTATTTTTCCCTTTATCTCTATATTTATTTTCATCCATACACGTTTCTTTCTTTTCTTTTCTTTTTTTCTTTTTTTTTTCTTTTTTTCTCCTCCACACATATATACTTCCTCTTCTCTCTTCTCCACACACGTATGCTTCCTTTCCACTCTATCTTCCTTTTCATTTTTATTTTTCTACTCTCTCTCTCTCTCTCTCTCTCTCTCATAGAGATCAGTGGATAACAAAGGCTAGAGAGAGTCAGCCTTTTAAATTGACATTCATGCATTCCGCCTCATCCGCTCCACCACCGCTCATTCTCCCCCTACTGCTGCTTAGATGGGTCAGATTTGCTGTCTTTTTCATTTCTTTTTTTTCTTTTTCTTTTTTTTTTATAATTTGGATTTGATTAGGTTTAAGATTGTGATTTGAATTTTTTATTTTTTATTTTTTATTGTGATTGAGTTTAGAGAGAGATGTTTGATAGAGAAAAGATCTAGAATGGTTGAGTGGAGGAAGAAAGAAAAAAAAATGAAAGGGAGAAGAGCAATCGGTGAGGTCGACGCTAGGCAAGCGAGATCAACGAGGTGGAGGAAGAGAAAAAATCTAAGCGTAGGACACAAAGAGTGGGGAAGTGCAGGATATGAAAAAATCTAACCAGTGTGAACACAACATTTTTTTTTTTTTTTTTTTTTTATACCTTTGACCTACAGTACACTGTAGCTAAGAAGCCAAAATTTTTTGTTTTGGCTCCACCAATGCAACCTCAGTTTTGTAATTGATTGCACTAAAAATAACAATATGACTTTTTAGCACCACTAATAATAGTGCTTAAAACTAATATCTAATACACACTTTTGTCAGGTAGTCTCATTTCCATTATGTACACTATTATAATTGTTCATGCTGTTACTATCCAAGGCTGTTAAACATTGACATATATCTGGGGTACAAACTACAGAGACCTTTACAGGGCAATATGTCTGCCATGTTTCTCCCATATACGTTGCCTGCAATGTATTCTCGTTTATAAAGAGAATTCAAAACTAATAACATGAAACAAAGACATCTGGTTTCTCACATTTTGAAATTCAAGAAAATATCAAATCAAAAAAGTTGATTATACATCAACCTGAAGTTCTAGTTCCATGGTATTCTATACACAATTTGTTGCCATTACATCTTTGACCTAGACATCTTATTTGTTGGTGTTGGTTTCAGTATCTTCTGGTACATGGTAAGTTGAGAGGAAAAATGTACTCCGATGCTTCTGTAAGAACCTAAATCACAAGATGTACAATCTCTCAGGATGAGTATAATGATGATAGAATGTCATTCTAGGAAATTTCAATAAAATGACATGTTTGAGGCAAGTTATCTAAACTTTTTTCCCTTAAACAAAGACCTAGAAGGATAAATAAAGTAATTTACTTATCTAAAACTTGATAATTAATGAATGTCATAGAAATCTAAAGAAAGCACAGACGATACTCTATTTAATGGAACAGAAACTAAATTGTTAGTTTATAGTAATAAACCTCGAATCCACAAGGGGTTCTTCTAATCCACAAGGGGTTCCTTATAATAGACAAAGTTTGTATTTTATTTCTAAAAATTGAATTGTTTTGGAAGCTACGATCATTTTAATAGTAAAAAGAAACTTATGGTGGTTTTCTTTTAAATAGTAAAAAGAAAACATAGGGTGGGTAGAAAACCTAAGATATAAAACTCTAATTTTACTAAACAACATTAAAAGAACCTAAAAATAAGAAAACAAAGATCCTAAACCAAAAATAACAAAAATTACATAAAAACACCAAAATTAATAAATTGCACAAGTTAAATGGTAAATTTTGTCCTACATTATTAATATTCTAATGATTTTAAAAACATTTGAGGCAATCATAAAGGATTTGAGAATGCTAATGCCTACGTTAACAAAGAGCAAAGGCAAACCAAATTTATCATATTAGAACGTGATCACCATCAAAATCATAAATACTAGCTATAAAAAATAATAATTAAAAGGTTTTTGAAAAAAAAAAATCTCACTATTTGTTCATGAAGTTATGCTTCATAATAATTTGGACAGCTAAAAATAGCTAGAATTTAATAAATGAGTACTGAAAAGGCATCCTTCAATGTCAATTTTGGAAATTTCAGCCTGGTATTAGACTCACTAGCATTGTTGTGTCTCTACTCTCTAGCTAGTTGCAGAAGAAGCTGACAAGGCTATGGGCTAGTATTTTCTTCGCTATCGTGAGATGAATGGTTTAAATAATTTGAACTACGTTTACTTCCTTGGGGCCTCGGGGATTGAGTAGACATGGCAAAACGGGCGGGGCGGGTTGGGTTCGGGTTTGGTCAATCGAGTTACGGGTCACGGGTCAAAACGGGTCACTTTAAGCGGGTCAAAATCGGGTTCGGGTCAATCGGGTTGCGGTGCGGGTCGGGTTGACCCGTATTTTCACATGAATTTTTTTTTATTTAATTTTTATATAGAAAACAATATGTATCTGTCATTTGGAAAGTTATGCAACAAATTACTTAATGTAAAATGCATTATTTTGAATTCACCACTTATATCAAGAATGAACTTATTAATACTTATTCAACAATTTTAAAATTATACAAATCCTAACATTACTATCTAAAACAAAATAATACAAAGATAAGTAAAACAAATACACAAGTTTTATTTCTACACAATATCAACATTCCAAATATAAAACAAAATTACAAATGACTTATTGGATAACTCATTTGATAAAGAATAAAAATATATAAGAAATTTACAATCTTGAAAATTAATTTTATAATCTATTATCAGTTGTGGTTGACACTCTATTTCAATTTGAGATATACTTTAAAATTTGATTGCTTACTTATTTATACATGGTCTCTTTTATGAATATCATATTATTGTTAAGCAACACACACTCTAGGATATATCATAATTTATTTTGAAAAGCCGTTTATTTTGGACATAAATTATTAAAAAATAGGTCTAAGTATTCATAATTTATGCTAATTTGATACTTTAGCTTCACTATTTTCACACTTGTGAATATTTCTTACATGTCTACAATTTTAAATCTATGTTTTTAACTCTACTATAACCAGATTATCTTGGCATGTACTTTGCTATTTGATATCTAAAAATATTCACTCATTACAGAATGTTCAACCATTAATCTTTTAATTAATTTGCATATAGTTATGTAAATGTATCAATTGTTTCCTTAAAGTTCACAATAAACAATTAAACCAATATTGGCTTAGTTTTACTATTTTTTTTTTTTACCCAAAAAGAAAAAAAAAAAAGTTTTAAAAAAATGGTTCGGGTCGGGTCGGGTCAGGTTGACCCGCAAAAACACGGGTCGAGTCACGGGTCAACCCGTTTTTGCTTCAGGTCAAAAAAATCGGGTTCGGGTCGAGTATTTTTCGGGTCGGGTCGGGTCAAAAAATTCTGACCCGTTTTGCCATGTCTAGGATTGAGGGAGAAAAAGAAAGAAAGAAAAACATCTCCACCACACTATACGTATTTTTCCTACAGTAATACTATCAACACAACTTTTTTCACAATAAATTTATAATTATTAAAGTGAGTTATTGTGAGTAATGGACACGCAACTAACACTCATGAGTCATGAGACTTACCATGTTTTCTTGACCATTCACAATAGACTACTTCAGCAATTGCGAAATGTATTTTGAAAAAAAGTTGAGTCCCTTGCATTATATATATATAACCATTGCTAAGGAATGCATGTGGTAGATGGCTGATGCAAGGCATCAATCAGTAATTTGGAATCCTTCAAATATCACAAAGTTTAGCTACCTTGTGCTTCATAGCCATAGTCACTACTAGACGAGATGCATGGGCTTCTCCAAGTATAGAGTATCAAGTGAAAGACGGAATGAAAAATTATTTCACTTGTATCATCTCTACAAACTGCAACTGCGCTAAGTTTTGATTCGATCTTATGGCAACAAAAAAAATTCACTTTGTACTAGCCAACTTGCGGTGGCACCCAATTTGGGGATTCTATAGAGTACTGTAGCCACGTTTAGAATAATTTTTGTGCGAATAATATCCCAAGTTATTTTCTAGAGAAATTAATAATAAAATAATGAAAACTTTTAGTTTACACTATATTAGCAATGTAAATTTTATATTATAGACTAAACATTGTGATATTGTACACTTGCAAAAAATGTACAATATTACAATGTAAATCTTGTATTGCTAATACAATGTAAACCTATAATTAATTACCCAATAAAATAAATAAATGCATTGGTTATGGCATTATAACACAATTAAGAAAATATCTATTATAACATAGAAGAGTTGCATAAAACTTGGGGTTCCACAAAAGCTTCATGGTGAAATAAAGAAGATAGCCCCATGAAACATACTATGCAGGCACTAATTCAAGAGAGAATTGATAGATTTTTTGTGAATCCTATTTGGTACTCGAAATTTTCGGAGGCAAGAGTCACCCACCTCACACGTTGTCATTCTGATCACTGTCCTGTGCTTCTTGAAATTGCTCCTCATAACTAGCATCAACTTCCTAGACCTTTTAGGTTCCAAAGTTGTTGGTTGTCTGACCCATCTTTTCCCTCAGTGGTCTCGACTACCTGGAACCAGGCCCACTCCCTTCAAGGAGCCATAAATAACTTTGTAACTGAAGTGAAGCATTGGAATAAGGATCATTTTGGGAATGTGTTCAGTAAGAAGAGGAGGATTATGGCCCATCTCAATGGCATTTAGAAGGCTATCTCTTCAAGACCTTTATCTAATCTATTGGAGTTAGAGAAGTATCTTCAAAGAGAGCTAGAAACTATTTTAGATTAGGAAAGAGACATTTGGGCTATTAAATCAAGAGTGAATTGGATGATTCTAGGAGATAGGAACACTGCTTTCTATCACATGTCCACTCTAGTTAGAAGAAGTAGGAATCAGATTTCAGCTATTAAGAACAGTGTAAGGGAGTGATTGCATGAGGAGAGAGATATTATGGAACATATTAGAGGGGGTTTTGAGGGCCTTTTCTGCTCTTCCCTAGTTTTATCAAAGAGAAATCCCCCAGTTTTGTCTCAAGGGCAGGCCTATCTCTTAGTGGACGAAGGTGAATCCCTTAGTATTGAAGTCACGGAAGAGGAAATAAAATCTGCTGTTTGGTCAATGAAGCCTTTTAAAGCGCCTGGTCCTGATGGGCTTCATGTAGGGTTTTATCAGCGCATTTGGGTTGTGGTTGGGAAATCCATGGCTGAGGAAATTAAGGAAATTTTTGCGAGGAAGAAAATTCCAGACTATCTTAATAGAACTCTCATTGCTCTTATTCCTAAGATTCAAGGTCTTGAAACTCTAGGCAACTACCACCCTATCAGCTTATGTAATATTGTCTATAAAGTCATCATAAAGATTATAGTGGCTCGAATTAGACCATTTTGGACAAGCTCGTTTCTCCTCTTCAAGCAGCTTTTGTGGCAAGAAGAAAGGGTATTGATAATGTGATTGTCATCCAGGAACTCATCCACTCCATTAGTAAAGCCAAAGGCAAGGTGGGATTCATGGTTATAAAGATCGATCTCAAAAAATCTTATAATAAGTTGGAGTGGGGATTCATTAGGGAAAGGCTTCTTAGTTTCAACTTCCCTATGGACATGGTGGAGATCATCATGAGCTGTATTTCCACAATCTCAACCTCTATTTTGTTCAATGGTGGTATGTTGGAGCCTATTAAACCCTCTAAAGGTATCAGATAAGGAGATCCTCTATCTCCCTACGTATTTATCTTGTGTATGGAGTTCTTGGGTTAGCTTATTGAGAAGAAGTGCAGTGAGAAATTGTGGAATGTAGTTAAAGCTTCCAAAAGTGGTCCGAGCTTCTCTTATCTTTTCTTTGCAGACGACCTGGTGCTTTTTGTAAAAGCAAATCAAGCAAACTACACTGCCATCAAGGAGGTGATTGATATCTTTTGTGAGAAATCTGGCCAGAGTGTTAGTCAGTCCAAGTCAAGGGTGTTTTTTTTGCCCAATGTTGATATGGAGAGTAAGGAGGAAATGTGTAGTCTACTCAGGTTTAGATCTACTACTTCTATTGGGAAATATTTGGGAATCCCCATTAAGCATTGGGGGCAACTGAATCATGATTTTGATTTTATTTTAGATAGAATGAAGCATAAGCTCTCGGGGTGAAAGGCAAACCTCTTGTCTATGGTGGGCAGAATAGTGCTTATCCAATCTTCCTTGTCTACAATTCCCAATTACAACATGCAGTGTGCTTACCTCCAAAACAAAGTGTTGGACGGTATAGACAGGATTAGTAAGAACTTTTTATGGGGCTCTACAGATACCTCGAAAAAGATGCATTGGGTGGGTTGGCATAAGGTGACAAGGCCTAAGAAGGAGGATGGCCTGGGATTACAATCTACAAAAGGGAGGAATACTTCCTTGTTGGCAAAGCTTAATTGGAGGTTTCATTCAGAAAAAGAAACTTTATGGGCCAAAGTTCTTAGGAACAAATACTGCACTCGCCAGAGAACAAACTCGACCAACAATGACAAACTCCCTTATTCCTGAGTGTGGAAAGATATGAGAAAAGGTCAGACTATTTTTATTGCTGGCACAAAAGGGGTCATTGGAAGAGACAACAATCTTTGATTTTGGGTGGATAATTGGTCTTTTCAAGGTCCTGTCAGAAATTTAGTGCAGGGTCCTTTGAATAGGGGTGAAAGTAATATGAAAATCAAGGAAGTGGTGTCGGTAAATGGGTGGAATTGGTCAAAAATTTCATTTGAACTTCCCTTGAATATAAAGCTGGAAATTCAGGCTATTCCCTATGCTATAGCAGCTAGAAGTGAGGATAGGCTGTCACGGGCAGCCAACTCCCATGGGAATTTTGATCTAAAAAGTGCGTATAAATTGGCAACTTCAGGAAGGGTTAATCATGAATTCGAGGGGGATTGGATTTGGAAAATTAAAATCCTTCCAAGAATCCAATTCTTTGTTTGGAAATGTTTTCACAATAGTATTGGTGTAAAAGGTTGCCTAGCTTCAAGAGGAGTCAGTTCTGACCCTTATTGCCCTCGATGCAGAGATGAACCGGAAACTATTATTCACTTGTTTCGAGATTGCAAGGAAAGCAAAGAGCTTTGGAAGTAGTTAGGCATCTCCAAGATGGACAGGAACTTTTTTACATGTGATCTTCATACATGGCTGGCCGCGAATGCTAGGAAAGAGCAACTTAATTGTCATAGCAAACCCCCCCTGGAATATTGTGTCCCTTTTTGCCATTTGGATGCTATGGAAGCAAAGGAATAGTGTAATTTTTCAGAACAGAGATCCCAACCCAAATTTGACTGCTTATATTATCAGTCAAGCGAGTGATTTTTACTGGTGTGCTGCAGAGTGAAAGAGAGCCAATAGTTTCATTATGAAGAATGTTAGGTGGGAGAGGCCAAGTAGTGGTTGGAGGAAGCTAAACACGGATGGCTCCTCATTAGGCAATCCAGGACTAGCTAGTGGAGGAGGTGTGATTAGAGATAAGTCTGGTAATTGGGTGGTAGGCTTTTCAAGAAAGATTGGTGTTACGGCAAGTTTTGATGCGGAGTTGTGGGCATTAAGGGATGGCTTGACATCTATGTGAACAAGAACTTCCTATTTGTTGAAGTATAGTTAGATGCAAAAGCTATCATAGATGTCCTCAAAAATCCCAATCTGACTAGTTCCATCCTTTATCCCCTTCTAGATGACTGCAAGTAGTTAGCAGCTTAGATTCCTCGCATTCGTTTCAGCCACTGCAACTGTGAAACTAATAGATGCGCTGACTACCTTGCAAGAAAAGGTAAATCAAAATGAAGACTTCTGCATTTTTGATGTTCCCCCAGTGGAGTTACTCCCTACTCTTAGTCATGATCTATCTGGGTTGTATGTAAGTAGGCGTTGTCCTACTAATCAGTTGCTTGTGTAGTTTCTTTGTTTTTAATCCCATTTACCAAAAAGAAAAATAATAATAATAAAAATAAGAGAACAAACTAACGAGAGAATTAGAAAAAAGGCTGAACATGAGGAGACCTGTCATGCCATGTTAGAGAAGATCATTTTCAAGGTGAAGAAACTTCTACTTGTTTCATGGTGGATCTTTCATATTTGTTTTCCTCTAAACACAGCAAAGCCATCTCAACTAAGATCTCCATCTTACCCTTGTCATATATGCCTTCCATTTTGGGGTCCATGATATCATCAATCGAAGAAGTGGTTTCAACTTCTCCATTCTTTTACCCCTTAACCCAAGTGGCCAGCCTTTTGTTTTTAGCTTCAACTCCAACATCTGTGGTGTGGACACCCGTTATTGTGCTCTTTCTAGACACCATCTCCAACACAACAATTCCATAGCTATAAACATCAACTTTGAAGGTGATAGGCAAATTAAAGATCCACTCTGGAGCCATGCAACTGCGGGTTTCTCTCATCCTTGAGAAGTTTGGATTGTTAAGGACACCTCTATTTTTGCAATTTAGATAAACCAAAATCTACCACTTTTGGTTTATAATTCGAGTCTAGAAGTATTTTCAGAGGCCTTATGTCACAATGTAAAACCTACTCCAATAGCACTCTTTATGCAATTTCAAACCTTTGCTTTCAGTCAAGTGCATTAAAAGAGAGATTTTCTGCCAAAGAACCATGCTTCATATACTCATACACCAAAATCTTGCGCTTCCCTTCGGCACAATAACCCCAAATGTCTATCAAGTTCATGTGGTTAAGCCTCCCAATGATGCTTACTTCTGCTAGGAATACGTCCTCTCCTTGGTTGGCTTCATTGAGACATTTAATTGCTGCAACTCTTTTGTCAAACAATACCCCTTTGTATACAGCTCCCCATACACCTCTTTCGATCTCTTTAGTAAAACCCTTTGTGGCCTTTTGTAGCTCAGAATAGGTAAATTTTCTGAATCTAGTGGCAGCAAGAGCATACCCTTGCTCTTCTACACCAGAGCTTTTCCTGGTTTTGATTAGGAGACAACACACCACAAAGATACATGTGAGTTCAAGCCCGCCCACTCCATAACCAAGGCATGAATTTCACCGTCCCCTTTTCATGGTTTTTGACATATGTTCTGTCCAATTGTATTGTACCCTCCCTTGAGCAATCTAAACTGGATTCTTCTAAGGGATTGTTGTAGGAAAAGTTATACCTTTTTGGTAGTCTCAAATAGGCCAATCCCTTGAAATCTGGGGAACGATGTCCATTTAACAATAGTGTCTTAGGGTAACAACTTGTAAAACCTTTACCATTATCAAAACTGTAATATTGGAACCCTTCGCAATTGCGTAATTGCAAGCATAAATCTGTACATTGATCAAGGGTGTAACTAGGGAA
Organism: Quercus cerris; assembly: GCA_963669245.1. Classification (NCBI taxonomy): domain Eukaryota; kingdom Viridiplantae; phylum Streptophyta; class Magnoliopsida; order Fagales; family Fagaceae; genus Quercus; species Quercus cerris. The sequence goes on from OY770006.1 coordinate 93,580,994, forward strand.
TGACCCAAAATCATATCCATAGAATTCAACATGGGATAGCAGTAGAAAGACAGACTCATTTTTGTTGCGAGGGAAGAGATCGAATTCAAGTTCACACCCATAAGACCAATCGGTTCAATTTTTCATCTTGTACCCTAGAAGGCAAGTGCATTTCCTGTGAGAACTAGCAACATACTTGCACAGACTATTGGCCCCACAAACACCATGAATCGTGCAAGGGTTTTGAATGGCTTGCCATGAAACAACCCAAGTTTGAGTCTGCTCCTCCTTTAACCAGCCCCAACTATATAATCGAATATTACCATCGTAACCAAGTGTTAATTTTCTATGGAGCTCAATTCCATAGTTGGTTGACATAAAAGTAAATTTGTCAAATGAACTAAAGTTCCCTAAGGAATTAAGCACTGCATTTCTACTACTGTTCAAAGCGGACCTTCCAGCCTCCTAGCTTAAAAGCCACGGGTTAGGCCAACAAACAATGGACACATCATGACCATTGAAAATAAGGCGAAGAATGTTATGTCAAAGAAAAACTAATAGAAGCCAGAGGAATAGTTGGTCTGGCTTCTTGAGGAGAAAATCTTTGTGTTTTTAGTGAGTAGTTGTTCAGGAAGAAGTGTATATGTGGGAAAATCATAGCTTTGCCACAAAATAACACCTCCCCTATTACGTAGAACAAGATTACCTGTGTTGCAGAGAGATAATTGTACTAAGGAGAGTGAGAAAGTGTTTGTGGTCCAAATGGTGAACTTCCCAGTATCAGTTAAGATTAAATTGCCATTTTTGAGGAGAGAGAAAGCTTTGAGTGCTTTCCATTAACGGCTGGTCACATTTTGCCCTCCAAACTATGGTGCATGAGTTGCTGAACCATATGACAAAGCAGAAAGCATTTTCACCAACTGAGTAAAAGCTAGCAGAGAAAACGTCATTTGGTGAAGTTAAAATGTCTTCTGGTTTCTCACTGGAGAGAGGGGAACCATTACTCAAAGTTTGAAATGTTGAGGATGAGAATGGAGTAAATAATGCAAAAGAGAAGAGGAACAAGATTATATTAGCCATGAACTTTATGAAAGCTCAAACAAGGGATGGGCTTGGGAAACAAAGATTTACGAGCTTCTCTTTATATAAGGATCAAATATATATATATATATACTAGTCGCAAACCAGTGCTATGCACGGAAATCTACTTGTTTGTATGGTAGACTAAAATATTATATAAAATTTAAAATTGATTATGAAACTATACCATTTCATGAATTTCTCTTTTTTCACTTCAATTTTTGTTATGATTTGATAAAGAAGTCATTGTTTGAATGTGAAATATCCTGTGAAAAATCTACTAATTGGTTTCATATATTAAAATTTTTGAAAGGCCAAAAAATATTAAAGAATCAGAAGATTCATTGCCTAGAAATTTTTGAAACAAATATATATATATATATATATATATATATGACTACACAATAGAGAAATATAATAGAAAAATAGGTTATCTTCAAAAGAATATATAATTCATAGTATAACCATTGAAATCTGCCGAACATGTTCAGATATTGCAATAACTAACAAAAAAATGTAGATATTAAAACTTTCAAAATGCCAACAAATAAAATTAAAGAAACAAACGATTCAAAGCCTATAAATTATTGAAACAATACAAATATATATATATATATATATATCTCTCTCTCTCTAATAGAAAATTATATTATTTAAAAAAATTAAATGATAGAATTAGAGTCTCAAATAAATTTATGAGTTTGAATAGCACTAGGACATAATAGTATGTGTGGGTGTGGCATATGGTGATATATATTTATTTTTTTGTTGTTATTAATATATAATAGCAAAAAATAAATTAACGCATAATCAAAATATTTTGAAATAAAAAAATTATATACTATAAAGTAGTTCAAGAAGTTTGGTTGTAGGGTTTTTAAAAAATTAATTAACTTTGTTTTTGGGTTTATAGCAATAAACTCGATACTTATCCTTTTATTGAAGTTTTTTTTTTTTTTTTTAATAATCATCTTTAGATTAAATTCAACTTAAAATATCAAATGTTATCCAAAAAAAGAAAAAGAAAAAAAGAAGAAGATAAGTATCGGGTTCTAGAGAGAAAAATCGTGTTTTTAATTTAATTATTTATTTTTTAAATATTGTGTTGTTCTGACATGGAAAATTGTGATGCTAACAGAGGTTTTGGTTATATATATATATATATATATATGAGATGGGTTTAAGTTACACATGGTGTAACTCCTTAAGAGTTACACATTTTTTGTACTATAGATTTCTAATAGATTCAACCATCGAAAAAATAGTATTAAATGATTAAGGATTTTCTCCTTATTTACCTAATTAATAACATATTTTCTCTATCTTTATTTACTACTTTCCATAGACCTTATTGAGTATTGTTTAATTGTGTCCCTTTCTTCCTAATAAAAAAAAATTTAAAAAAAAAAAAAAAAAAAAAACCTTTTTGCAAGCTTAATTAATAACGAAAATTATTTTTATTATAGAACACACTTTTGACACTTTGCCACCTTCTCTCATTGATTGACATTCCACAAGATCTAATGCTTTCTTTACATAAACACTCTTCTCGTCCTACTCCCTTCTTTATTTTATTTATTTTTTAATCTCAAATCCGCCCTATCTTCAACTGTAATAGCTTTAACTGAACCCATGGATATATATATTGTGAATGGATTGATGAATGTGAGCGGGTCAACAACCTTGAAGATGATGGTGCTTAGGAAGCCATTAAGACGTTAATAATGTTGTTTCTCTATTGGAAGAGAAAGAGCAAACCAAAAAAGTATGTAGCTATTGTGTCTGGGTGTCTTGAGAGGACCTCGTTAATGAGGTCTCCATATTCCTGAATTTGATATAGGACTTCTCCATGTATAGTAAGTTTGTAATACTTTAGACAACAATTTGGTAGATATATGGATCTTATAACTTAATCGGGTTGTTTGATGATAATGGCCTTATTGGGTAAAAGATTTAAAAAATTAATAATAAATAAATAAATAAAAAAGGAAGAAAGGGACATAATTAAACAACACCCAATGAGGTCTATGGAAAGTAGTAAATGAGGATAGAAAAAATCTATTATTAATTAGGTAAATAATGTGGAAAACAATAATCATTTAATGCTATTTTTTCAACCATTGAATTTATTAGAAATCTATGGTATAAAAAAAGTGTAACTCTTAAGAAGTTACACCAAGTGTAACTTGAACCCATCTATATATATATATATATATATATAGATAGATGAGATGGTTCAAATCACACTTGGTGTAACTCTACAAAAGTTATACATTTTTTAGACCATAAGGGTCCGTTTAGATAGCACTTATTGTTGCTGAAAGTTGCTGAAAACTAATTGTTGCTGAAAACACTGTAGCAAAATATTTTTTAAATGTGTAAATAGTGTTGTGGGACCTACTTTTAATATTAAATATTGTGTGAACAGTGCGTGAACAGTGTGTGAACAGTGAATTTTGTCCCCCCAAAGTCAACAACTGCGGCAAGAAAAAAAAAAAAAAAAGGAGAAAACGCAAGTGCTGAAACGTGCCGTGACTTTCCTCCCTATCCAAACCCACACTAAATATCAAAAAGATCTAATGGTTAAAAAATCACATCAACCAACTAAATTAATTTGAGAGAATATTATATTATTTCCCTTTTTTACTTTGTTTCTCTCTCCTAATTAATTCCTCCCTAACCTTGCATAAGTGCCTATTCTTACAGTATTAAGTTACAGATTTGTTTTCTCATGGTCTTATTCTTAACGTTCTTATGTTGCAAATCAGTGAGTTGAAACTACCATCAATAATAATATACCAAGGACGTGAGTCATAATAAAAGAACATAAAATGCATAATATTTGTGTGCTGTGAAAAAATTAAGGTTTGAAGCCCCATGTTGAAAGCTTGTGTTTGAGGCAACAACACAAACATGAAGACTTTTACTGTTTCAAACATCAAAGTTTAAAAGAATAAACTTTTAAGTGAATAAAACTTCAAAGTTTTAAACTTGTTTCAAAATTCAAATGAAGTTACTCCAGGTTAAAAGAATAAAACTTCAAAGTTTAAAAGAATAAAAATGCATCATTAAATGTTTATTATTTTTGACATCCATACCTAATTTAATTGCATCTTCTCTCTCTCTCTCTCTCTCTCTCTCTCTCTCTCTCTCTCTCTCTCTCTCTCTCTCTCTCCTTATTTATTCCTTTCTAAATTCCACCTCATTAAATGGGCATGCCACCACTTCTTCTTCTTTTCCTTTCATTTTTAAAAGACACAATGATTAATTTTATTGCAAAAAAAAAAAAAAAAAAAAAAACTAAGGAATTGTACTGTAAACAATCTTAAGGGACTTTGTTGCTGTTACCTCTATGTTTCTATAATCCTCTCCACTGAAATTATACTTTAGCAATTCGATTTCCTTTTCCATAAATGATGTCGTATTTGCATTTGAAAACACACTACAAAATGCGGGGGTATGGGGACATGTTTGTAAAAACGTGGCCACAGAAGTACAACAGCCCCATTTTTATAAAACGGGGCTTAAAGACTCTTCTTGAAGCCCCGTTTTAAACACGGCTAGCTATGGCTACATTTAAAAAATGCGGCTTTAGCCAGGGATTGGGATTGGGTTTTTTAAACGGGGCTTCAAGTTTTGCCTATAGCCGCATGTTAAAAATGCGGTTCTAGGCTTTGTATATATACTATTTTATCAAGCCTCCATCTCAAGAGCCCAATTTGAATTCTTACAAACAAGCCTCCATTTCTGATCTGAAGCTTTCACCCTCACCCTCCATCTCCGATCTCAACCCTCGCCCTCACCCTCCATCTTCGTTCTCACCCTCACCCTCCATCTCCAATCTCAACCCTCGCCCTCCAAGCCTCCATATTTGATCTCAACCTTCACCCTCCATCTCCGATCTCAAGCCCTCACACCCTACCGACATCGCACAGGCAAAGTCTGTGTCTTGTGTGTGTGTGTCTCTCTCTCTCTCTCTCTCTCTCTCTCTGTGAAATCAAACAAAGCTGAGAGAGACTCAAATCTGATTCTGCAAGGTACGGTTTTCTCTGGCTTTTCATTTTCATAGCATTTTTTTTCTATAATATACCCATGGCTGACCTCAACTTTCTCGCTTGCATGTGGGTCTCTCATGATGTTAATCTTTTGGGTCACAAGGATCGCTGAGGACTGACTTTGAGTTTTGGAAGACTTTGTGACCAGTGAGTTTGAAAAAAGTTTAAAATTGGGTCTTGTTTTACTGTTTGGCTGCATGTTGTTCCCGGTGATTTAAGGGTGTGTCTCTGTTGAGAATTTGGGTTTTGTTTGGTTGGTGAGATTGACGAAGGTGAAAATTTGAAAAAGAATATATGTTACAATATAGCTATATTGAATTTAAATTTGTGCAATCAAAATCATTAATATATCTATATTGAATTTAATTCAAGAAATGTTGAGGATACTATAAATTTTATTGAAACTGCTTTTAGAATAGATAATTTGATGTGAGAATTGAAAAGTGATTGTGTAAAATAAAAAGAGACATCACCAACACCATTGGATCTGTGTATTTTAATACACAAATGTTTGTTGCTTTTCTAGGTTATTTGTTATTTGTATAAGAAGGGTGTGTTTAGTGTTGTGTTTGGTTAGCAAGAAAGTTCACAAAAAGAAAAGAAAATGAATTAGAGATTATTTTGGGTTTCCTATGGATTGTGTGATTGGTTAGCAAGAAAGTGAAAAAACCAAAGAAATGAAAAAAATCCAAGTTGGTGGTTAAGGCAATTATTGATGGTATTAAGAACACGGTGACCAAGTACAGAGCACCCTCCTGCAGTTGGGTTCCTACAGAGATGAATAGAGCTGCCCATGAACTAAAAGCTCCATCATGCTAGGAAAACTCTACATAACTTATTAACAAATAGTCAAAATTTTAAATGAACATGTACATGAATAAATATATAGGTATGTATTGATTCTTTTAGTTTTGATTCATAACATTACTGATGACTTGCATAATTTAGCATAATTTATCACTTCTCAACTTTAAACTTTAGTCTAATTTTATTTTATTTTTTTTTTTGTTGATTTTAGACTTCATTATTGTTATTTAAATTTTATTGCAGATTTGAAGAAAATGAAGATTTATTCAAATAAAAGAGATGTGAAACAGCTAGAGAAAATGTTGGGCTGAAAGGAGCAAGGTTTTTGGGCTGAATAAAAGAAAATATTGGGCTGAAAAGAGGAACTGCTTTTGGGCTAAAAGGAGGAAGGTTTTGGGCTGAAGAGAGCAAGGTTTTTGGGCTAAAGAAAGCAAGGTATTGGGCTGAAACAGTGGGTTGAAAAAGACAAACGTTTTGGGCTGAAAAGGGCACCACATCTAAAAGGAAAAAAGGCCACCATGGCTGAAAAAAAAAAAGGAGGCGCTGAAAAGAAAAGGAGGGCTGAAGCAGAAAGTTTGGAGGCTCTAAAACTGAAGAGAGAAAGGCTGAAACAGAAAAGAAGAGAAACTGAAACAGGGGCTGAACAGAGGAACGTTGAAGCAGATTTTTTAGCGTTTATTTTCCCTTCAAATCTTCTCAGAAAAATTATGGTGAATTCGTTATTATTGAATTTAATTTTTAGCATGAACTAAATTTTCTTTATTCTAGGAAAACGATGTAATCTAGTTCCAAACTATGCTTGCTTTTCTATGTTAATTTGAATTAATTCTTTTCATGTTTGTCTGACTTATTCTGAGTTTATTGCTTCTAATTAACTGGCCATTAATTAGATGATTTTGATCTTGTGATTTGCTGTCGAAAGAGGGAATTATAGGATAGATCTTGAATATTTCAACATAGGTAAATATAGAGATCGAAAGACTTGTATGAACCTATGTAGTATTAAAATCGTTGGTCTTAATGCTTTCTTGCTTTATTAAATTGCATACTCTTGTGTAAATTGATGAACAAAATGGTTTCCAATTGACTATCGAAAGAGGCTTTTGGAAGAGTGTGGAGATTACTAACAAATAGAGAGAATTAAATTCAATTAGCTAGATGAGTAAAGCATAGTGAGGGATTAGGTGAAATCGATTTCCTAGAAGTTTTCTTCCCATTAATTTGATCTTTGAACAACATATTTTTTTTTCCTCTGCTTATTTTCTTTAATTTGATTTTATTTTAAATTCCAATTACAACAACCTTAGTGACTTCTCTAGATAAAATCGAGATTAGCATAATTTTGGTATTTGTCAAAAGTAAGTTACCAATCCCTGAGGACGATACTCTTCTCATCACTTTACTATAAAACTATGATACTGTGCACTTGCAGTTTTGCACCGATCAAGTTTTTGGCGCCGTTGCCGGGGATTGATTTCTTCTTATTTTTGCCAATATCGATACAAAGTAATCTTGATTTTAATTTAGAATTTTATTTTATTTCATTTATTTATATTTATATTTTCTCTCTAGGTGTGTTTTTGACGTTGGATGCGCCGTGCTAGAACTCGAAACATTATTCCTTTTGATCCAGAGATTGAAAGAACTTTTAGATC